>CM059204.1:7297950-7522173 GCA_030347435.1 Clarias fuscus | reverse complement strand
TGTAATGCCATAAAATGTAATGTCGGGGCCCTATGGCTTCTGGTCTTCCTCCAACGCAGTGAAGTGAGGCCAGAGTTGCTTGGCTTGTAGTTTCTAAATGTTTAAAATGCTTGTTTCTTAGGGTTTAGCAGTATTTTGTGGGTTTAATTAGGGCTATTTCTATAAGTAATGAAAAATATGGTAACGCTTCACGATTTTGCGTGTCATCCTTGCGCAGGGGCCATGCTAATCTTCTCTGTATCGTTCCAATTTTAGTATATGCGGGGCCGTAGCACCCACAAACTGAGCATGTGAGGGGCCCCTATAAGTATGGACGGCCCTTAGCACATGTCCTATTCATGGTGAGTAAAAAAGATCCACAAAGGATTTCCAGGAGATTTGCAGCACCGATCTGAATTCAACCATGTTACACAATCTTTAGAAGCATGCTTATTGCCCAAATTAACCATTAAACACTATTAAATGTTTCATTTTTTTATTTAATGTCTCAGACTGTAGAGGTGCATGCTGGGAGTATCGAGAATCACGCACTTGCTGGCGTTCTAATTAGTCCTCTGTGTGATGAAGTAATCTGTCCTTTGTTCTCATCATCACGCCCTTCCCCCTCTCCGTGGCTCTGCATGTGTAATTAATCTTTCAGTAATTTTTACTCATCAATTGGTAGTTTATAGCAAATTTATTACATGCTAATAATGCTTTTATATTTACATCACTATTATATTTATGTGATTTACAAAAGGGGAACAGAACTGACAAATTTTATTTGAGTTTGGGACTGGCACTGCCTCCAGTGGCTGGGGTTTGGCCATTGGGCCACTGGGGAAAATCTTGGCAACAATGTGACATGTACTCACTAAACTTTGTACTTCGGTGTGGGACCAGAACCTAATGCACTCCAAGAGGTTATGTCTAAATGTACCTCTAGGGGATGCTATAATTCACAAATGCACTCCAAGATGTTATGTCTAAATGTTCCTCTAGGGGATGTTAAAATTCACAAATGAGTAAAATTGCCCTTACTTTTAAACCAATCAACATCAAATTATGATTTTTATTTCTACAAATGTCCTAAAACGAATTTTAACTTCCACAAACACAAAGTGTGTAGTTCTATTTATTTATTTATTTATTTATTTATTCATTTTCTCACGTTTTCCTTCATCTCTTATTGATTTTGTTCAATCAGCAGGAAATTTATGTCATTGCATCATGCTTCAAATTCATTTGCAGCTCAGCACAGCTGTTTAAACAGGAATTGAGGCAATATCTCAGCAATGGCTTGTTGTAATGCCATAAAATGTAATGTCGGGCCAATATGGCTCCTGGTCTTCCTCGAACGCAGTGAAGTGAGGCCAGAGTTGCTTGGCTTGTAGTTTCTAAATGTTTAAAATGCTTTTTTCTTAGGGTTTAGCAGTATTTTGTGGGTTTAATTAGGGCTGTTTCTATAAGTAATGAAAAATATGGTAACGCTTCACAATTTTGCGTGTCATCCTTGCGCAGGGGCCATGCTAATCTTCTCTGTATCGTTCCAATTTTAGTATATGCGGGGCCGTAGCACCCACAAACTGAGCATGTGAGGGGCCCCTATAAGTATGGACGGCCCTTAGCACATGTCCTATTCATGGTGAGTAAAAAAGATCCACAAAGGTTTTCCAGGAGATTTGCAGCACCTGAATACATCTGAATACAACCATGTCACACAATCTTTAGAAGCATGCTTATTGCCCAAATTAACCATTAAACACTATAAAATGTTTCATTTTATTATTTAATGTCTCAGACTGCAGAGGTGCATGCTGGGAGTATCGAGAATCACGCACTTGCTGGCGTTCTAATTAGTCCTCTGTGTGATGAAGTAATCTGTCCTTTGTTCTCATCATCACGCCCTTCCCCCTCTCCGTGGCTCTGCATGTGTAATTAATCTTTCAGTAATTATTACTCATCAATTGGTAGTTTATAGCAAAATTATTACATGCTAATAATGCTTTTATATTTACATCACTATTATATTTATGTGATTTACAAAAGGGGAACAGAACTGACAAATTTTATTTGAGTTTGGGACTGGCACTGCCTCCAATGGCTGGGGTTTGGCCATTGGGCCACTGGGGAACATCTTGGCAACAATGTGACGTACTCACTAAACTTTGTACTTCGGTGTGGGACCAGAACCTAATGCACCCCAAGTGGTTATGTCTAAATGTACCTCTAAGGGATGCTATCATTCACAAATGCACTCAAAGATGTTATGTCTAAATGTACCTCTAGGGGATGCTATAATTCACAAATGCACTCCAAGATGTTATGTCTAAATGTTCCTCTAGGGGATGCTATAATTCACAAATGAGTAAAATTGCTCTTACTTTTAAACCAATCAACATCAAATTATGATTTTTATTTCTACAAATGTCCTAAAACGAATTTTAACTTCCACAAACACAAAGTGTGTAGTTCTATTTATTTATTTATTTATTTATTTATTTATTTATTCATTTTCTCACGTTTTCCTTCATCTCTTATTGATTTTGTTCAATCAGCAGGAAATTTATGTCATTGCATCATGCTTCAAATTCATTTGCAGCTCAGCACAGCTGTTTAAACAGGAATTGAGGCAATATCTCAGCAATGGCTTGTTGTAATGCCATAAAATGTAATGTCGGGCCCCTATGGCTTCTGGTCTTCCTCCAACGCAGTGAAGTGAGGCCAGAGTTGCTTGGCTTGTAGTTTCTAAATGTTTAAAATGCTTGTTTCTTAGGGTTTAGCAGTATTTTGTGGGTTTAATTAGGGCTATTTCTATAAGTAATGAAAAATATGGTAACGCTTCACGATTTTGCGTGTCATCCTTGCGCAGGGGCCATGCTAATCTTCTCTGTATCGTTCCAATTTTAGTATATGCGGGGCCGTAGCACCCACAAACTGAGCATGTGAGGGGCCCCTATAAGTATGGACGGCCCTTAGCACATGTCCTATTCATGGTGAGTAAAAAAGATCCACAAAGGTTTTCCAGGAGATTTGCAGCACCTGAATACATCTGAATACAACCATGTCACACAATCTTTAGAAGCATGCTTATTGCCCAAATTAACCATTAAACACTATTAAATGTTTCATTTTTTTATTTAATGTCTCAGACTGCAGAGGTGCATGCTGGGAGTATCGAGAATCACGCATTTGCTGGCGTTCTAATTAGTCCTCTGTGTGATGAAGTAATCTGTCCTTTGTTCTCATCATCACGCCCTTCCCCCTCTCCGTGGCTCTGCATGTGTAATTAATCTTTCAGTAATTATTACTCATCAATTGGTAGTTTATAGCAAAATTATTACATGCTAATAATGCTTTTATATTTACATCACTATTATATTTATGTGATTTACAAAAGGGGAACAGAACTGACAAATTTTATTTGAGTTTGGGACTGGCACTGCCTCCAATGGCTGGGGTTTGGCCATTGGGCCACTGGGGAACATCTTGGCAACAATGTGACGTACTCACTAAACTTTGTACTTCGGTGTGGGACCAGAACCTAATGCACCCCAAGTGGTTATGTCTAAATGTACCTCTAAGGGATGCTATCATTCACAAATGCACTCCAAGATGTTATGTCTAAATGTACCTCTAGGGGATGCTATAATTCACAAATGCACTCCAAGATGTTATGTCTAAATGTTCCTCTAGGGGATGCTATAATTCACAAATGAGTAAAATTGCTCTTACTTTTAAACCAATCAACATCAAATTATGATTTTTATTTCTACAAATGTCCTAAAACGAATTTTAAGTTCCACAAACACAAAGTGTGTAGTTCTATTTATTTATTTATTTATTTATTTATTTATTCATTTTCTCACGTTTTCCTTCATCTCTTATTGATTTTGTTCAATCAGCAGGAAATTTATGTCATTGCATCATGCTTCAAATTCATTTGCAGCTCAGCACAGCTGTTTAAACAGGAATTGAGGCAATATCTCAGCAATGGCTTGTTGTAATGCCATAAAATGTAATGTCGGGCCCCTATGGCTTCTGGTCTTCCTCGAACGCAGTGAAGTGAGGCCAGAGTTGCTTGGCTTGTAGTTTCTAAATGTTTAAAATGCTTTTTTCTTAGGGTTTAGCAGTATTTTGTGGGTTTAATTAGGGCTGTTTCTATAAGTAATGAAAAATATGGTAACGCTTCACGATTTTGCGTGTCATCCTTGCGCAGGGGCCATGCTAATCTTCTCTGTATCGTTCCAATTTTAGTATATGCGGGGCCGTAGCACCCACAAACTGAGCATGTGAGGGGCCCCTATAAGTATGGACGGCCCTTAGCACATGTCCTATTCATGGTGAGTAAAAAAGATCCACAAAGGATTTCCAGGAGATTTGCAGCACCGATCTGAATTCAACCATGTCACACAATCTTTAGAAGCATGCTTATTGCCCAAATTAACCATTAAACACTATTAAATGTTTCATTTTTTTATTTAATGTCTCAGACTGCAGAGGTGCATGCTGGGAGTATCGAGAATCACGCACTTGCTGGCGTTCTAATTAGTCCTCTGTGTGATGAAGTAATCTGTCCTTTGTTCTCATCATCACGCCCTTCCCCCTCTCCGTGGCTCTGCATGTGTAATTAATCTTTCAGTAATTTTTACTCATCAATTGGTAGTTTATAGCAAATTTATTACATGCTAATAATGCTTTTATATTTACATCACTATTATATTTATGTGATTTACAAAAGGGGAACAGAACTGACAAATTTTATTTGAGTTTGGGACTGGCACTGCCTCCAGTGGCTGGGGTTTGGCCATTGGGCCACTGGGGAAAATCTTGGCAACAATGTGACATGTACTCACTAAACTTTGTACTTCGGTGTGGGACCAGAACCTAATGCACTCCAAGAGGTTATGTCTAAATGTACCTCTAAGGGATGCTATAATTCACAAATGCACTCCAAGATGTTATGTCTAAATGTACCTCTAGGGGATGCTATAATTCACACTCCAAGATGTTATGTCTAAATGTACCTCTAGGGGATGCTATAATTCACAAATGCACTCCAAGATGTTATGTCTAAATGTTCCTCTAGGGGATGCTATAATTCACAAATGAGTAAAATTGCTCTTACTTTTAAACCAATCAACATCAAATTATGATTTTTATTTCTACAAATGTCCTAAAACGAATTTTAACTTCCACAAACACAAAGTGTGTAGTTCTATTTATTTATTTATTTACTTACTTATTAATTAATTTCCTCACATGTTTTCCTTCATCTCTTATTGATTTTGTTCAATCAGCAGGAAATTTATGTCATTGCATCATGCTTCAAATTCATTTGCAGCTCAGCACAGCTGTTTAAACAGGAATTGAGGCAATATCTCAGCAATGGCTTGTTGTAATGCCATAAAATGTAATGTCTGGCCCCTATGGCTTCTGGTCTTCCTCCAACGCAGTGAAGTGAGGCCACAGTTGCTTGGATTGTAGTTTCTAACTGTTTAAAATGCTTTTTTCTTAGGGTTTAGCAGTATTTTGTGGGTTTAATTAGGGCTATTTCTATAAGTAATGAAAAATATGGTAACGCTTCACGATTTTGCGTGTCATCCTTGCGCAGGGGCCATGCTAATCTTCTCTGTATCGTTCCAATTTTAGTATATGCGGGGACGTAGCACCCACAAACTGAGCATGTGAGGGGCCCCTATAAGTATGAACGGCCCTTAGCACATGTCCTATTCATGGTGAGTAAAAAAGATCCACAAAGGTTTTCCAGGAGATTTGCAGCACCGATCTGAATACAACCATGTCACACAATCTTTAGAAGCATGCTAATTGCCCAAATTAACCATTAAACACTATAAAATGTTTCATTTTATTATTTAATGTCTCAGACTGCAGAGGTGCATGCTGGGAGTATGGAGACAACGCACTTGCTGGCGTTTTAATTAGTCCTCTGTGTGATGAAGTAATCTGTCCTTTGTTCTCATCATCACGCCCTTCCCCTCTCCGTGGCTCTGCATGTGTAATTAATCTTTCAGTAATTATTACTCATCAATTCATAGTTTATAGCAAATTTATTACATGCTAATAATGCTTTTATATTTACATCACTATTATATTTATGTGATTTACAAAAGAGGAACAGAACTGACAAATTTTATTTGAGTTTGGGACTGGCACTGCCTCCAATGGCTGGGGTTTGGCCATTGGGCCACTGGGGAAAATCTTGGCAACAATGTGACGTACTCACTAAACTTTGTACTTCGGTGTGGGACCAGAACCTAATGCACCCCAAGTGGTTATGTCTAAATGTACCTCTAAAGGATGCTATAATTCAAAAATGCACTCCAAGATGTTATGTCTAAATGTACCTCTAGGGGATGCTATAATCCACAAATGCACTCCAAGATGTTATGTCTAAATCTTCTTCTAGGGGATGCTATAATTCACAAATGAGTAAAATTGCTCATAACTTTTAAACCAATCAACATCAAATTATGATTTTTATTTCTACAAATGTCCTAAAACAAATTTTAACTTCCACAAACACGAAGTGTGTAGTTCTATTTATTTATTGATTTATTTATTTATTTATTCATTTTCTCACGTTTTCCTTCATCTCTTATTGATTTTGTTCAATCAGCAGGAAATTTATGTCATTGCATCATGCTTCAAATTCATTTGCAGCTCAGCACAGCTGTTTAAACAGGAATTGAGGCAATATCTCAGCAATGGCTTGTTGTAATGCCATAAAATGTAATGTCGGGGCCCTATGGCTTCTGGTCTTCCTCCAACGCAGTGAAGTGAGGCCAGAGTTGCTTGGCTTGTAGTTTCTAAATGTTTAAAATGCTTTTTTCTTAGGGTTTAGCAGTATTTTGTGGGTTTAATTAGGGCTATTTCTATAAGTAATGAAAAATATGGTAACGCTTCACGATTTTGCGTGTCATCCTTGCGCAGGGGCCATGCTAATCTTCTCTGTATCGTTCCAATTTTAGTATATGCGGGGCCGTAGCACCCACAAACTGAGCACGTGAGGGGCCCCTATAAGTGTGGACGGCCCTTAGCACATGTCCTATTCATGGTGAGTAAAAAAGATCCACAAAGGTTTTCCAGGAGATTTGCAGCACCGATCTGAATACAACCATGTCACACAATCTTTAGAAGCATGCTTATTGCCCAAATTAACCATTAAACACTATAAAATGTTTCATTTTTTTATTTAATGTCTCAGACTGCAGAGGTGCATGCTGGGAGTATCGAGAATCACGCACTTGCTGGCGTTCTAATTAGTCCTCTGTGTGATGAAGTAATCTGTCCTTTGTTCTCATCATCACGCCCTTCCCCCTCTCCGTGGCTCTGCATGTGTAATTAATCTTTCAGTAATTATTACTCATCAATTGGTAGTTTATAGCAAATTTATTACATGCTAATAATGCTTTTATATTTACATCACTATTATATTTATGTGATTTACAAAAGGGGAACAGAACTGACAAATTTTATTTGAGTTTGGGACTGGCACTGCCTCCAATGGCTGGGGTTTGGCCATTGGGCCACTGGGGAAAATCTTGGCAACAATGTGACGTACTCACTAAACTTTGTACTTCGGTGTGGGACCAGACTCTAATGCACCCCAAGAGGTTATGTCTAAATGTACCTCTAAGGGATGCTATAATTCACAAATGCACTCCAAGATGTTATGTCTAAATGTACCTCTAGGGGATGCTATAATTCACAAATGCACTCCAAGATGTTATGTCTAAATGTTCCTCTAGGGGATGCTATAATTCACAAATGAGTAAAATTGCTCATAACTTTTAAACCAATCAACATCAAATTATGATTTTTCTTTCTACAAATGTCCAAAAACGAATTTTAACTTCCACAAACACAAAGTGTGTAGTTCTATTTATTTATTTATTTTTTTATTTATTCATTTTCTCACGTTTTCCTTCATCTCTTATTGATTTTGTTCAATCAGCAGGAAATTTATGTCATTGCATCATGCTTCAAATTCATTTGCAGCTCAGCACAGCTGTTTAAACAGGATTTGAGGCAATATCTCAGCAATGGCTTGTTGTAATGCCATAAAATGTAATGTCGGGCCCCTATGGATTCTAGTCTTCCTCCAACGCAGGGAAGTGAGGCCACAGTTGCTTGCATTGTAGTTTCTAACTGTTCAAAATGCTTTTTTCTTAGGGTTTAGCAGTATTTTGTGGGTTTAATTAGGGTTATTTCTATAAGTAATGAAAAATATGGTAACGCTTCACGATTTTGCGTGTCATCCTTGCGCAGGGGTCATGCTAATCTTCTCTGTATCGTTCCAATTTTCGTATATGCGGGGCCGTAGCACCCACAAACTGAGCATGTGAGGGGCCCCTATAAGTATGGACGGCCCTTAGCACATGTCCTATTCATGGTGAGTAAAAAAGATCCACAAAGGTTTTCCAGGAGATTTGCAGCACCGATCTGAATACAACCATGTTACACAATCTTTAAAAGCATGCTTATTGCCCAAATTAACCATTAAACACTATAAAATGTTTCATTTTTTTATTTAATGTCTCAGACTGCAGAGGTCCATGCTGGGAGTATCGAGAATCACGCACTTGCTGGCGTTCTAATTAGTCCTCTGTGTGATGAAGTAATCTGTCCTTTGTTCTCATCATCATGCCCTTCCCCCTCCCCGTGGTCCTGCATGTGTAATTAATCTTCCAGTAATTATTACTCATCAATTGGTGGTTTATAGCAAATTTATTACATGCTAATAATGCTTTACTACATCACTATTATATTTTTGTGATTTACAAAAGGGGAATAGAACTGACAAATTTTATTTGAGTTTGGGACCGGCACTGCCTCCAGTGGCTGGGGTTTGGCCATTTGGCCACTGGGGAAAATCTTGGCAACAATGTGACATGTACTCACTAAACTTTGTACATGGGTGTGGGACCAGAACCTAATGCACTCCAAGAGGTTATGTCTAAATGTAACTCTAAGGGATGCTATAATTCACAAATGCACTCCAAGATGTTATGTCTAAATGTACCTCTAGCGGATGCTATAATTCACAAATGCACTCCAAGATGTTATGTCTAAATGTTCCTCTAGGGGATGCTATAATTCACAAATGAGTAAAATTGCTCATAACTGTTAAACCAATCAATATCAAATTATGATTTTTCTTTCTCCAAATGTCCTAAAACGAATTTTAATTTCCACAAACAGGAAGTGTGTAGTTCTATTTATTTATTTATTCATTTTCTCACATGTTTCCCTTCATCTCTTATTGATTTTGTTCAATCAGCAGGAAATTTGTGTCATTGCACCATGCTTCAAATTCATTTGCAGCTCAGCACAGCTGTTTAAACAGGAATTGAGGCAATATCTCAGCACTGGCTTGTTGTAATGCCATAAAATGTCATGTCGGGCCCCTATGGCTTCTGGTCTTCCTCCAACGCAGTGAAGTGAGGCCAGAGTTGCTTGGATTGTAGTTTCTAACTGTTTAAAATGCTTTTTTATTATGGTTTAACAGTATTTTGTGGGTTTAATTAGGGCTATTTCTATAACTAATGAAAAAATAGGGGATGCTATAATTCACAAATGCACTCCAAGATGTTATGTCTAAATGTTCCTCTAGGGGATGCTATAATTCACAAATGAGTAAAATTGCTCATACCTGTTAAACCAATCAACATCAAATTATGATTTTTCTTTCTCCAAATTTCCTAAAACTAATTTTAACTTCCACAAACAGGAAGTGTGTACTTCTATTCATTTATTTATTTTCTCACATGTTTTCCTTGATCTCTTATTGATTTTGTTCAATCACCTTTTAAAAATGCTTTTTTCTTAGGGTTTAGCAGTATTTCATGGGGTTAATTAGGGCTATTTCTATAAGTAATGAAAAATATGGTAACGCTTCACGATTTTGCGTGTCATCCTTGCGCAGGGGCCATGCTAATCTTCTCTGTATCGTTCCAATTTTAGTATATGCGGGGCCGTAGCACCCACGAACAAAGATTGTAGAAGGCTCCCTATAAATGGCGAGGGGCATTACCACATGTCCTATTGATGGTGAGTTAAAAAAAAAAAGAAAAAAAATGTATTTCAGAAGATTTGTAGAACAGACCTCAAGGCATTTTATGAACCGTAGACACATAACTATTTCCAAAATTATGGATTATATTATATAAAATTATAACTTTTCTTAGTTTAACCTCTCAGATTGCAGAGTTGCATGCTGGGAGTATGGGGACTCAGACACATGCTGGCGTTCTCTTAGGTCCTCTGTGTGGTGACGTAATCTGCCATTTGTTCTCATGAGCACACCCTTCCCCCCGCCAAAATAAAAAACACCCTTCCCCCGCCCTCCCTGCGCTCTGCATGCTTCCTCCTCTCACAGCCGTCTTTCCTGTTGTAGCACAATATACTGCTCAAGGATATCCTAAGTGTGTCTGCTTTGAGAACCCACATCAAACATACAGCCTGTACTTACCCTGGACACAGTTTCAGAGAGAAAACGCTAAATGGCACCATCTTGCTTCTTGTCTCTTTAATCAGGAGGTTGTCATACTGAAGTCCGCATTTAGAGGGCGAGATGAACAGCAACACACTCCTTTCCATTTCATACATTCAACTAAACCATCAGTAATTATTATTTACCAATTCATAGTTTATAACGAGTGTTTTACATGCTAGTAATAACTAATACATTTTTACTACATCTTAGTTATTTACAACGGTCTATTGCAGAGCACAGTACAGGCTCATGTGTTTTTAATGAGTGATGTGTACAGTGAAAAAAGATACATCAGGGTGAGCTCATAGCTAGTGAAATCCTGGATCAGACTGCTAAACATCTATAGAGACAGCTCATGACACCATCATTACAGAAACGGCAACCAGGAAATATCAGGCTTGTTAACAAGCTGAGTGGGTTCATGTGTTCAGAGACCTTATATACTGTGTGTAACTGTCAGAACAACATATCTGATGGTTGCGCTTTGAAATTTCTACAATGCTTGCTGATGGGCCCTGTACTTAGAATCAAGTGTCTGGTTGGTGAATGGAAAGCAACAGGAAACTTGAACCAGAGGTAAACAGCGCACCTATTCTGAACACAAGGAGAAGCTTATGTGAAGTTTAACAGAGGTCTGAGATATGGGGCCATGAATTTACTAATAATGCAGACATTAATGGGTAAGGTTTTTGTCACGGCATGCCCGGTCACGCACACATCTCAAATAAGGTCATGAAAACCTGCACACTCCGGCTCCATGTTCCATCCCACTCCTTGCTTTTCACTGCCTCATTTCAGCTCTCCCAACACACCTGTTCTAAATCATAGATCATCACAGCTCCCTATTTAACACTCCTCCAGACAACAGTTCTCTGCCAGATTATTGTGTGCTATCCATGCCCAGTATTCCAGCGTTTCGTTCTGCCTTGACCTTTCGGATCTCGACCACGTTTTGTTTCCACGACCACGGCTCTGTCTCACGTTACGGATTTCCTGACCGTCCGGATTTACTGTTGCCGACATTTGGATTTGTTTTTCGACCACGAGTTTTGATTACGGACTTTCCTCGACTCACGACTACTGACCTCGGCCAGTTCTTCGTCCACGAGCTACTTCTCGCGAACTCCGCGCTTCCGCATTTCTGCCGCAGAGATCATTCAGAGAAACAGAAAGCGCTCACTCACCACTTCCGCATTCCCGCCGCGGACTTCATTCAGAGAAACAGCAAGCGCTCACTCACCACTACCGCATTCCCGACGCGGACTACATTCAGAGAAACGGCAAGCGCTCACTCACCACTTCCGCATTCCCGACGCGGACTTCATTCAGAGAAACAGCGAGCGCTCCTCACGGCACTTCCGCATTCACGGATCTCATTGATTAAAAGCGCTGCGCTCACTCTCTACAAACGCTCGTTCTGCACTTGGATCCTCCACTGCCACGCCCCCCGTGACAGTTTTAGTAAATATAACAGCTGGGAATATATCTGTGAAGCTGGAGGTTCTCTACAGTGTCTTCTGAAGTCAATGACGTTAAGGGAGATCACATAAGCGTCACAGTAGGTGACTTGATACCTCTGTAAAGCAACACTTAAACAACGAGTTAGAAGTGGGTTTGCCAAACTCAAAGTCCTGACCAGCTAGCATTAAACTACAGTCAATGTACTTCTCTATCTTAAGACCACACTCAAAAAAATTAACAAGGCAGATTGTGCATTTTACATAATATAATTACTTTCAGTATACTCATAATGATCGTATTTGTTGATTTAAAATGTTTTTTTCGATTAAGGTTAATGTAATTTTGTCTCAACTTGACCATACAAATTCCTAATACGTTGTCTCATCACGAACCATTCATGTTAAGTCAACATTTCATACATACAGCAGGGGGCAGTAGCAAGACGCCAGCTGTCCTGAACCGCTAATGAAACAGAAGAGCAAGACGAATCTCACTACACCTGCGCAAAGTTAATGGACTCGTGCGTTCCGTTCTGTCCGTTTTGACAGAGGGATGTCAACACCCGAAAAAGGTAAGATTTTTCCTCAGATATTAGTTTTTTTTTCACCATATATATATATATATATATATATATATATATATATATATATATATAAATATATATATAAATATATATATATAAATTCGTATTTAACTTTGGCCTGCTTCTGTAATTTTAGAGCTGCCAAGTGTTTTAGACTGAAGTTAGCCAGCTAACGGATTTAGCCACGTGTCACAGGTCGGTCCACTGCATATCTTTCCATTATTTGGCGAAAAGTATAGAAGTAGATAAGTATATATAGCAGACGTAACGGTACCGTTGGGCTCTGCAGAATACCACAATATCCATTTAGCCTTAAAAAATTATAAGATAAAGATGCTATTAGATGGCTATTTGTATTTGATAGCAAAAAATAGGGTAAACTGTTAATTTTGTTAATATGGTAAATTAACTAATGTTTAGTTGGTATTATTGACTTTAAGGACAAGGTTGTGCATTTTCCTTTTAAATTTTTATATTTTTTTAAGATTCATACAGTGAGAACCTTTTTTTTTCTATTTTTGTGGGTCACATGATTTTTTTCTTATGTAAAACATGCCCAGAATACTGTTGAAAGAAAAGTTGAAGATAACCAATTTGAATGTTTTTTTTAAAACACAATTTTCCTCCCTCTTTAAATGTGTCAAAGTTGACAGAAGTGTTGGAAAAGAAAAACGAAAAAAAAAATATGTTGCATATTGTGTACAGTATGTCTTTTGTATTGTTGGACCATAATCTCAATTTCGCGATTTCTGTGCTGCATTTCAAACAGTGCCAATTGTTATTAAAATACTTGTGACAGTAATCTTTGTTGTGAATAAAGACCCTTACAAATGTTAGTTGAGTTTACTAATGTCCTTTGTGTGAAACTTGTTGACAAGAAAAAATTAATTAAACCCAAAATTTCATTTTTTTGAGTGTGTGAATTAGATTGTTAGTGTTCTATGAAAGTAGGATATAAGTTGTTCCCTAATAAAAAGGATGTATTACATATTTACTGCCTCTGGAGTTGTCTTTAAGGGTCACTAAAGCGTGGGAAAATAGGGCTGGTATACATTATGGTATAACATCTAGTTGTAGTAACATACGTAGCACTAAGAACTTGTTAGACTTATCAATAATAATGGAGTATCATAGACATAATTCAATTACATTACAATTACACAATCAATTGCTATTACAGTAAATGATAAAGATTATGTTAAGTCAACATGATTCTTTCACACAAGTTTAACATGAATGAAAGATTTATGTTTAGCAGGCAAAATTGTGAAATTTGGCCATATTTTGATGATGTGGGACCGATGTACACATTAAGATCAAGTAAATTCAAAGGATTATTTTTTTCAGTGCATGACATAATCTATACATATGCTCTATGATTATTTTCCAAGCCTGTTATTTCCTGGATGCTGTTTCTGTGTATGACCTTGTTCTGCCTAATGTTTGCTGATTATCTCCTAGCAAAGTTTATGTCCGTTTGTGAATGCACTGACCTATGTTTATTCTCAGATGTCTGTTCTTGATTTGAATGTGTTTGTTTAAAATCTCTTACCTCCAGTGGTGTCTCCCTTAGTGTTGTCTGATAGCAGTGTACATTTAAATTTAGGTTTAATTGGCAGATGCTTTGATCCAGAGCGACTTACAAATGTACTTTGAAAGTTTCTGTCACTGGGTAGAATCTTGCACTTTTTACTAGGTGACCATCAGTCTAGGATTTTTTGGGGGGTGGGTTGGGGATCAACCTTAGAAATCTAAGAAACGGATAGGTCTTTAGTCGTTGCTTAAGAACAAGTGGGCGCTGGGGTGTTTTGAATTTGGTGGGGGCAGCTACAGGAAGCCAATGGAAGGAGTGGAGAAGTAGTGAGAATTTAGGATGGTTGAAAAAATAAGCCATGCAGTCGTACAATTAAATTAGCTGAATAATGCTAGTCATAGCCCATACACCTAAATACTAAACTATTCAAATAACCCTAAAGTTCAAAACTCTGCACTCTAACACACAATTCTAATTGAAAAGGCCAATGCGTGTTGTTTGTTTCTTGTCAATTGAATTATTTAGTAATAATGACTGATGGTTTAGTTAAAAGTTTTATACTCCTTAGGCAAACTGTACTATGACACTTTCCCGACAAGAAGCACATTCTTAAAGCGGACAGGCTAAGAACATATTTGAGCTGTGTATTGGGCTGCAGTTGAGATGAGCGAATCCGAATTCATCTGGGTTAAATAACCTGATCCTGTATATGACTCACGAATCACGAATCCTTCTCTTCATTTACTCGGATCAGTTGAGTCCTAAGTTATTTTGCTGCTAACATTAACATACATAAATACAAACTGATAAATACACCATTCAATTGTTACCAGTAGTAGTTCTCGCCGGACTCGCGGCGCGGAGTGAAACAACCGGATCCGGGACCTCAGTGTGAGTTCATGAGTCCTAGGATTCAGAGAATTCTGAGGATTCGTTGAGCGTCCTTAGTGGAGGACATATGACATAAACCATATCTGTTTCGCTTTTACAATACAGTATTGTGTGAATGGACGCAGTGCTCTATAATCTGATTTTATTAGCACCAAACATATTTGTTACACGTTTGTGTGATGTAGATGTGTATTATGACAAACTGGGATGAAAAACCCGTCCGACTTTTTTTTTAACTATCTAAAACTTTACAAACTAACTATACCGGATAGTATATCCGTTTTTAACACATGAAAATAAAAATATCGGATACTGCTGATATAGTTATAATTATTTTATTCATTTGTTGTTGTCTAAACTTATTTATATGTGCATCTGTCATTAAAATAAATATTTGGCATTCATTTCTTATTCTCAGTCATTTACATTTTATGGTCAGAAACAAAAAAGACTTGAAATACTGTTCGTGTCCTTGCAGATTAATCTAAACCGTGGGATTCAGCGGATCCTTGGACTCAGTGTGTTCATGAGTCCAAGGATTCGGTGGATACTAACTGTGCGTTCACACCGAACGCGGCGAGAGCGTAAAATTTCGCTCCCGCCGCTCTGACTTAGATAGAATGCCTTTTTTGTATTTAAAGGGGCCGCAAAGCAATCAAGCTTGTTGATCTTGTGGAGACTGACCAAAATGTGGAAGAAAACAAGAAATTGATTGATAGAAAGAACTGTATTGTAGAAATAAACAAATTATAAGCCATTTGTATGGTGTGATTTCTGTTCATTGTGAATTGCTAGTCTAATTTAATATTTGTATTATTATTATATTATAATTCTTATTATTATAACATGATTAGAATCACTTACTTGCCTTTGTCTTTAATGAAAATAACATTAATAACATTAATTTTAATTAAAAAATACCCTAGGCTATTTAGGCTACCGCAATAATCAACCTCTCCTCCATTTCGCTTGGGAACTAATGTAGCCGGAACAAAAAGTTACAGGACTGCGTTCCTTGAAATCCTCTCAAGCGGAGGACCTCTACTTCTAATTGGTTGCCGCTCAACCGTGTCATAGCTCATTACCCTAAAGTTGAGCTGATGTCAACTTCCTTCGCCGCTCTCGCCACGCGGCCCGTCGCTGCCGGCTCACATTGAAAATGAATGACTTCCGGCCGCTTGGACGCCCTCGTCACGTTCGGTGTGAACGCGCAGTAAGGATTCGGTGAGCGCCCTCTAGTGGGGGGGGATCAAGGGGAAATCCAGTCAGAATCCTTACTGACTCAAGTGACTCAAGAGACCCGGATCCGTTTAGTGAGTGATTCAGAAAGAATCGAATACGTTAGTGGATCCGAGTTTCTCATATCTAGGCTGCAACGGTTGAGACGGCTGTGAGAAGTAGATAATTAGCGCACGCGCGCGCACGCACACAGAGCGCAAGGACAGGAGGGGAAGGACATAAAAACAAAGGAAGATTACGTCACCACACACAGGACGAATCAGAATGCCTGAAGTCCCATACTCCCAGCATGCACCACTGTAAGCTGAGCTATTAAATGAGAAAAGGTAATAGGTTTATAGTCTGTAATAGTTAATTTGGGGAATACTTATGTCTGTAAAGTTCATGTAGCATGTTTGCATACAGATCTGTACTGCAACTCATCAGAAAAAAAACCTTTGTGGGTTTTCTTCCTTACCGTGAATAGGACATGTATTAAAAGGCTTCCGCATTTATAGGGAACCTTTCAACTTCTCGTCTTGTGGGTGCTACGGCCCCGCATATACTAAAATTGGAACGATACAGAGAAGATTAGCATGGCCCCTGCGCAAGGATGACACGCAAAATCGTGAAGCGTTACCATATTTTTGAATTACTTATAGAAATAATCTTAATTAAACCTACTCACCTACCCAACCCTAAAACCCTGACATTTTTTTAATTCAACAAAAAAATCCCACAACTGTACTGCTTTAAAACAGTTACACAGAAAGGACATTTATCCTTTTGTCAGAATATGCATATGTCTATATTAAGAAAGCTGATGGCTAGATTACCATGATAATATTTCAGAACAAATGTCATCAAAACAAAAACATTAATTTATTTTTGCCATTTACTTGCATCTGTAACTTGAATGTCAAAATAATATAAAACTAATATGATTTACCTCAAAATTAAAAAGAAAATTTTTTTTTTTAGTATGGACATTATCCTTTATCTAATGAGTTTCATATTTAATTACAATTTATTATTTATTTCTTATAAATTATTAAACAGAAAAAAAAAACAGGAAAAATAATATGGTATTTTTACTGTTAAAAATGTGGGGAAAAAATTGTATTGAAATAATACAAAAAATAACAGTCAACATAAGAATGTACAGATAATTTCTATAATTTTACAGAGATATGTTGTTTTTTTGTAAAAAATAAATAAATAAATAAATAAAAAGAAACACTACTATAAAATTGTAAGATATTTTTCGTAAAATTAGTACTTTTTGTTTACAGCGTAGAAGCCAAGCAATTCTGGCTTCACTTCATTGGTTTAGAGGAAGACCAGATCTTTTCTCCATGTTGCCCTGACATGGGGTGATGGGATGGTTTTCACAGTGAAACCACTCGGAAGTGACAACACCCAGTGTGGTGGCTGGAAGTCATGCAGTCCCTAGAGTTGCACAGGTGGGAGGCTTGAACCCGGCCACCGGAGAAACTGCTTTTGTGTTGGGGTGGCTATTCTTTGGAGAAAGAAGTAAATGTAGAGATAAATGTAGTCAGACTACTGTAGCTGTTGATTAGTGTATTGCTGTACAGTTGAATTCTTATGATATATGCATTATTTGACTGTATTAATACTGAAGGCAGGTAGAATAGATAGTGATTATTCTATTATTCTAAATTTTATATATATATATATGAAAATATTTCTGTAAAAAAAATCTTAAATATATCAGTCCATGGATTGCTCTTCTTCTTGCTATCTGGTTCATCAGGACTGTTTCGTTAATATCAGTCTTTAAAATAAAGCTGGCACGCTTTGCAGCTTAAATAACTATAGGCCCACAGCAGTAGTCAGCATAATATCTAAAGTTCTTGAAATAACTAAAAATGGAATTCTATGTGGAAATTTGGACTACTGATATGTCCACCAGCAGGTAAAATGGGGGTAATATGTTCATTATAATAAACACCAAAACAAGTCAAAATAATCACCAGACATTAGTAACCATTCGTCAATTTATTTTCAACTCTTAGACTTACAAACAGTGAGTAAATTTACATAAGCATAGGAAGCAATGCTAGGTGAAAAAAGTAACATAAAATCTCAGTTTAAAACACAGGCATTTGAGAAAATCAGCACTTAAATACTAGTACTCGTCCAATTACACCAGGCACCTTCTATTAACAGAACTGCCCTAAGGGTTCACATGATGCATTGAGTAATGAACACAACTTAATGGATCATTTCAAAATGCATATATTAAGATCAGTATTTTGTCTAAACTTTTATAAAACTTTTGAGTTAGTTTTTTTTGTGATTAGTCTTGAAATATATCGCAAAAGTTAATCAGCGTCTTTCTGATATTTCGCCACTAGAGGGCGACATGATCTTAAAAACAGAAGATAATCTCGCTGGTCCTTTCGAATTTACACCCGGCAGTTGGATTTATAGTGGTTTACACAGTCTTTTCCTGCTTATGTTTGGATTACATTGCCCAGGTTGACTGATGCATGCAAAATAAAACTTCTTTTCTCCTGCTGAACACTGGCTCTGTGTCTCCTGATTTATTTATTTAGTTAATTTTCAATCTTATGCTTTGGTTAGATCCGGAAGAACTTTGAGACTTTAATTTACAACAAAGGCCTTTCGTGAGGTGATATATAGGCTCTCCCGGATGCCCTTTTACTCCAACCCATTAAGTTTGAAATCACCAATCACAAAAAAATCAACCAAACTTCCCACCACTAACAGTATTACACACACACACACACACCAACTTAATTGACTGAATTGTTATTATATTTTTTTTCCCACTGGCCTTCATAACACATTTGAGTTATAAGAAATTAGTGCTTGGTTATTAATCATTAGTACTTAGTTATGTAGAATATTAACAGATCAATACAGTAGGTACGTGCCATGTGCCATTATTTCTGAGGCCACTAGAGGGCGACATGATCATTAGAACAGAAGCTTATCAGAACCCGGCAGCGAGGCTTATACAGGTTCATACAGCTGCTTCTCCCGGATAAAACCAGAAAAGTGGCATTTTATATATCATGTTTATTTTACAGTTATTTTAAAACCATCATCGGTGTCTAGACGGAATTTTAAGAGGATCTTCATTGTCGCTATGTTTTTTTTATATTTTTATTATTAAGGCAAGTGTACGGACAGCTTTGGGTCCTTTTGAAAAATGAAAGTCTCAAAACGGCTGTCTGAACGCTTGATTAGTGCACTAGGTAGGATGTGTCTTAACAGGAGTCGGAATATTATTCAGTGCCCTACATGTCGAAAAATATTGGATTGGAAAATACCGGAAGTAAAGTTTATGTTCAATGTATTTTGTAGTCTTATACGGAATGTTTTTGAGGTTTTTATATTTAAGTGGGTTGTTGGAAAAATGCGATTATTCATAACGCGGAAAATTCATAATGAATAACTTTTCCGTTTTTTCCCCGTTGATTTTAAAGATTTAAATGTGTTGTCGCGGTGTGTCATGTCCCCTTTGCCCCACATTTTCAGAAGGGGGAAGTCACCGGCTCTCTCTCTCTCTCTCTCTCTCTGTGTGTGTTCAACATTCCACAGAAATCAAACCTGATTATTAAAAGTAACAATAATGCCTTTATTTAAATCTAGTCAGTTGGGAGTGTGTATGGAGTACATCACATCTACACCCTGTACTGTAGTTTTAAGCGCAGTCACAGCTTCAATTTTGTTCTTGTATGGCAGCAGGAAGGCTCAGGTCAGTCACGTCCTGTCTTATTATTGATCTTATTGTATTAGATTTTGATGAGGCTTTTATTTTACCTCAAAGAACCGCAACAACAATTATTGTTGTAGTGTCTGAGTGTTAAAACGCTGACTAAAATAAAAACTGAAGAAAAAAAAAATTGCTCAGTTTTAGTGTTTTATTAAATTAATTCACATAATTTAAGTTTCAGTAATACTGCAGAAGCATGCACATTTTAAAACAAAACTTTTTTTAAAAATTTTAAATTGTGCAGGTGCCGAAGCTGGTGTGCTCCAATGGATTGCGAGGCTTCTTGCACACACACTGTCCCATTGTGTCGGAGCGATTTTGCCCCACACCCTGGTGCTGGGGCGGCCGGATGCAGACGCTCGTACGCGTCTTCATCAAGTCCTGCCCTGCTGTAACATATCGCAAGTATGACCCACGTAATATAATTTCTAAATGATTTGCTATGGTGTTGAATTTTAACTAAGGGATGGGAATCACAAGTCACCTCCCGAAATGATGTTATCGCGATACAGAGGTGCAGATTAGAAAATCTAATTATTGCGATTTTATAAATATCCTTGAATTTGTGATGCCAGAATTGTAAACCTTTGAAAAAAATGAATAATTCCTTATGTGGAAGGGTTGAGTCAAGTTGCGTGGATGGCTCGCCGTGGCGACCCCTTGATGGGAGCAGCCAGAGGAAAGTTCTTATAACATTAGTTCTATTAGTCAACATTAGTTCAAACTAACTCCAGTTTAACATTTAACTGAGCAGCTCGTATCTCTGTCACCTGCCATAATTATTCATTCTAAATAAAATGAGCGACTAATTTACTCTTAGCACACGGGACGAAAATGTGTAAATAGTTCAGAGTGCGTCATCTCTGAGGATTATAGATTATAGGATCACAGGATTATAAAGAAATGGCGACGTTTTACCTTCCAAAGTCTCTAAAGTCAACTTGACAGGTTTCTAAAGTGGGCGAGTGGGGCTTCTAACGCGCATGATTTTCGGTTACAGTGTTTCGAGACTGGTGTAAGCGTGTAATCAGTGTTTTTGAGACTAATTCGCTCACAGAGTTTTTGAGAAAAAGGCAGACTGGAGGATTTTAACGTGCGTGCGATTTTTAATAATGTAGCACCATAACATGCATTTCACCCGGAAGCTTCTGCACTCGGTACGGAATTGTTCTGATTTTGGAGTCGGTGTAGCGATACGTGAATTGCAACATAAGATAATTACGATTCATAACTGAATTGGTCCATTTTCGTGCACTTTTTTTTTTCCTCTTCCCAACTATCTCTCAGCGAGATGATCAGGACAGGCGATGGTGGTCAGCTCTCTCTGGACTGGGTGGATAACACAGATAGCACAAAGTACCCACAATCCTCCTCTCGGCCTACCGTGCTAATCCTGCCCGGGCTGACTGGAAACAGCCAGCAGACGTACGTCCTGCACATGATCCAGCAAGCCACACGGCACGGATACAGGTGAGTGTGTGTAGTTTCTACTGTATGTAGATGAATGTGAAATGAATAGCAGGAGTATTTCACATTCTTGATGGAGTGTGACATGGCTCACGCTCTAGTCATGCTAGAAAACTGCGGTCTTCACTAGCTCTTCTGTCTCAGGTGTGTGGTGATGAATAACAGAGGTTTTGGAGGAGAAGAGTTGCTGGTAAGGAACTTTTTTCCCATTTTCTTTGGCCACATCACACTGAGAGTACACCTGCTTTCTGCACTCTTCTTTATTTACTCCCTATCATCTATAACTGCCTTTATATCGCTTACTGCTAAAGAAGAATTTCCTTGTAGACATTCACTGAGTCATGGTTCAACTTGTGCAATGCACACACACGGTTTATATCTTATCTACATCAGGTTTATAGAGTTCCAAGCAACAAACAGAAAAAGCAGAGACCTTGTGACACCTCTGAAATACGTCGTAAAATTCACCTGACTCACTTAATCGTATCTTCTCTCTCTCTCTCTCTCTCCCTCAGACTCCTCTAACCTTCTGCGCTGCCAACACTCAGGACGTGGAGACAGCAATCAGTTATGTGAAAGAGCTCTACCCACAAGCCCCTCTGGTTGGAGCCGGGGTGTCTCTTGGGGGGTGAGCACCCAACGCACACATTCAGTACCTGTTCACCCATTGGAGAAAAAGTAACAGAAAAATAGACTGAAGAATAAACATTCCTTATGAAATATTACTAATTTAATATTCATTGCTAATGTTTGTTGCGAGGTTTTTCTGTGATTTGTATCTACTTATTTTGTTTTTGTGTTCTCTTCAAGCTTAGAGAGCCATATATATTAAGTCTGTAACTTAATATTTTCCCAATTATATTTTCTTGATTCAGGATGCTGTTGCTGAATTATCTGGCGCGTAAAGGATGCGACTCGAAGATGATCGCCGGACTCACCCTGTCCGTGATCTGGAACTCTTTCGAATCGTCCAAATCGCTGGAGCAGCCAATCAACAAGCTGCTTTTCAATCGCCACCTCGCCAGCAAGCTGTGCCAAGCCATCATCAGGTTCTTTATTCTTATTGTTAATTAATTTTATTGATTCCAAAAATTTCTTTATTGCTTTTATGATACCAGTAAAGAATAACAGTAATTGAAATGAAATAGTATAGACAGTTTAATCATAGCAGTAGCTCAAAGGTTCAAATGTTGGTATTTATTCAATGCCACTTTTGGGCTCTACAGCAAAGCCATTAAGATGAGATAAAATCGAAGCCGCTTTGGATAACAGCGTCTGACGAATACCTTAAATGTAAATTACAAAATATTTTTAAAGTCATTCTAGTCCAGGATTCTCCATCAGCTTTGTTCCCGTAATCTGCAGTAATCATTTTCTAAACTTTTAAACTTTGACCGTTGCACCTTTAAACAGATCTGTGAATAGTGGTCTTAATGCTTGTCTCTCACTCTCTCTCCTCAGACACAGAAAGATCCTGGAGAAGGTCATCGACATAGACGATGTGTTAAAGGTATTCACTCTTATTTCCAACATCATTATGCGTCTGTATTTCAGTATTATATTTCAGTATTGCATACCATTAAGACAAACTTTAAACTAGGTAGGTTTAATAAAGTATCTTCCTTATCACAAGTATATGTTTGAAGTAGTTCACCAGTCCATATAAATACTGCAAAAGAATAAGTTTAAACATAAATAATAAAAAAAAAGTTAAAATAATTTAAATCAGAAGCCATATCATACACTGTCAAACACTGCCTTCTTTGACTCAAACTTGTGATTGAGAGGATTATATGTGAAGTATATTTCTGATATTTCCACTTTTATATATCCACTTTCTATTTGTAACTTCTTAAAAAAAGATAAATAATCTGTAACATATGGCTACATTTTAACTTCTCCAAGTCCAAATGCATGACCTTTGAACTCTTTGAATAAATTGAGGAACAAAGCATTTTTTAATAATTTTATAGGAAAGTAATCAACAGCGGAGTGGTGTGAAGGATGAAGTAGAGTCACTGTTAGCACTCTGAAGTCGATCATTTTGATACAAACAAACAAAGTCTTTTATCTTTTATATTTTTACGATTTGCCAGCACTAATAACTAACCCTAACCATAATTAAAGTTAGATTAAAACCTAACCACAAAACTTATTTCATGTTCATTTATGTTGTAGTAGCTGTAAACACATATTTTTAAAACTCATTTTCTTGGCATCTAGGCAAATACAATACGGGAGTTTGACGAGCGCTTCACATCCGTCATGTTTGGCTACAAGTCCTGCGTTGATTATTATCAGGACGCCAGTCCGTATCACAAACTGTCCCAGATTTCTGTCCCTGTACTGTGCCTCAATGCCGCTGATGATCCCTTCTCCCCAAATCATGGTGAGAAATCCATCATCACTTCTTTGTGTGAAAGATATGTATCGATCTTGTTCCTAAATTTATCGTACTGCTTTCTTTCCCTCTCCACAGCTTTCCCGGAAGCTCTGGCTCAGCGCTCGCCGAACGTAGCTCTCTTAATAACTTCACATGGAGGTCACATCGGCTTCCTCGACGGTCTTTTCCCAAACGGCGAAGGCTACATGGATCGGGTGTTCAGTCAGTTCGTCCGAGCTGCTTTTGAGCGCCAGGAGGAGCTGAAGGTGGCCTGCAGCAACACCGACAAGTAGCGCAATCATCAAATTCACCACTACACGTTAGGCTTTAAAATCTGTTAACCACTGATACATCCCTCTGTCGTAGATTTCAGGTATTGTGGTAGCATATTATCAGGAAGTTTTACTTAAATTAATTTAATGTTTTCCCAGTATGACATGAAAGGCTCTTAAAAGAGACAGAAGGACTGACACTCAAAAAAAGGGTCAATGTTGAAATTATTATCTGGTAAAGAGAATGTTCATTGTGCATAGTGCTGATGTTTCCATTTAGTGATAATCTTATGATAGCCTTATTAGATACAAACGAATGGAAAGCTCATATAATTCTCTCTTTTCTTAGTATTCCAGCATGTTTCTGAAGAAGCACAAGTATGAAGATATTTTAGCTAAAATTTCCTTGTAATATAAACGTTTTTAAATACTGTATATTTTTGTACCACATACATGAAATAAGAGTCGAGAAGGAATATTAAATTAATGTTAAATGTGAAATCTGTTGGCAGTTATTATTGTTCCAAATATGTTTCCATGTCAGTACATCAAAAGAGTTTTTTTTATTATATGTCAGTGAGATTTATCTTTTATTTCTTTTATTTTTAAAAATAAAATTATGATTGTAATTTCAGTATTTGAAGCTATCGTATCAACTTTTACAATCTGGACGAACTTGACACGGCATATTTATCCGTTTGTTTCTACTGTTTATGAAGATTTACAATCTGTGAAATGCATAATGAACGGAATTCTGACTTAACAAGAACAATTAATTAAGTATTTAAATGTTTATGTAAAAAAAAAAGTCTTGAAAGACACTTTTATTTTAAGGCCCTACATATTTCCCCAAATATTTTATATACTGAAAAACTTACTGGGTTGGTCTTAGAATCTTTTGAAAAGTATCATTATCTTGAAATTTTTCTTATCATGTGGGACCAAAATATTATCTTGAATAGATACAGATGACCTTCCACAAAGAAATTGTAACTGTTGCAAATGCTCCAACATGATCCAAATCTACTCTGTAAATCAAAAAGGTATCAACGTAAGTAATCTGTTTACACAAATCATGAAATCACCCAAATATTGGTTAAGGCTCATTGCACAATTGTGAAAAAAGGCCATGAATATTAAAGCACTTAATTGTAATCGTACAGACTGCGTTGCTACCTGTAGATCATTACACTGATTAGAAAGTGTTTTTTATTAGATAAGGTTGTCCGTGGATCCTTAAAAAGTCTTAAATTCCATTGTATGAAAATAACGAAATTACACAGTACAAAATAGGCGTTCGCGGGAAGTGAGTTTGCTTAACACAGGCTCTACGGCAGCTGCGAGACCCGTCGAAAAATTTGAGCTCTGACCATGGGGAAATGGTTAAAGAGCCAAGGTGCTTTGGTGTCTGCGTACGATAACCAAAGAGCAAAGAACTGAGATCAGTGGAGTAAAAATTAAATAATCAGGTTAAAGGCATACAGTGTGTATAAGTTGGGACTGTGTTCTGCTTAATGATTAATTAATGCCATGACTGTGTTTTGTAGTTCATTTTTTTTGTTGCACTCTTTCTATATATAAATAATATGTTAAGGTAATTGGTTGTATTGTGTTGTTTACAAATTTCTTACTACAAAATTGGTCTTAAATTTCGTTCTTCGTGGTATTAAAAAAGTCTTAAATTTATCTCTTCGTAGCCTGCAGATACCCTGATAGATTGATAGACTTTTGAATTATCATTTTTATTCTTCAAATACTGGTGTTGTATGCACTGATTTATAAATTTATGAAAAAGTGTCAACTTGAGTCATGTACCCTTTACTATGTGTTCCTGAATCAGATGTGTGTGTATTGATCTACTGGCTGATCTGGGTTGATGGACAATTCTGTACTAATCTCTTATATAGTAGCACTGCTTCAAAGATGGTTTATGTTTATAATGTTTTAAATCTGCGAGCACTTGAATTTTTAAAGTCCTTGACAGTATTCAGACAATTGACAATATTTATGCATCAGAAATCTGAAGCAGATTCTAAATGTATTTTTATATAGTCAGAACCAAACATAGTAACGGTGCTAACTCTGGTCGGAGTAAAGCTTCCTCCTGCAGGTGTACAAGTACTTATAATGCACATCAAACTATTCACCTTCTATAGAGTTATATTTACAACTTCGTGCTATACTGTTCATAGTGTGCTGGTATGAAGATTTCCAACTTGGTCTTAATAAAAAAAAATCTCGCCACATTTTCACTGTCCTGTGTTTAATGTATTCAAACCTGTACTGAAGTCTAATTCTGAAGCATCAATAAAATGTCTAAATCAGTATTGCATCTTTTGCTTCTTCTTTTTAATTTAATTGATATTTTGTGAAACTTTAACAAAGCGAATATGTTCAATGTTAACATAAAATATAGAAAAATACACTTTCAAAGAAAGATTAATATTAATTTAGTTTATAATCTATATATTATTTATACTGTTATACACATACTAATGAAATGTTTTAAAATTGTTACTTCAAGCCACAACTCTCAAGGTATTTAAAAGAGTGTCAAAATTTATACATGCATGCACACTTGGCTAGTTCTCTTATGCTAATATTGCTAACGCACCCATTAGCTTATTTCCTTGCGCTAGTTTTACTAACTCAATAGCTAGATGATTTCCTTGTGCAGTTTTACGCAATCACTCATTAGCTTATTTTCGTATGCTAGTTTTGCTCCCTCAAAGCCTCCCTCCAAGAGGCTTGGACTTGGTCTTAACATAAAATCTTACCACATTTTCAGTGTCATATGTTTAATGAATTCAAGCCTGCATTGAAGTCAAATTTTGAAGCATCAATTAAACGCCAGTAGCAGCATTGCTTCTTCAATTTTTTTTTATGTGGAATTTTTCAAGAGCCAACAACTTAAATTTCCTAAAGAGTGAAACGTTAGCAAACTTGTATCTTCAACATTATACTGTATATTGGTTGAAGATGTTAAAATTGACAAATTACACAAAAAAATATATTTTCAAAGAAAAAAAGTTTGTTATTAAATTTTTTTTAAATACCCTGAATTGCCTGGAGATTTTTAACCTGATGCAGTCAAACTTCCACAGTTTAGTGACACCTTGAGCTGCTAATCATTATCATATGTGTAGTCATTAAACTCGGCCTAGCCAACCAAACCCAGCATACAAAATATAGTGCAGGGTTTAATATAGTCTTTATTTTATTTACATATACTACTCTATGGCTTTTGTATTGTGTATGAATGTATTTTTGCATGAGAACCTGAGAAGACCTTTTTGAAATGATATTTAGATAACATATTGGCAGAGGTTATATTCTCTTGACCTAGAATTACAGCATTAATTATTAACTTGTGCCTATAAAACAGCAACTGTTCATCTTAAACTACTCCAGGGTGCAATCTTGAGTGGTATGCTGTGGTATAACTAACTTGGGCAAGGTTATATAAAACTCTTCAATAGATTAACTCAGGGTTCTGTATGAGCCAACTCAAAAGCTATCAAAATGTTTCCTGTCATCTTCCTGTCAAGTGGCTTTTAATCTTCATTTTAATATAGATAGATTTTCAGTATAGATTGCACAGACAGCTAGTACACTACACAATACTGGTACAATTCAGATGCAGCATGTGGTGTAAACGTCTCCGATGGAGAGGAATGAGACCCTGACGGCTGAACTCCATATTAACTTAAGCACTTCTCTTGTTATATTGAACTTCCAGCCTCCTAATACACAGTATGAGTGCATCTCAATCCCTGCTATCCGATATCACCCAAATGAAGAAGGGTTCCCTGTTAAGTCTGGGTACTCTCAAGGTTTCTTCCAATTGCCATCTCAGGGAACCTTTCCTTGCCACTGTCGCCCCTTGGCCTGCTCATCATGGACAATCTAAATTATCATTCAAATATTTTTCTCACACCTGGAGGTAGTTTCCATTTTTTGGTTCTGTAAAGCAGCTTTGAGACAATGTCCATTGTTACAACTGAAATGAAATCGATCATCTCGGCTGTCCTCAAAATCGGGTACAAGGTCTTGCAATCCAAGGCAAGCAATTTCCAATCTGTTGAACGCAGAATGTGGTGAGGATGAGGGTGGGAAATGAACTTTTCAGGAACAGCTGCTGGGTTTTCTTGTCTTATGTTTATCTTGTGTTAAGCAGCCATTATTTGCCACATATACTTTACAGCACAGAAAGAAAAAAAAAAATTGTCTTTGCATATCCTACAGTGTCAACAATGATACAGTGCCGCTGGAGGAGAGAAGTTTTGTGCAAAAAGACAATGGTCATTGAGACAGGACGCTGGGATCTTTCTGGGTATGTGGACAATGGTGGCCTTCATCAGCTGTTGTAAGACAGAGTACCAGGTCATTGGGCCTCCTTGGTGTTATGTCATTCTGTGCCTCAAACGGTATTTATGGCAAGGCAAGGTAGGCACCTATGTCAAGTGATGTCCTGTAGTTGTGGTTAGATGTGTAAGGAAACTAGCTGCAACACACATACTTTAAAAAGGTGTCTTATATTATAGACAAAAATGTCAAATTATTATAAGATTTATAATAATATTCATAAATCTGAAAAAAAAATATTTCAAGCGACATGCTAGAGAGAGAGAGAGAGAGAGAGAGAGAGAGAGAGAAAACATTCAGGATGGATTACTGAGACATCTTTGGTGATAAAAGCAGTAATTCCTTCTTCCCACGTGTTTAAAGTGGGTGGAGGAGCAGGTTAATGATCAGTGTCATAGAAACCATGAGGGATTTTTGCCTACACCTATTGAGATAAGGACACAGAAACGTCTATGGAGTAAAAAGCACTTGGAGAAGAGACCATAGTGAGCAAGGAATGAAGACATTGCATGGAATTTTTATAGCCTGTGGTACATGTGAATTTGGACTTATAGCAGAGTTGTTGAGCTTTAACTTTCTGCTCATGAATGAAATATAGAACACCGAGAGTGGATGTGACTGGACGCCATTTCACCTGCCCAGGTAAGAAGTTAAGTTTTATAATTCTTGAGATTAGATTGATGCCTGATAACAGGAGTCCTGTTTGTTTGATTATTCTATATCTTGAAAGTCAACACTGTAAGAGCTACACTGCTGTATTTACTGCTGCTTGGATTTCTGGTTTTGATACAAATCTGATAAAAGAGAATGGATTTCCAAATGCGTAAAATAGTAATATTGTGTTTAGAGTATATTTTATAAATAAACTATAAATGCATAATAAATACTTTGTAAAAAAAAAAAAAAAGAAGAAAAAAAAAAAGAATAACAGTAACTCTTTTTCAGCCTATGGTTAATTATTGTCCTACAATAGCAGCCAGTCCTAACTAGGCTAAGTAAATGTGGCCTGTTATTCTAAATTGTAATCAAATATTTATTTTAAAAAATACAGCACTATTTCAAACAATCTTTAAACATTCAAAATTGTTCTACGTTATACCATTGTACTTCTTCAATGCATATTTTTCCTTTAAACGTACACCTTATATTAAGAGGAAGCATGAGTTATAATGTTTCACTAGATGTGTATTTATACACATCCACATTATGCGGAACAAATATAATAGGAAAAGAAACGGGTATCAAACATATAGGGAAAAGAAACAGGTAGCAAACACACCACTCATTCTTAGTGCATTTCCAGTTTACAATCAATGAAATGTAAATAATACGTGACGTATTGGAATAAAAAGATCAGATCAGAAAATGTTGTATTTGTGTTGCATGATATAAGTTGCATGTTGTCCTGTAATGACTCCTAAGCCATAAAACAGACCCAAGGGTCATAATACGCACTACTCATTTCTCAGCAGTGAACTCAAATCTTAAAACCCTGATCATAAACAAACTTTTCACAAAACATGTACTAGTAGCTGTGTTGATTTCTAATCGACTAAATTAAAATATATATATATATATATATTCTTGGTTAGTTTTGTGCTTAAGGTAACACTGTGTTTAGATTAACATTTTTTTTCTTCTTTTCTTTTGAAAACAGTGTAAAATTCACTGCTATATGGCTTTCATGCATTCATTAGTATGGTGTAGGGCTTCCTTTTGCATCCAATACATCATCAATTCATCTTGGGAATGACAGATACAAGTCCTGCACAGTGGATGGAGAGATTAATCTTACAGAATAGTGGTCAGGTCACTATGTGATGCTGGTGAAGGAAAACGTTTCCTGACTCGCTCCTCCAAAAACACCCCAAAGTGGCTCAATAATATTTAGATGTGGTGACTGTGCAGGCCATGGGAGATGTTCAACTACACTTTCATGTTCATCAACCCACTCTGTCACCAGTCCTGCTGTGTGTATTTGTGCATCCTGATACACGGCACCACCTTCAGGATACAATATTTGAACCATTGGGTGCACATAGTCCTCCAGAATGTTTCGGTAGTGCTTGGCAATGACGCGCTCATCTAGCACAAGTATTGGGCATAGAGAATGCCATGATATTGCAGCTTAAACCATCACTGATCCACCCCCATATTTCACTCCGGGCATACAACAGTCTGGGTAGTACGCTTCTTTGGGGCTTCTCCATGTAGCGTTGCAAATAGACAAAGGACCTGGTGGTTATCTCAGTCACCTCACACCTCCAGGACTGGGGGTTTGAATTCTGTCTCCGCTGTGTGTGTGGAGTTTGTACTCCCTGTGCTTGCTGAGTTTCCTCTGGGCACTCTGAGCAGTTTCTTCCCACAGTCCAAAGACATGTGATTGGCATTTTCAAAATAACTGTAGTATGTGTGCTTGTGCCCTGTGACGAGTTAGTATCCCATCCTTGCTGTACTCTGCCTTGTGCCCAAAGTTCCCTCCAATAGGCTCCAGGCCACCTGTGACTTTGTATAGGATAAGCGCTGTATATTATGGATAATGGATGGATTGCTATTCACAACTGGTATTTGCTATATTTCTGGATGAAATGCATTGTTACAATAAGGAGAAATACTTAAACTACATAAATATAGGGGCATGTTGTACCTTTTATTTGCTTCTCTGATTAATTGTTTAATAAAAATTATTCTAGCCTCTAGGTTCCATCGCCCTCTGTTTAATGAGAGGTGGAATAGTTTGTAAAGCAGTTTGTTAAGGAGGAGGGGTTTGGGAGCAGAGGAGATTGGACACAGTTTCTTAGGGAGTGGTCTAGATTGGTTGGAATATTTTTGAAGCAGGAACGATTTGTTAGAATTCCCTTTTGGAGTGGAAGTGATTGGTTTGAATATTTTGGGATCAGAAAGGCCTGATGGGTTCCTTTTTGGTAAGAATTCCCGTGGAAGTGGCTCGAATTGGTCAGAACATCTTTTGGGGAGGTGTATACATCAGAGTACCTTTGGAGTGGAGGGAGCTGTTTTGGATTGTTGAAGAAGAAAAAAGTTTGATCAGAATTCCTTCAAGATTGGTCAGAATTCCTTTGGTAGTGCCCATCTTTGTTAAGAATTCCTTCAAAAGCAGGAGAGATTGACCAGACTTCTTTTAAGAGTTTGCTCAGAATTCCTTCTGGTCCAGGGAAATTGGTCAGAATTTCTTTGAAAGCGAGCAGAATAGTCAGAATTCTTTCAATAGCTGTCTGGATTCATTCCCTATTGGTTAGAGTTTCTTTCAGAGCATAAAGGAGCAGTTAGAATTCCTTTGGGAGAGATGGGGTCTGGTTAGAATTCCTTCTGAAGCCAGCTATATTGGGCAAAATTCCTTTGGATGTGGCTGGGATTGGACAGAAGTTTTCTGAGCAGGAGAGATTAATTATTTTGGGACTGGAATGCATTGAGCAGTGTTCCTTTGGTTAATGCTTTTAACTGGTTAGAATTGCATCTGGAGCAGACAGAATTGGTCAGATTTTATTCAAGATAAATTTATTAAAAATAAATATTCAAGATAAGTCAGTATTGGTTAGCACTGTCACCTTGCACCTCCAGGGTCTGGGTTTGATTCCCAGCCAGGCTCGATTCCTGTCTCTGTTTGCATGGAGTTTGCATGTTCTCCCCATAGTGGAGGGCTTCCTCCGGGTGCTCTGGTTTCCTCCCACAGTCCAAACATCTGCAGATTAGACTAATTGGTGTTCCGAAATTGCCTGTAGTGTGTGAATGAGTGTGTGAGTGAGTGTACAATGCCCTACAATGGATTGGCACCCTGTCTAGGGTGTACCTCACCTTGTGGCCTAAGCCTCCTGGGATAGGCTCCAGGCCCCCCGCGACCCTGAATTCAGGATAAATTGTTATAGACGATGAGTGATTGGTTAGTATTGCTCAAACGTCTTTGGGAGTGGGTATATGACTCCTTCGGGAGCACAAGTGACGTCCAAATACCTGCAGGAGTGGTTGGGACTAGTTCGATTTTTTTTTGAGAATGATAAAAAAATAATAATAATAAATAAAAAAGCAGTTCTACAGCTCTAAAATGTCTCATAAATGACTTGTAGCTCCAGTGCAGAGCGTATAGAAACACCAGACATCAGATGTACTTGCTACTGAATCAGGGAGAAACATACAATAAACTACCTTGAACCCATTTATATCTACAGAATTACAGCATTCATATATATGTTGTTAAGAGACAATTTTGTTTGATATCACTTTACAGGAATACTTTATTTAGCATTTTATGATTACTAGGGTGTGTTCTATGACCCGTGTGTGTGAATGGAACATATTGAGCTAGGATCACGATTGTATTTACAGACAGGGCAGAGAGATAGTGGTAAAAAATAATCCACGAAAGGGTGGGATGATATCGTCTAGTGTGAACGGGAGTTAATGCTACCACCCTGATGTTATCAATAACAGAATATGGCAGAGTGTTTCATTCCCCACAGCAGTATGCCAATAATTACATTTATTAAGTAATAACCTATTACTTTTTATTCATAGATATTGTACACTATCATACATATTGTTCATTAAATATGTTATTTCCTGTTATCACTTACATAGAAAACAGAAAGTCATTGTCTAAAACATTGGTACTACAGACTCCTTCCATAAATATTTATTAATCAAATAGTTACATTAATTTAATACTATAATTTATAATTGGGAATCGAGGATTTGGTTCTCTGCTAAAATATTTTCAAAAAATATATATTAGAAAAATATAGACATAGAGCTTTAATTTTTCAAGTATTTTTCAAAAATTTGTTCAGTAGCATGAATTGATGGGGGATCTGCAGCCAGTAATGAAATTTACTTTGCTATGTAGGTATCACACATGTGAGTGTGCATACATTAAGGCAATGTAATTTTTCAAAACCACTCAAATGGCACGTCATGCTTCATTGATTTGTTTGTATTTGAGGCAAATTGAGCTCATGTGATATGCATCTGCATTACAACCTAAATATAGCTCTCTTTAAAATGACTCTTTAGCTTGTAAAGAACACTGTAGTGATGTTTTATAGTTACTCAGTACATGTGGTTACTTATTTGCTATTCATCCAGTTACAAACATGAATAAATTATGCAAAGCAAACACAGAGCTTTTTGTTTTCTTTGGTTAACTTTTCCAGCATTCTGTGTGAAAACACAAGTGATTTCGCAACGTAATGTAGCTACACTGCAATCTCCTAGTGGACATGTTGGACAGCTGGAGTTATTTTTTCCCTTTGCACAGTTTAAAAATTATTCTAGCCTCTAGGTTCCATCGCCCTCTGTTTAAAGAGAGGTGGAATAGTTTAGAAGTCTGGAATTACTTTAAGTAAACCAGATGTTATGGAGGCAGCCATCTTGGACAAGCAGAATAATTTAATACAAGTTGGTGTAATTTCATACATAACAACAGAAGGCGAGGGTTTAAAAATAGCACTCACAACACAAAATGTATTATTATTATTATTATTATTATTATTTATTTATTATTATTATTATTTACAAATTTCTTGCAGGATGATCAGACTTCTCATTGGTTAACAAACTGGACAAGAAATCATATTATACGACTATACGTTTCAAAACTTCACTTGTAATAATATCTCTGCATTAAATCAGTTGAAAACATTTTTATTAAAAACAATCTTACTATCAGTTACTGTACATTTATATTTCATCAAATTTACAGAAGCACAGAACAAGGATGAGACTAAAGTGAAACATTTGAACGGTGCAAACGTTTTAACGTTTATTTGTGAATAACGATCCTGTTTTTGTTTTGTTTTTTTTGTTTATTTAGAACAAAAGAAAACAAACATTTAGTGTAAATATTATCACTACAGGAATATGGGAATATGTAGAACCTGTAAAATGTAAAACCTTTAAAATTGAAAGGTTCATAGTAACAACCAAAAACTACCATAAATACATGCAATCTATGCTACTACTTTGCCCCATTTTTTAATTCTTTTTTTTGCTCAGTCTTGTTTGTATAGTTGGTTTAAATGAATTAAAATTTAATTTCTCATATTCTCTGTTTTGTTCTGAAAAAAAAAAAATGATACGTCACAATCCTGTGTCCTATTTGTATTTTAAAAAAAATGCAAAACAAATAATGGCTAAAAAGCTTGGTTTTTAAATGGTCTACAGGAGTTCGGAGGGGAACAGAATTTATACATGAAGCAAGCAGTCTGATCATCGCTCCGGTGTACTGAGAAAACGTTCTACCCTGATGATATCCAAGCACTAATGAAATGCTGGGCTAAGTGCATTAATGCAGTGGGGGATTATATAGAGAAATAACCGTTGTGTTATTCTGCACAATCAAAAGTCCCGGTTTGACTTGAAAACTGTTTGGATTTTATTTCATTACTCATGGCTTTGGGTTACTCGTATTTATTTATATAACATAATTATTTCTAGGATTGCCTTCCCTCTTGAAATGAATTCAGCCCTGAAATTCCTGCTTTCCTCAGATTAGTGTTGTTGGGCGAGTTTTTAATGAAAGCCACAGGCGCAGTGCTGTAGCTGACGATTTCATTCCTCACTCAGGGACAAACATGGAGGCCAAGCTGAAGGAACTCCGACAGAAACTGGAGAAGCAATGCCAAATTAACCAGGAGCTGCAGAACGAGAATCGGAACCTGGGTAAAAGACGCGGCTTAATGACATCAACCCATTTTATGAGCTGTAGAAAGTGGCGTTAATGAGTTGCTTCTTAATGAAGATATTTATTATTCATTCTAAAAGTACTGTATGTGCGGTCTGGATTCTAGTAGTGGTTCTTTTTATCTGTCTCCAGAGATGAGGCTGAAGGAGAAAGACAAACTCTTGGAGGAGCTGCAGTGTGGTTTTGTTGGGCTGGGTATGCAAGTGTGTGTGTGTGTGTGTGTGTGTGTGTGTGTGTGCGTGCTTGAGCAGAAAATACTTCTTCTTGAGAACGCATACCGGATTAATGTTTAAAGGATAAAATGCCATTTTCCTGATCTCTGGTTTATTTTTAATTAGATATTTTACTTAATTAGTAATTAGTAAAACGAAAGAAAAAAAGAGAGAGAGAGAGAGAGAAGTAGAAGTTAAGAACAAATAACAAGATATAAAAATGCGGCTTGTCATCATACTGACAATGTGTAAACTCCTCCATTCTGAAAACTTTCATCTAGTAAAAGCTTTACCTTTGACAATTTCACTGGAGAATAATAGGACATTAGTGGAACTCTTTTTTTTTTTTCCTCATTATCAGTGTAGGTTGGTCATGACGAGCCCTGCCAGTGCCAGGTTGCTGCTATTGGTCGATGGCCAAGATACTTAACTCTACCCGCCACACCCGTGCCACTGCATGCAGTTCTGGTCCCAAGCCCAGTTAGAAAATGGGAGGACATGGGTGTATGGGGGTGTATGCTATGGGGAAGTGCATCCAGCATAAAAAAAAAAAAAAAAAAAAGTGCTAGATCTTGTAACTCAAATGATTCGATGTAGTGACCCCTAGAATAAATGGGACAAAGCCCAAGATCCAGACAAACAAAATACAAATTAACAAGTGCAGGGTGGTCAACCTTATGTGGTTCCACTGTTTGAAAAAAAAAAAAAGAAAAAAAAAACTTTTACTTCATGCTGATTTAAGTTATGCTCTTTAAGAACACAATGCGCTAGCTATTAGCAGAACACTTAAAACCGTTATGAGTTGGAGGAGGGCGTGAGAGGGAGGAGTGCCGGGAAGTATGCTGAGCTACTGAGGAAGTGATTGTGCACACTTACAGGAAGATTTCTCAAGATGGGATTCTCTTTTCTTTTTGGCATGAATAGGCACAAACACAAACAAAATTCCTTCGTCTCTTTGAGATGGAGTCCTCTTTTCTTTTCCACTTTACAATTTTTTGTCTTTTCACTTCATCTTCTCTTTTCAGTTTTCTCTTGTTTGTCTTTTCACTTTTCTTTTTTATCTTTTTACTTTTTTTGTATTTTAAGTTTTCCTTTTTTGTGTTTTCATTTTCTTTTTAGTTGTCTCTCTCTCTCTCTCTTTTTTTTGTGTCTTTTCACTTTTTCCCTATTACTAGAGCTAAATGTCCTCATGCTGACTAGGGGCCTATATAGACCTGCGTCCAGGTGTCTCGCATTCTGTCTGATTGCCATCCTGGTGGCGAGGGTGACCAGAAAACCAGCTTGAGTAGTTGTCCATCAGGTTTGCCTGTCGTTAGACCCGCGGCGTTGGAAAAATATCACATCAGTCCATTATAGCGCTTGTTTGGAGAATGAAATGAAACGAACACTATTTTATTTACCCCAACAATCAGACAATACATTTGGATTTATAATTAAACTAATTAATGCTTGACATTTATATCCACTGGTTTAGCTTTAGGCACCTATTGCACACAGTTTAAAAAAATAATAATGAATTTAAGAAAATATTTTGTTTATATTCTCCTGTATCAGCCTTTAGAGAAAAAAAAAATCAGTTAACAGTCAAATCAGTCTTTTGGACCATAGTTATTGAGTCAAACTGAGTGATGAATGTTGATCGATGTTGAATGTAAGTGACTGTTGAATGTAACGTCAATGATTCCTTACAGACTCTGTGTCTGCAATCTCAGATCATTTGTCTCAGAGAAACAGCAATGATGGTGTGGAGGTCCGGCAGAACCGAGCGGCAGTCATGGCTCCGGAGCCGATACCAGAGGACATGGACATCTTATCCACCAGGGTCAAAAAGAACATCAGGTTAAATGATGTCCTTTGGCGTACAATTCTGGTCAACTATTAAGCTGGATATTTATTTGCAAAATGTTTGCTGTTTAGTGACAAATAGTAAGACACAATTAGTGTGTATATGCGTTTATGTGTGTGTGTGTGTGTGTGTGTGTGTGTGTGTGCAGTGAAAAAGCTCAGATCATGAAGGCAATGCAGAAAAACGACTTCCTGAGTCGTCTGGAGGAGGAGCAGATTAACATGATGGTGGAGCTCCTCGTCTGTCTGGACCGCTGTCCTGGTGATGAGATCATTAAAGAGGGCACAGAGGGTGACAGCCTGTACATTGTTGCAGGTGTGTTGCGTATGCTGTATGTGTGTATGTGGTTTGACTACATAATGGATGCTTGTGTGTAAATCGAACACCTTTAATCACAGCTGGAGAGCTCCGAGTTACTCAGGCAGGGCGTCATCTTCGAACTTTGACCTCTGGAGATGTCTTTGGGGAGCTGGCCATCTTGTACAACTGCAAACGGACAGCGTCGGTCAAAGGTTTGCTAAAGTCCTCAGACATGGCTCAACACCTCCCATAATATCTGACTCAACACTACAGTTTGTGTTTATACTAACGGTGGCATGAGACCAGTCTGTATTTTTAGCAATAACTTGATTTTAGCTTCAAGTTGACATTATATTTGTTTCCGTCTGACTTCTTACTTATACCTCTATCTCTTCCTGTCTGTCCTAATCCTAGCGGTTACGCCTGTCAAGTTATGGTGCATTGAGAGACAGATATACAGGAGCATCATGGCAATCAAGTCAAAGCATAAACGAGCGCAGTTGATGGGCTTTTTAAAGACGTAAGAGATTTACCTTTTTCCCTCTCTATACTGTATGTAAAGAGAACACGCTGACTGTCAACAATTTTTTTTTTATACAGTGCAGATTTTACTGTCTGAGATAGGATCTGTTTGTGTTTTAGACCATAAGGACTACAGATACATAAAGATTTAATTTTCTTGGCATATGAGTAGGCTATAGCCCACTTATCCAAAAAAAAAAAAATGTCATGGTACTGTACATCTTTGCCTACTTATTTAAAGGACACACTGGGGTTGTGCTGTTATAGGAAAATAACCAGTGAAATGGTGGCCTGAGGTGGTCTGATAGAAAATGTGATAAATATGCAAAAAAAAAAAAAAAACGGGCAAATACTTTTTCACAAACTTATAAGTAGAATAAATTGCTTGGGGATTTGATGTTACAGGAACATAATCAACTTGATTGGTGGACACAGTTTCTGTCACAATTCAGATCATCAAACATCTTTTTTTATATTATAATAAGATAATCTGAGTAAATAAAAAATGCAGTTTTTAAATGATTTCATTTAATTAAAAAAAAAAGGAAAATCAAAACCTACCTGTGAAAAAGTAATCAACCCCCCCTCCCCCTTTGCTGAATCATGAATAAACTGTGATTTTTGGAAAGCTGAGTTAGATTTCACTTGCCACACCCAGGACTGATTACTGCCAGACCCGTTGAATCAAGAAATCACCTAAATAGACCATGTTTGACAAAGTGAAGCATGCTAAAAAGATGTAAAACAGCCACATTATCTAAAGAAATTCAAGAACAAATGAGAAACAAAGTAACTGACATATATCAGTCTGGCAAGGGTTACAAAGCTATTTCTTTGGGAAAACTTGGAACAGTTGTGAAACAATGGGAAACTTCCAAGGTGAAAAAGAACACAAAAACTTGTCTCAGATTTGCCGAAAAATATCTTAATTATCCCCAGGACTTTTGGGCAAATATTCTGTGGACTGATGAGATAAAGACAACATTTTTGGCAGTTCTGCGTCCCGTTGCATCTGGCATAAAACTAACACTGTGTTTTATAAAAAGAACATCATACCAACATGGTGGTGGTAGTGTGGTGGTCTGGGGCTGCTTAGCAACTTCATGACATGGACGATTTGCCATAATTTATGAAACCATGAATTCTGCGAAGGATAATGTCCGGCCATCTGGGAACAAGTAAGAAACAAAGTAATTGACATATATCGGTCTGGAAAGGATTACAAAGCTATTTCGAAGGCTTTGGGACTTCAGTTTGTGACATTAAGCTCAAATGTATTTGGGTTATGCAGGAGGAAAATGATCTGAAACACACCAGCAAGTCTATCTCTGAATAGCTAAAAAAAGAAAGTTTTGGAGTGCCTAGTCAAAATCTGAATGAAATCTGATGGAGATGATCTTAAACAGGAATTCATGCTTAAATACCCTCCAATATGGCTGAATTAAAAAAAAAGAAGAGTGGGACAAAATTCCTCCATGGTGATATGAAAGAGTCCTTGCCAGTTATCGCAAATGCTTGATTGCAGTTGTTGCCACCAAGGGTAGAACGACAAATTATTAGCTTTAGAGTGCAATTACCTTTTCACATAGAGCCAGGCAGGTTTGGACAGCTTTTTTTTTTTCCTTTAATAAATAAAATTGCCACTTTAAAACTGCATTTTTTATTTACCCGGGTGTGATAAATATGCAACAACAACAACAAAAAGAAAATTAGGAAGGGACCAAATATTTTTTTACAGCGATGTATACCAAAGCAGTTTTCCAATTATGTTTATTCTGCTTGATTAAAGAATATATATTTTTAAATCATTTTCTATCAGTTAAATCACAAAAGAAGCTAGGTCCTACAAAAAAATGTAGCTTGGTCCAGTTACTTAAACATAAAAAAGAATAAAAAAAAAAAAAAGAAATCCAGAAAAATTGGAAAACATCTTGAAAAGCCCTGACCCTAGAGCGTCCTGACATTAATGTTAAATATACTTTATTATATTGAGGGCTATTCAGGTTTCTTAGTTAGATAATATATTTATGTTAGGTTAGAATAAGATTTGAAGCCTAGGCAAAACAGCTGCATCTTATCCATTTTTGCTGACATAAGACGGATAATGTAAGTGAAACAGATTTTTTTTAAACCGAATTAAATATCAGCACTATTATGCATCATTTCAATCTAATATTCACGCATCATCCTCGTTAGACATAAAATCTTCAAGCACAATACACCGTCACATGTTTAGGGATTATACAGTCTGATAGCGAGAGTGTCTATAATGTGATTTTTTTTTTAATTAAATGAGATTTTACTGTTTTCTTTTTCAGAGCTCGTACCTTTAAATCCCTGAGCAGCGAACAGCTCTCCAACATCATTGATGCCATGGAGGAGGTTGGTGCCACTCGGGGTCGTTTCCATCACAGAGCTCCTCCTCAATTTACCGCAGTTTATCTTTGAATTGAATTATTTTTATGAGTCACAAATCCATGTTCCAGTCACTGGGGTCAGTTGAAGGAATACATCAGTGCTTGTGCATCTAGAGCATTAAAAAAAAAAAAAAGAAAAAAAGAACGAACGAAAGAAAAAAGTACAGAATGGAACGAAAAGCCATTTATTGAAATGTATACTGGAAGACTAAGGCCACTTGACAGGTGCAGCAGTTGATAAATTTGAGGTTTTTTGAAATTACATCTATAATATAATATACTTGTTTTACTTCAAAAGACAAAAGAATTTGTGATCCTGTATGGTGTAAGAGATATGTGTTACCATTATCTACTGGGAGGTTCAAATCTTTCAAATCTTGGTGATGTCATAGCCACGAATTGGTGATGATGTCAATCAGAACGACATTAGCGAATCGTCTGAGATCATGTATGTTGAATAGGGTGGATAGCTCTTTTGTTTAAGTGTGTTCTGACTCAACATGAGCAGCCATGTAGATGGATTTAGAACAATTTGGCTTTGCATGTCTTGTAGGAACCACATACTGTATTTGCCTTGAGTTGCTGTGTGTGTGGGCCGTCTAGTAGAAATTCCCAAAAGTAAATTAAGGCTAAATTGGAGAACATCTGAGGCTTCTTTTTTAATACCTCGGTTGAGATACATCCAAAACAGAAACTTGTTTTTTTTTATTTCAGGAAATTATGTAGTTTTTAGTAGTAGAAACTATTACAATTTCTCTGGGTGAATGATTACCACAAGCTTTCACTCTTATTCCAGTTTAGATTTCTATTTAGTCTGCTTAATCTATTTTAAGCCCCATCTAGTCAAAACATCAGCCCTCTATAAAATCTTTCTACTTCTGACTTCAATAAACATAAACGCATGCTGATTTTCCTTCCTTTTCCCACTCCCAGGTAAAGTTTCAGGATAATGAGGTGATCGTGCGTGAAGGTGCCGAAGGAGACACGTTTTACATCATCCTAAACGGAGAGGTGAGGGAGGACACATTTAAATGCGACACTATTTTTGTATTCCTGTTGCAGTGTGTCATTCTCGTACATATCCTTTCTAACTTCAGGTCCAGGTGACAAAGATAGTGAACGGGCAGCAAAAAGTCATCCGTAAAATGGGACAAGGGGATTATTTCGGAGAACTCGCCCTTATACGGTAAAATATCTATAACGGCTGTTTAAACATTTGGAAACTTTCACACAAGGAATTTTCTTTTTTTCCTTTGTTTGGTCTGATTGTTTTTATCTTGATATTTTTTAAAAATGTCTTACGTCACATGAATACTCTAATCATAACAGCATTGCCAGTCCTAGCTAGTCTTGCTAAAACGCATGTCAGGCTCGCGATGGAGTAAGACCTGAATACACCCCGGATTGAGAGCCAGTCCATTAAAGGGCATTAGACACACACATATTCATATGTAGGAATAATCTAAAGTATTAAAAAAAAAAAAAAAACCTCCACAACCCTCACTACACCTTTACAAACCTTTGTAGATGTTTTTAGATATTTGTCCAATCCTCTATCACACACAGGCATGAAATCTCAGCAAATATATAATTCTATTAATTGCATTATTTACTTTTTTTTTTTAATTTGCAGTGAGATATTAAGGACTGCTACATGCACCGCTTTGGGAGCAGTCACCTGCTTCGCCATTGATAAGGAGTGAGTTCTTTAGGTTCTTTTAGATCACTAATTCTAGATTTCTAATTCTTTATATCACCATGTTTGCTTGTTCAATAATTATTATTTTTTTAATGATGCGACTTTGTGATTCATTCATGCACTATTAAAATTAATAATAATATATTTTAACATGTATTTTAGACAATATGTGTATATATCCCCCAGTGTATTTATCTATTATTATTATTATTATTATTATTATTATTATTATTATTATTATTATTATTATTATTAATAATAATAATAATAATAATAATAATAATAATAATAAACCCATTTTCATTTTCCTTTTTCTTGACAGGGCATTTGAGGAGACGATCCCTATAGAGAGCCTAGAGCTACATGATGAGTATGGCTCTTTTGCTTCCAGCTTTCCACATACACACACAAAATAGCATGAAAAATGCAGCATCACAGTGCAGAAAATAGATGTTTTTGAAGCGTGAGCATTTCATTATTTCTCCACTCTGCGCTTACCAAACATTCTCTTGCTCCAATTTATCTTTTGCGCTGATTCATCGCTTCTATTTTGCACCAGTCCATCTTCTCATCTATTAGAATGCATCAACGTTAAGGTCGAAAACATTTACACACAAAATAATCGATATCCCGTATCTCCCCTTTTCCCCCCTTATCTATGCAGTGCAGATCTCCTGGAGAACATTCACCCTTTAAAGAAAGATAGGTAAGATCTAACTGACTGAAGAAGTAAATAAATTAGTTTGAAATATTATTTGGAGAAAGCAAATCAAAGCTAAAGTCAACTTGCTTCAGACTTCAGATTGTCTGCATAATACATGAAAGAGAAATCAATATCGCGAGACTGCGGCCTTTTCTTGCGGCCAGTTTGTGAAAAAGTCTGCGTTTAATGAAACTCTGATTAAAGAGAACGTGCTGCCTTTAATGCTCTGCCCTTCATGTCTTCAGCTCGGTGTCTTCTCTGCAGTTGAAAGATCTCGTCCCAGTCCTGTACCAGGAGGGACGCTACCAAGGAAGCCCTGTCACCCTGGGACTGGGGGGGTTTGGACGAGTGGAACTGGTATTGGATTTGGAATGTTGATAGAATTTGGATGTAGGGAGGTTACCACGAGGCAACCTACAATACTGAGCACAACATCACCAAAACCTTTCTCTATTATACATGAACATATACGATTTGCACAAAAACAGGCTGGTAACTAACAACCTAGCTAGAATCATGTAAACTTTATGTTAGCTCGTCACCTAACCTACATTGTTTGAACATAATTTGAGCACCTTTTCAAACAAGTGGGTACCATAGTAGTTCCATGGTGTGTACCACGATATTTTGGTGAATACCAGGTAATTACAGAATACCATATTGGCTATCAAATTTCAACTGGTATCTGCTATAATTTGTTTGTACATACTGTACTAAATTATATATGTTATATAGTATGGTATAATTCAGGTAGCGCCATATTATTGTAGGTAATATTAAGAGATTCAACATACACTATGCTATTTAATCTGTGTTACATACATACCTTGGTGCCACACAATATAAATATTACCCTTATGATGAATAAACATGTATGAAATAATTTTGACAGCATCTTGGTATGTATCAGAGAGTGCTACATGTACTATGTCAGCAAATAAGTACAGGAAGTCCCCTACATATGAACATTTGAGTTATGAACTTTCAAAAATACGAACATCACATACGTCACACTAGTGTCCAATCCCGAAAGTTAGATCATGTCCGAAGTACATTGCCATCATGTCTGGCGTACAATTCATCCCCTTCACGTGCAGTACAAGTCCAGGATGTCCAGAAGCAAAAAATCATAAAATCAGTGGCGATGAAGCTGGTACTACCTAAATGTGCCAAACAATATTGTTGGTGACAAAAGTGAAAATAATTGAGAGAATGGTGCGAGGTGAAAAGATGGCAGACTGTGCTCATTCTTTTAACGTGAATCATTCAACCATTGGCACGATTCTAAAGAACACTGTACTATAATATACTGTGTAGGGCCAATTGTGTTAGTATCCTAGTACCTAGACAATGTTTGTTGGACTTAGGAACAAATTGCACTTAAAAACAGGCTCTCGGAATGGAACTTGTTTGTATGTTGGGAACTTCCTCTACCATGGAACTATACCTAACTATATGGGGTACCTATGCCATGGTAAACTTTCTTATGGGCAGGAAACAACAACTATGTTGCTTAGGGACAACTATTTTATTTTTTTTATTTGCCCTCGGTTACCCAAATGTTGGTAGGCATGTCAAACCTGAAGCATGAAATACAAGTTAACTTTACTCCTAACAAACAAGCCTGATTAGCATCTGTCTACTATAAGATTTCTTTTGGCAACAATCTTCAGAATCTGCTCTTCTTGGAACACACTCAGGAGTCACAGTTTCCAGAAAGAAGCATTTTAAACCCCACAATACACTGAGATTCATGGAGCAGGATATAGTTAGTCTCTGGATTGAAAAAAAAAAAGTGTTCACAAATGCACATGTTTCAATATGACTAAAAGATTTCTTTGAAGCAGGTAGTAATGAGGAAACAAGATTATTTAGGATATTTGCCAACAAACTCCAGTAAATGTTAAATAATAATAATAATAAAAATCTAGCTTGCAAGACGCCTGAAGTGCATGATCTAAGATTAGAACAAAGGAACACAGAATGAAAACCAGGAAACATGACTCATAATTACAGAGGTTATGCTTCCTTTAAATGGTCTGATGTTGAGCATATTTATGAAATTTTCCAATAGCTCTAAGTAGACAAATAATGACTTAATGGTTCACAAAATGGTAGAATATGTGAATGCTTGGGTTGATGCTAAATGTAATTATAGTTAATTTTCAGTCTACAGGGCCTTTTTCTGGTTAATCAAACACATGTGAGGAAAATGATGATGATTCTTCGCATTATGCTTCATGTTTTATTCATTTAATTTGGGCGTACAAAGACTTTTTGCTACATTTTTGCTCGCTAGGTTGTTAGCCTACATTTTTCCCAAACCGCTTCTAGGCGTCCCAAAGCTGTGCCTTTTTTCGTTAATTGGTTCGCCACCCTTATTTCGTAGGTGACTACGCTGCAGTATGGGAAATACTTCGCCATAAAAAAAATCAGCAAAAAGTTCGTAGTAGAGAAGAGGCAAGAGGACCATGTGCTGTTTGAGAGGAAGCTCTTGCTGGACATTGAGTGTGACTTCATAGTCAGGTGAAGTATTATTCTCTAATAGCCTGAACTCCTGAACTGGTTTAACACATGACTGACCACAAATTGACTTTAAATCTTGTCGTCTAGGCTCCATGCGACTTTTAAAGACTCCCGCTATATCTATATGGTCATGGACTTTTGCTCAGGTGGCGAGATCTGGACCAAGCTAAAGGAAGCGTAAGAATGACCTGCTAATTTTATCTTAATGTTTGGTAATATGGAGTCAAGCCGTTTCTGTATGCATTCTTAAAAGTTGTATAAATAGTCAAATTTATTCATGTTGTTGGAATATGATGCCTGTTAAATGCTTCATAGTGTTTTACAGCAGAGTTATGCTTGTTACAGACACCGTTTTGAAGAGAACATAGCTGTGTTCATAGCAGCGTGTGTGGTCGAGGCTTACGCTTATCTCCATAAGAAAGAGATCATGTACCGGGACCTGAAGCCAGAGAACCTCATGCTGGACACCAGCGGATACATCAAACTTGTAAATGACTCCAAACTTTAACAGAAATCCCAATGTCATTTTCAGTTTATAGTACTCCTGTACTGTAGAAAGTAGTGAGACAAACAAAACAAAGTTATTAAAAGAAATAAAACAAATACCTTCCCAATCAGGTGTCATGGTGGCTTAGTGGTTAGTACTGTTGCCTTGCAGCTCCAGGGTCCTGGTTCGTTCCTCACCCGGGGTTCGATTCCCGCCTCTGTGTGCATGGATTGCACCCTGTCTAGCATGTACGCTACCATGTGCCAATCCATCCCAGGACACATACACATAAACACACTCATTCACGCACTATGAGCAATTTGGAAACACCAATAAGTCTTTGGACTGTGGGAGGGAACCGGATTACCTGGAGGAAACCCACAAAGCAACATGCAAACTCCTTGCACACACAGACGGGAATCACACCCGGACCCTGGAGCTGTCTGGACCGTGACCCTGTATACTGGATAAAGTGGTACAGATGTTGAGTGCGTGAGTGAGTGATATATTCCTAATCCTTGATAGTCCTCTTAAAAGCAAACATGACTGAGTCCTGACTATGTCACTTTTATACCACCCTGATACTCAGATTTAAATATTTCTTGATACCTGGACATAATGTTTTGCCAATATAAATTCAGACACAGCAGCACAGTGGATATGTAATATTTCTACTGCACTGTATGTTCCTACTATGAAGAAAACACCTACAGTACCTAGAAAGTAGGTGTTAAAAAGCTATTTTTAATTGTTAGAAAGCTATAGAAAGTTTTTCCTTTCTTCATTTCTGTTTTGCCCATGTAACGGATTATACAATTCTATTTCTCCCTCTCGTTCTCTGCATCTCTCTAGGTTGATTTTGGGTTTGCGAAGAAGCTCCAGCGAGGGCAGAAGACCTACTCGTTCTGTGGAACTCCAGAGTACATGGCTCCAGAGATCATTCAGAATCAAGGACACGACTTTGCCGCTGATTTCTGGTCTCTAGGTATTCTGATCTACGAGCTTCTGGCAGGCAGGTAGGTCAGAAATGAACAGAAACGCCATTGTAACTACTAGAAGAAACAGGAATAATAATCTACCAGGTTTCCATCGAAGTGCACTTTTTCAAGTTCAGATCTCCAGATATTCACGCTGCCTTGATGTGCATTAGGATTGTATTAATGTAAAGAACTTTCAATCTTAAAAGCTGCATGATTGTTCCTTCAGACAAGCAGGCATCATGGCGAAGTAAAGAAACAGGCCTGAGTTGGAATGACTTACGGATCTCTTTATGAACGTGATTCATGAATCATTATGTACGCGTGTGCACATTGAGAGCTAATTACTGTCGAGTCTATTTGCAGCATTGTGGTTAGTAGGCTTGACTTTTCTGTTGATTGTTGTTTAAGGTTCATTATGCTGATGTGCATTAAACGTTTGAATGCCTTCATCAGCCAGAAGGAGCAAAATACTCAAATCCTGATTGAAGCAAATTTTTCTTTTCTTATCTTTTCTTTTCCTGCGTGGTATTTAAGCCCACCTTTTTCGAGCTCAGAGCCACAGAACATCTATGCTAAGATATTGGATGGTGTCATCAAGTATCCCCCGCACATCGGAGAGGCTGCCAAGTCTCTTATTGGCAAACTGTGCAGGTAAACCTGTTTACATAATGTGACTTCAAAAAAAGGAAACTACTGGGTCTAAAGAACCTTTAGGGTTTTTTTTTTTTTTTTTTTTTTTTTGCCAAAATCACTGAAGTGTGTGTCTTTCGTAAAGTATTCAAGACTAAGACTAAGATTTTAGAGAAAAAGGAATGAAAGAAAAAAAAAAACCTATATTACAAACCCGAAATTAAAGAATGTAATATAGAAAAAATGGGTCATGGTACATGGGAGGCAAAAAAATTAACAAAATAAAAAAAAATAAATAAAAAGAAATGAAGAAGGAAAAAAGATATAAAAAAGAAAAACTTTCAGTCCTACAGCTAAAAAACAAGAAAAGATGTGCTATTTTAGCCTTTGTTCTGCTGACATTATATTAGTGCTGTTGACTGTCCACCTTTTGCTAGATCTTGCCAAAAAAGGCAGATAAGTAATTCCTAGGTAATTTTATCCTCAATTCCATCATATTCCATTTGTATTTTTTTTTTTCTCCATTTTTCTTGGATCAATGTCTGTTTAGGGGCTCACTAGATTAATAAACATATTAAAGAAAAAAAGAATGAATGAGAAAAATAAAAATGAAATCAGAATCGAAATCAAAGCATGTACTTTGAATTGAAAATCAAAATGATTCATTACATTATTTTAATTTGATTTAAGAATAATTGCAGAAATGTAAAATATCTAAAGTCTAAGCCGTCTAGTTGATCAGATAATTATTACTAGTCATAAAGGAGATTTTAATTACAAGGGCGAGTCAAAAATGATCCGCACTCCAGTTATATTAAAACTTCTGTTGGCCGTCTTTAGTATCAGCTGTTCTAAAGGTTGATTAAAATATATGTTTTACTCTTCCTCATACTATTCACATGTACTTTTTTTCTGTGTGAAATATACACCATAAAACCTTGTTTAAAAAATATATATATATATATATATTTTAGATTTTTTCTTTTTTCCTCCCATTAGTTAAATTCGATCTTCATGTATTTCTGATGTATATTTTACCATGCCGCATTTCTCGATCTAAATATGAGTTGTTTACATACATTGTTCTAGACCACGCCCAGGTCAAAGGTTAGGAAACACCAGGAATGGAATCAAAGACGTCCGTAATCACAGGTAATAACTTCCAGATCCACGTCCACTTTCATCTATCTATCCATACAGTATATCCTACATAATAAACCTGCACATTGTGATATGTACATTAGAGGTGTTAACACATCTCTCACACACACAAACTGTCGTGATTTGATTTATTCCTTCAGGTGGTTTAACAACATGAACTGGCCTAAACTGAGGATGAGACAGATCAGCGCTCCAACGGTTAAACTCATCCGAAAGGTCAGCGAATTCCCTGACGATGCACGGAATAAAACACTCGAAGGAGTGCTGTCACAGGGAAATAATCAATAACGGTGGTGTGATGAATAATATTATTCACGGGTCATTGCCTCCTACAAACTGTGACCGCAGCGTGTCCTTGTCTCATCCCTAGGTGCTGTGTAAAGTACAGTAATAATGCTGCGACTGCTGGACTTTTAGTTCTTGTTACTAAGCATGCATGTGCATTTAAGCGGCAACTAAGTGATTGTGCATTCAAGACTGCTGGATCCGTAACGAAACATAATGAATAAACAGCATTTTCTCTTTGGCTTGTTGTTAAAAAAGAAAAAGAAAAGTCTTGGTAAAAGAATGGTGTTTAAATCTTATTTTAATTCCCTTTGAAATATCTTCCCTCACCACAGTTAATGAAGGCAGAGCTGATTAAGATCGCCTGGGCTGTCAAAGCCTGTTAGAAGCAGGACCAAATGTTTGTTCTTACACAACATCTGAATGCAAATTTTTCATGAGCAAAATCTGTTTTTCTGAACCTGTAAAGAAAGCCAACGACAACCCTACTAACTGATGATTAACAATATGCTTCAAAGCTGATTAAAAAAAATATATATATATATATTCGGCTGTCTGTGAGGCCTGCAACCTTTTTCATAAAAAGTGTCTTATTCATAACATTCTACAAAAAAAAAAAAAAAAAAAAACATTTTGTTCCTACATTAAGGCTTATCACTGAGACAACATAAACTGTAATTCATCCTGGAGTTAAAATACATCATTAGAATCAGGATATAAATCTGGGATTTATTTAGGATTAGCAACAGGTTAGTGCTGTAATGCATCGCTTGAGATAGTTCTCAATCCCAAATCCAAAAATATGGAAATACGGGTGTGCAAGTCAAAAACAGGACTTTGATTGCGCAGAATAACCAAATGTTCTGAGAGTAAAAACTCCTTGTATTTCTCTATTGAATCCCATGCACTCATCCCAGCGTTTCACTAGTGCTTGGACAACATCAAGGTAGAAGGTTTTCTCAGTACTGCCTGCTACACGTCTGACTCGTTGGGCAGGACTGTACGGGCGATGTGGCAATAACTTGCATCTGAGTTCCTGTAACGTACAAGTGGTGTTGGTGTCAGTTCCTGCAGACGGATGCGTCTCTTCTGCAAGTTGGCGTAAAGTTATCTTTGGATTTTTAAGGATTTTTAAGGTTCCATTTGCTGAATGTTCACGGGAATGACTGCAGTGAGCTCCGAGTTACCTCACTGCGATCGTCATTCACACTACACCATTTTAATATTATATGTTTAATATTTTATGTTCATGCTTTATAATCATACCCAAGCCTGATTGTGTGTGTGTGTGTGTGTGTGTGTGTGTGTGTGTGTGTGTGTGTGTGTGTGTGTGTGTGTGTGTGTGTGTGTGTGTGTTTCTATCTCAGGGTCCCTGCTACATCAACTTCGACTGCTTCCCATTCGATAAGAGCCAAGCCGAGGAGGAATTCTCCGGGTGGGATCGAGATTTCTAAGAGTCATCGAGTTTGAGAGCCTGCACACACTCGTTCTCTTAGCAAACATCTGTGGGCTGTTTGTTCCATCGTTAACAGAGAAAAACAGAAAATTAATCAGTATTAAAACGTTTGTGATTTAGTGGAAAATCGGCTTGACCGTCTGGTTGCTGTGGAGTTTACCACCTGATGTAATCAAAGAGACAGAGAGAGACAGAGAGAGAAATGATATAACCATATATTACTCCATAATGATGATGGAGTGTTTTTGTTGTTGTTGTTGTTGTTGTTGTTGTTGTTTCGTACTTCTTGTTTTTGTTTGTGCAAATTATCCGCTGACACCATACGCAATTTTTGATTGGTAAAAAAAAAAATAAAATCAAGTGAATTTGCTCATTTTTCGAATTCGTGCAATGTTATGTAGAACCTAGTCGTGACACAAACTGATTGTTTACACCTTTTTCATAGAGGGATTGTTGACGATGTGTGATGAGCAATAGATATACTGTACACAACATATTCTGTAAATATATTACATGAACAAAAGTTTAAGAAGTTCTTTATTGGAACTGAATTCTTTGAAACATCAAGCTTTGCAGGTTTTCTCCTCTTTGTCTAAAAAGCATGTAAGTGCTGTTGAATTTGATTGATCACGAAGTGTATTTTTGTCGATAAGTAAGAGCATGGCTTTGACTAGAGTTCTGGGTGGAACATGAATGATTGTCTTATATTAATGCGCTTATTGTAATGAATTGAAAACAAATAAATAAAAACTGGTCATTATAGATCTGGTAATATTTCCTGGAAGAAAACTGTCAACATCGTCAGCAGGTCTATATGTTGTAAAGGTTACAATTATTGTAGAATTAAGATTAAGCACAAACCGGATGTAAATGAACTTCTAGAGCGCCGAAGTGGTCACATCAAATTATTATTATTATTATTATTATTATTATTATTATTATTATTTTATTTTTTTTGTTAGTAACTAATTGTGACAGTTTTTGTCATTTGTTCATGTGTTTGACTAAATTGCGCACATTATTTAGCAAAACAAGTGAATTAGAAGAAAGTGTACGTACAGAAAAAAAAACTTGAACATGCGAATTCATTCCTGTGTACAGTCGAAAACACATTTTATTTGTTTCTTGTGCTCATGCGAAAGCCTTTCGATCACTCCATGTAGTGGAATGTACAGGGCCCTAAGGCGGTCATGTTATATTTTTAATCTGATTTGAATGTATTTGTTACGTTTCTAATCTGGTCGCACAATTTCATAAAACATAATTTAGCTTGCATGCTTGTTTAACTAAATTGTTCATATCATTTAACAAAATGAGTGAGTGACTTAGACAATAAAGCATGTGACCTGTCGTACTGTATCATGTCAGTTATTGAGTCGCACAGGTCAGATTTTCACTGTAGTGCACTAGGAATCCTAAGAAGGTACCTTATTTTCCTGATACTTCAGGAAAGGTTTAATCTTATACATTGTTTTAAAGCACTTTAATGAACACTATCCAAGCTGATTACTCCAGTCATGATTGAAATACAGCACAAGCTTTTCTTTCTTTCTTTTTTTTTTTTTTTCTCACTATAAATCCACGCTGCTGGAGAAGTTATTTTTAGGACTAGCATGGAAATCCTGATGTCAAAATGAGGCTCTTCCTTACTACGCCATGGAAACCTCATTTAAATATTTAAAAATAGGATTCTGGTGTTTAAATTTCAAAAAGCGTCTTGCAAACAACCACAATATATCACAAGAAGCAGACATGCTACAGTAGTAAACATGGTACCAAAATAGAAAACTTTCTGAACCAGGAAAATATGCATACCTCAAATAACCTCAAATAAATAAGTGACGTAATGCGTGATTTGATGTGACCACTCCGGGCATTCATACTTATTAACAGCAAGAGACAGAAGAATAGAAAGCTTGTGAGAGAATGACTGTTTAAATACACAACGCAATGATGTACATGAAAATACATCTCAAAATACATTTTTTCCCCCCACACTGAAAATGTAGATCAAAAAAAGTGGACAGTTTTTTTTTTTTTTTTTTTTTTTTTTAATAAATTGATTTTTTACATTTTATTTCATAATTGATTTTTTTTTGTTTGTCTGTAACAGTATGATTACAATGTTTTAACTTATAAATGTAATTTTGTAAATTTGGAAATTATATATCAATTTCAATTTATATATACGGATTTATATCACAAATGAAAATGTTTATGAGTGTCATGACATTGCTTATCATAAGTAGTAGATGGTCCCTGTTCATTCCAAAGAATGATTTTTACAGCCAACTTTATTCCTCTCGAACTTTAACGTTGTCATTCATTTTGTCTGTTGGTTCTGTTTTTATTTTCCCTTTCCATGGTACATGTCGACTTTTTGCATGACAGCGAGAATAAAAGCAAAGTTTCAGAAGACTGAAATGGCTAGTGCTCTCTTTTCTAGCTTACAGTAATCAATCCTTTAATCTGTTTAGAGATCAAAATGAATTATTCATTACAAACTATGCTTTGTGTTTATGCACAGCCAGCTAAAATGTTTTTGATCATACATTTTCAGACTGATCTGACTGAACATCAAAGTGCAGTTTTATCTTTTCCTCTAACAAACAATAATAAAAATGTTAATGCGAGTAACCTTTTAATAACGTACAGCAGTTAGTGATCGTGACTGTCTAATAGAAAAATGATATCCATTAAAGGAAGAACATTTCCTCAGGCATAATCATTGATCAAAGGGTTGTGGAATCTGAAGCTGTTAATCTGGACTTCGGGGAAGAGTTTGCTCTCCACCTTGATTGTTTAGTACGAGTCCATCACCAGACAACGCACGCACACATGCACAATGTGACACATGCTGCCCCTTTAATGAACGGTTTCCATAGCAACGGCACAATTCTGTCTCCCAACTTCCACATGTCCTGACAGTAAGAACCGGGTGAAAAGGAAAGCCAAGCAAATAGAGGAGGTACATTTATAGGACAGCCAATTAGAAGAGAGAGGGAGAGTGTGTCTTTGTGTGTCTGTGGTTCGGTAATCACTGACGTTGTTCGAAGAGGTTTGTTTTACTCTAAAGAAATGTCTCTTATTGGGTTTAGGAGGTGAAAATCCCACTGCTCGTTAACACTTTAATGCTGCTGGGATGCTGGAAGTGAGATGATGGGAAAACATGTCATTGACCCGTTAAAGATTCTCAATCTGACCCACAATCAGACCCCTCCAATTAGAGTAACAAATTAGACGCATAGTCGGAATATTAATGACACTAACAATCAGAATCAGATCAATATTTAATTCTAATCAGATTCAGACTCATATTCACACCCACAGTCAGACACCACAGGTATACCCAGAATCAGACTCACAGTCAGACTATTAATAAGACAATCACGATCGTATTCACAATAAACCTGCAATCAGACCCATTGTGAGACGCACAATTAGACTTAAAATCAGACCCACCAGTGGTGACAAGTTAAAACCTTCCAGGCCCTCGATTAATGTTTCAAAACAAAAATAAGTCTAAAATCTTTGCACTTTAATTGCTGTATTATTTGTACAGATTTATAATCCCAGTGCAACGTCTGATCCAGGGGAGCAAGAATAAATTCAGCCAATCAGATTTTTTCTCTGTTGCAATTGGATTTATTAATGCCATGCCTCTATGACCGGGTCATTGCCCTTTTCATTGATAAATGAAATATTTTGTTGATGCTCTGTGAGCGATTGGCGCTCCATTCAGGGTCTACCCCACATTCAAACATGGATAGGGATAGGCTCCAGCCCCCCCCAAACCCAGTATACAGTATAAAGCGGTATACACGATGAGAAGAATGAGAGATTATATTGATACTCTTCTGTTTGAAGGTTTAGTAGGTCGTGTTTTAGATGTCCTCTGCGTGACCCTTTTTTCACGTTTTCTTCAAGATGGGCACCTGCGTGCATGTGCACATTTATCACAAGACTCTTAAGACCTACAGTATTTTCTTTGCTATTACATTTTTAGTTGTTATAATAAAATGATGTCTCGCTGCCTTTTTTCTTTATTAGTTAACCCTAGCTAGCAAAACGGCTACATACGCTTTCAGCTTGTACTATGCTGTTGGATCATTATTTATTTATTTTGCCTGCAGAACTTCATGTTGAGAATTAATCAACAACTAAATTTTGCTAATTGCTGGGCCAGGAAACACAGGTCATGGAAACATGGATCAGTGGAAAACTGTCCTTTGGTCTGATGAGTCCAAATTTGAGATGTTTGGTTCTAACCGCCGTATCATTGCTAGATGATGAGAGGGTGAATAGATGGTTAGTGAAGGACTTTGCATCCAGTGTCTGGGGTTTGTCCATTAGGTGGAAATTAACTCAAAAATGTAAATAAATATTTTGGGTTATTTAACACATTTTTTGTGTTATTCAATAATGTTATTCAATTTTTTTTTTCATGAGTTCAAATTTAGCTTGAAAATTAGCTTGTGTGGATTAGTTAATGTACAGTATTTGCCCCCATGTAAGTACATGTTTGCTTTCAAAGTCAAGTAGGTGGTTATTGAGTAACAGCCAAACACTTAGCTCAGAAGCAAAGCACAAATGACCCAGGTCTTACTACATGAGGATGTAAACATGATGACATAATTAGCACTTCACTTCGACTGAAAAGGAAGATTGGAACCTTACGAAGTTGAAAGAGCAGGACCAGTTCTAATCTAAAGTAAAATGGTAAAGATTATATTCTTATAGTGATGCGCTTACGCTATATCATGTATAGTCCTCTTATCACTCCACCATTTCAGTACTGTATATGCAAGCATAAGGCATGAAGTACAAGATGCATTTGTATGCGTCAGTTTCTCTTTTAGCGCTGACTGGGTGTGCAGATGTCAAGTGCCTGGGAGGCATGAGAGATTTTGTATGGCACTGAAATGATAAAGGTCACACTGACTTTCATCTTGTGGAGATAACACGATGGGAGAACTGCCACAGACTCAGTGGCCACATTTAGCAACAGGTTAAATCAAAATGTCGGCTTGTTTTTTTTGTTTTTTTTTCCAGTTCAAGGCTGTGAGTTTTTATATGATATTTTTATATGATTGAAAAGAAATGGCATCTATCACCAGTTGTTGTTTACATGAATATGTGCTTGATGAATGAAGGAAATGTCCAAAGCTTACTAACAGACCTCTGATTAATAGTAGCATTAAATTTGATAAGCCGTAAGGGTTAACATTTATTAATGTATAATCCCAGGCTTTCCCTTTAAACTGCACTTCCACAAAGTTAAAAAGTTAAAATGCCTCTCGGCCTGTTTCGGGGAAAATCAGCAGCCGTGACACAGAAGTCTGTTTACATTTGGTAATTGAAGTAATACATTTCTGGCTGCTGTAATCAAATAGCTGTCTCTAAAGTCTACTAATTACCTGGAGCTGCGAGAGGAAGCACGCCGCAGCTAGCAATCCTCTCCGGCGTGACTTGTTAGCTTTATTCATTTAAGGCGACAAGCATAAAAATCAGTCACTCGGCTTGTTTGGGAGATTCGTAATGACTTGAATAATCTAGTCTTTGTAGAAATCAGGGAATGATGGATCTTATCTGGAGCTTCGATATTAGACAAACAAAAACAGAGCAGCGGGTCCTCATTAGAGAGTGAAAGAAGGTTAAACTGAAAGCCTGCTAAAATGATCAAGTCAATTAGCATAAGTGCACTTGTGCGTGAAGTCTACTGTAGCGATGACTGAATGCTAGACCTTTATGCGGCCAGCCACGTTGGAAATGCAGAAGCACCTTAATGTGTAACGCTGACTATATAGATCAAGGAGCCTCATGGAAGGATTTACAGATTTTTGGTAACACTTGTTTTTAAAGCTAGTCTTGAAGCTAGCTCTAGGGAAACGCCATTTATGGTGATATGCATTTTGATTAAATATGGTATCGTATTACCCTTGTACTTCAGACAAGACCAGTGGACTTTATAGACAGTAATATCAGGCTAGGGACTATGGCGCTTCAGTGGGTATCGTGGTAGTACTATGGTGTGTGCTGTAACACATGGTGAATACCATGGTGCTTATTGTATTGTAGGTACCACAGCGGCCACCAAATTTCAGAAGGTAACTAGTGTAATATGGTATCTAATATTGTACCATAACATATCTAATATTGTTCCATATTAGATATGTTATGCATATTAAAGGTATGATATAGTACAGGTAACAGTACCATATTTTTTATGTAATATTAAGAGTTTGAACATACATACACTATGGGAGTTATGTTACATTCATATAGTGATACTATATATACATTTTACCATTATGCTACATAAACATTTTTAACATATTTGTGACAGTAGATGTTCCATATGACATACTGTATAAGCGATTGTTTTTGCAACAACTTTGTTATATATGTTTATTTTATGACTCCTTTATTAAGCCAGCAAAAATAGTATTCAAGCAAAAAAAAGTAATCTTACAGAAAAATATCTGTAGGCGACAAAGCAGCATATTATGTAAAAGAACATTTTTCAGAGAAAATAAATAAATAAATAAATAAATAAATAAGGCTTCTGGGTTTTGCTGCATGAAAAAAGAATCAGGTGCAACAAAGTGATCAGAATGTCTGCGGCTTTGTCTGCAGAATGTTCAGAAGCAGCTCATTTCCTTATAAAACTGAACAAATTCCTCCTAAGACTATATTTTACGCAATGGCTCGTCACAGCAATTATTTACTTTGTTTCACTAATTACTGTTTATTGCTTTGTGTTGTATTTTTTTAAATATAGAAAATATGTTTTTTCTTTTAAAAGAACTCCTTGCAGTTATTTGCCTGAGCCTAAGATTTAGCACGATACAAAAGTAAGTTCCATTGTACAACCATGTACCATATAATATGTGTGATACATGTATTATAATCAGTAAATAAGTACTATGGAACTATGAAAAAAAATACCATGATATTACTGTATATACCATGGTAGAGGTAACACCAGACTACCAATGTACCTGTTGCATGATGTACCTTTTTCACGCATGTGTTGGGTTTATTTCCAATAATTTTATTAAAAGACTTTGCAAATAAAATTTCATTTAATTGGAAACTGGTAGTTGGTAGTTTCCTGTAATAAGATGTTAATTCAGATTTTTATGGAAGGTTAAATAAGAATTTCATCAAACGTGATGCAAATCCGAGTGGCGCAGTGGTTAAAGCGCTCGCCCTATCATCCGGAGATCGCTAGTTCGAATCCCGGGTGGTGCTGTAACCTCTCGCAGCCGGAGGTCTAGAGAGAGCTGATTGGCCGAGCTCTCTCAGAGGGGAGGGATGAGAGGTACTTAGTGCTCCCACATTAATCACGGCTCTACAGCCAGTCAGGGGCGTCTGTGAGCTCGCGCAACGGAGGGAGCGGATAGCGCTGTCCTCCGAGTGTGTTACGCCGCCCCCAACGGTGCGCGAGCGAGCAGTTCGAAAAGATGCGGTCGGCTGGCGTCACGTGGTTCGGAAGAAACACGTGATAGTCTTCGGCCCTCCCGGCTGAGTGGTAGTAGTAGCCTTAATGTGGGAGCCCCCTAGTGACGGGGAGGAATTGGACACCACTAAATTAGGGAGAAAATCGGGGAAAAAAAAAAAAAAAAAAAAAAAAAAAACGTGATGCAAATTGGATGCAACTGAGCTTTCCACTGAACTGGTAGAAGATGCCCTTAATTAGTTAATACATATTGTCTCATCTTTGCTTCTTTATTTTGGTACTTGAAAAACATTAAACTTTTTTTTTAACAGAAGTTAACCATGCAAAGTGTATTCACACTTGGGAACCATTCAGTCAGTTTAGTTACTTGGAAGAGAACCAATTCCTCAGGTGGTTGGCTAAAACTAAAATTATTTATATAGCCAACCACCTGAGGAATTGATGGTACTTTAATGGACATCCTGCTTATGTAGCAAAGCTATGTGAAAAAAAGTTCATTGTAAATCTCGGTTCCATACAATTTGCATCATGTTTAATACATTTCTTATTTAGTCAAATTAATTTACTTCTGATTTACTTCCTTAAATATCAGAATGAATATCTTACAGGAAACTACCATTTCCACAGTTATACATTTATTCTTTGTTAAATAAAAATATATTTGCATGAGCAAATTATAAATCAACGCTACACACACGTGTGCAAGCTCTAAACTGGTTATTTACCTTTATACACCTTTCATCTGTTACTGAGTGCACTTTAATAGCACTCAGGTTAATGTGAGGTAATTGCCTGCGAGTTCTGCTCTTGGAATAAGAGTGCTTTGGGTGGAGGTGGAGCCCAGATGGTGATTAAGGTTCACGTGTCGCTGATCAGTCAAGGCCTTTTCAGAGACGGATAACACTTTTCACACTCTAGAGGACTCGATAACATGCGCGAGCTGCGTGGAGGACGCTGGTGTCACATGTATAGCTTAATAACTCGCATGTAGGCGTTACTGTCCCGTGTTGTGAAAAGCCGTGTGTAATGAGGGTATTCAGCGCTATTATGCGTCTGTGTGTGGGTGGCTGATGAAACTGGAAAAGGGTCGGACGCAGCTTTTGTTCATAGGGTGAATCGCGTGCCGTTACTGGAGCAGTGATACATTTATATAAGAATGTAAAGCATGCTTCTTCATCCTCATATGCATGATCATGCGTGGCCATCGTGAGCAGATGTTCATGCCTGTGTGTGTGTGTTCTTTATTAACATGTCTGAATGTAATGGATCGTGTTGTTAGGTTTGCATCGGAGTAAAGACTTTGGATAATGGGTGATATTTTGACCAACTAAATTCAAAAGCAATTCAAAAAGCCTACATCCTGTCTACACACTGCTACACATTCATGACCTGCATTAACTGTAGCATCTCATGGCTTCATTACTTGTGTTAGGATGTGCTGGATAACGAGGGTGGAAGCCAGGTTGCTAAATGAAGCCGGAATTTAATGACTTATTTCTAATGAGGACTACGCAAGCAGTGTCACGTCGACCAACATAAACCAAACTGGCTGACATGAACTTCATTTCCCATCATCCCACAGGGACCATGACGAATTCCATGACCCTTCCGCATACCTTCGTTATCCACCTCACCTGCATTAAATAGTATATGTTCTGTGCTTTCTCTCTTTTTTATCTCCTAAGCATTTGCTGTGTAGAGTCTGATCTTGAATCTTAAATTATTATACTTTTTTTTTAAGAGACCTAATTTTAAGATTAACTAGCATTAGTACCGGTCATTGACGGAAAATGAGCTTTTAGAAGTACCGTCACAGTGGTGTAATGGTTAGCACTGTTGCCTTGCACCTCCAGGGTCTGGGTTCGATTCCCGTCTCTGTGTGCATGGAGTCTGCATGTTCTCCCCGTGCTTGGTGGTTTCCTCCGGGTACTCCGGTTTCCTCCCAAAGTCCTGTAGGTTAGGCTAACTGGCATTTCAAAATTGTCCGTAGTGTGTGAATGAGTGTGCGAGTGAGTGTATGTGTGTGTGTGCCCTACGATGGATTGGCACCCTGTCCAGGGTGTACCCCGCCTCGTGCCCTAAGCCTCCTGGGATAGGCTCCAGGCCCCCCGTGACCCTGAATACAGGATTAAGCGGTACAGATGATGAGTGATGAGTGAAGTTTTAGAAAGAGTTCAAAGGTTAAAGCTATTATTATTCCAGGTTGAACCCCGCGCACTGTACATGTCTGCCTGTCTTTCTGTACAGCAGAACTCTCTATCTAACTTCAGGCAGATATCCAAGTACTGCAACGAGTTTAGCCTGATGCTGCAACATAATCTGGCACATAACGGCTCATAATTAAATCACGTTTGGTGCAGGTTTAACCTCAGGCAAATATCCAAGTACAGGCAAAGTTAAATTAAATTCTGTTCAGGCAGTTTTGTGTGATGCTCTGATAAAATCAGCTGGACATAGAGACAGAAATTTTATTTATATACTGTAGATATGTAAATGCTTACAGTTAAGCATGTAGATTCTACTGCAAGATGAAGAAAAAAACTTCCTGGATGCTTTTACTGAGGAAGAACTTTCTGAAGAACTTATTCACAAGCGTGAACCACATGACTGTGCTCTGGTGACTAGTGACTGCAGTCGATCAATAGTTCAAGACTAAAACTTCTGCAAACAGTTTTGTACCTGAGCCTCCAATAACCAACTGGACTCCATATTAACTTCTCCTGTTATACTGAACTTCCAGCCTCCTAACACACAGTATGAGTGCAGATCAATCACTGCTATCCGTTATCATCCAGATGAGGATGGGTTCCCTGTTCAGTCTGGTTCCTCTCAAGGTTTCTTCCTACTGCCATCTCAGGGAGTTTTTCCTAGCCACCGGTGCCCTCAGTTTGTTCACACAGTTTTCAAACTCACTTCACTTATATATATATATATATATATATATATATATATATATATATATATATATATATATATATATATATATATATATATATATATATATACACACATATACATACATACATACATACACACGTGGACAAAATTGTTGGTTCCCTTCAGTCAATGAAAGAAAAACTCACAATGGTCACATAAATAACTTTAATCTGACAAAAGTAATAATAAATAAGAATTCTATGAATGTTAACCAATGAAAGTCAGACATTGCTTTTCAACCATGCTTCAACGGAATTATAAAGAAAAATGAACTCATGGAACAGGCCTGGACAAAAATGATGATACCCCTAACTTAATAGTTTGTTGCACAACCTTTTGAGGCAATCACTGCAATCAAACGATTCCTGTAACTGTCAATGAGACTTCTGCACCTCTCTGCAGGTATTTTGGCCCACTCCTCATGAGCAAGCTGCTCCAGCTGTTTCCGGTTTGAAGGGTGCCTTTTCCAGACAGCATGTTTCAGCTCCTTCCAAAGATGCCCAATAGGATTGAGGTCAGGGCTCATAGAAGGCCACTTTAGAATAGTCCAATGTTTTCCTCTTAGCCATTCTTGGGTGTTTTTAGCTGTGTGTTTTGGGTCATTGTCCTGTTGCAAGACCCATGACCTGCAACTGAGACCCAGCTTTCTGACACTGGCCAGCACATTTCTCTCTAGAATCCCTTGATAGTCTTGAGATTTCATTGTACCCTGCACAGATTCAAGACACCCTGTGCCAGATGCAGCAAAGCAGCCCCCGAACATAACAGAGCCTCCTCCATGTTTCACAGTAGGGACAGTGTTCTTTTCTTGATATGCTTCATTTTTCCGTCTGTGAACATAGAGCTGATGTGCCTTGGCAAAAAGTTCAATTTTTGTCTCATCTGTCCATAGGACATTCTCCCAGAAGCTTTGTGGCTTGTCAACATGTAGTTTGGCATATTCCTGTCTGGCTCTTTCCTTCGCTTCCTCTGGTCCATGTTTAGTGTGGTACATACCATGTCACCAAACAACACAGTGACTACCTGGAGCCCTATATATAGGCCCACTGACTGATTACAAGATTGTCGACACCTGTGATGCTAATTAGTGGACACACCTTGAATTAACATGTCCCTTTGGTCACATTATTTTCAGTATTTTCTAGGGGTACCATCATTTTTGTCCAGGCCTGTTCCATAAGTTAATTTTTTTAAATAATTCTGTTGAGGCATGGTTGAAAAGCAATGTCTGACTTTCATTGCTTAACATTCATAGAATTTTTTGTAATTATTACTTTTGTCAGATTAAAGTTATTTCTGTGACCATTGTGAGTGTTTCTTGACCGAAGGGTACCAACAATTTTGTCCACGTGTGTATATATATATATATATATATATATATATATATATATATATATATATATATATATATATATATATAGTTTTGATTCTGTATAGCTGTTTTGCGACAATGACCATTGACATTGAATGACTACATGCAGATACTTTTAATCACATAAAATGTCAAGGTTTATCTTGCTTACTCAACTTTTACCAATAATTAGGCCACTCTGAATACATCCCCTTACTGATTGAGGTTTATTAACCCTACAGTAGGTTATTATTGCCTTCTGCTCTTGAAGATAAAGCTTGCTTGACTGTTGTTAGCTTACAAACAGAGTCGTGGAAGAACTGCAATCCGTTTCAATACAAAAAATTTTCTTTATTGTGTCAGTTTATTGGAAAAAGGTTGGATGTGATTCTGAAATACGAGAAAAGACAACTTTTCAAGTCCGTCTGAGTCGTCGGTTTCTGTGTACTAGCTGAATCGTATAAAGAAATCTGATCTGCAAAAGCTGGCAATAGATATGAAACATGCAGCTTGGATTCATTACTTTATTGATCTCTATACAGAATAAAATGTGCCAAAAAAAAGTGACCAAAGTGTATAATTTTTCAAAAATAGTTTTGAAATTACTTGAAAGATTTTGGATGGTGTTGAAAGCCATAATGTCTACATTCATGAGTAATCTCATTGTCTTTTGAGAAAACTTTACATTCATGATCTCGAAAAACCTAGAAAAATGTACAGCTGGAACGACATCAGAGCTGCTGATGCAGAAAATTAATCAACATCTTTTAATCAATCGGAATCTAGAATCCATTTAATAAATATTGACATTTTGCCATAATCTTAAAGCTGTATGCAGAACCATATTTTCACACCGGCCTCTGTGAGAAGAACTTAAATTTCTTCTAAGACACACGCACGCATGCACGCACGCACACACACACACAATCCCCTAGAGGCAGCAGACGTTATGTAACAGAAGGTCTTATCTGAGCTGCAGCTCTCATTGCTCTTTCTGCTCGTGTTCTGCTTCCTTTCCATGACCCCGAGAGGCTGCTGTCAAAACCATCACATCGAACGCAGAGCGAGTTTTCCCCATGAGCGATTAGCATCAGTGTGGATTCTCAGGGCGAATCTGGAAACCTGCTACATGCAATACGTGGTCTCGCATAATTAACCATGATAAGCTCTCCTCACATGCACTACATTTAAAGTTGGTCGAGTTTACACACTCATGAAATGCCTGATACTGATTTGTTGTGTCACGATTACATCATAATTAACATACTGTATTATTTAATTTTGGCACCACTTTCAGAAACCTCTCACTGTTTCACCTGCTAAAGGTCACTTCCTGGACTTGAACATTTTAAAAGCCAAAACATAATATGAAAATATGGAAACAATGCAAATTATGAAGGCACACACATGCACGCAAAAGTAAAAAAAACAAACACATTTTTTTTTTAAATAAAGGAAGTTTAAAACTATTTGCACCCACTAGCATTTATGAAACTCACTTTAGTGTAAGAAAGACTCAAGCGTTTAATTAATATGTCAATTGTAATAATAATAATAATAATAATAATAATAATAATAAATAACATGGAGATGATTGAGTAAATTTTTAAGGTTTGCTTTTATAAGGGATGTTCAAGCCAAACTGGGACTCATGGTGAAATTGAAGGCATAAAAGTGCTTGACAGTTACAGAAGCACTTCAAGCACAGTATGATGATGAGATTCCTGGGAGGCACTTTCTACCTTGAAGGTAGTCAAGCACCAATGAGTGCATTAGTGTAGCAGAGAACTATATAGAGAAATAAAAGGAGTTTTTACTACCATAACTGTGCGCAATCAAAAGTCCCGGTTTGACTTGAACGCCCTGTACTATTGTATATTTACTATGTTAAGACTAATTTCCTTTCTTATTTATAGCAAGTTTGACTAAAAAAAAGGCCATATATATTACAAGCTCACGCTGCTCTCTCATACACTTTTAAGGATTTCTCCTTGTGGATCTCCACACAATAGAAGTTCCACTCATTGGCGCTAATGCTGATTGAAAAATAACAATAATCATAAAAAGGATGTTTCAAGTAAAGTTTTGTAAACATATCTATTGCCGCTTCCCCTTTACCGTTGCATATGTTTAACCTCAAACATGCCGCTTCAGATAATCCACGTTAAATAGAGATTAAGACATGCCATGCATTTTTGATTGGGGTTGTTTTCCTTTGATTTTTCTTTGGATTAAAATCTTAGAAACTAATAGCCAGCCTTTAATCTCCAAGTTTAAGTCAGTCAGGCTAATGCTTTTGCAGTGTCATGCTAGCAAGAGAATTTGCTGCAACTACAGTACAAGCTCTCTTTCTAGCAAAGAATATAAACATGAACAATTTTACCTGAAATACACACTAGTGACTTTTTTTTTTTTTTGTCACAAACTATGGTCATGAAGTCATACTTTTCTGTGTTTCATTTAGTCCATATTAATGCTCTTAGCTAGCTAGCGTGTTACGCAGAATCATATTCCATCAGCTAACAGCTTGGTTCATGTATAAGATGTTTCATGCCTTAAAAATGACTTTAGTTTGAAGCCTTATAGATGTCTGGGGTTACGATTTTTATAACTTTAGCTAATCATTTGCCCATCCCTGATCTCTTGAGAGATATCTCTCTCTCTCTCTCTCTCTCTCTCTTTTTAAATGAGGTGTTACCTTCTGAAGATTTGCACTTCTTCATGAGATAATTAGCTGAGGAATTAATCTGATCCTTTCTAAACTGTTTTCTGACCTTTTCTGAACCACTAAAAGGTGTTAAGCAAGTTATGTTAGCAATGAGAATTAGCAATAATAACAAGCTAATAGCAAAAGCCAAGACCATGGATAAGAACTAATATATTGCTCTTATTATCACACACACGCATTCATGAACCATCATTTCATGACCGATTTTTAGGGCTTGTAATTCAATTTAAACGGATGGCACCTTTCACTCTAACCTTCATACCTCTTAAATTGTGTGTCCTTTGAAATGTGCAAATGCATCACTGTGTTCATTTCATCGCAGGCTTTCGAGTGAATAAGATATGTGGCGTGGAGTAGTGAAAGAATCAGAATCCGCTGGTGGATTGCTTTAGAGTCATGTCTCCGATTTGCACTTGTAGCCTGTGTGAAGTGGGAAGTGTGTGCGAGTCAGACTACACACGGTTACCATGCTGTGGTAACCATGGTAATCTCCATTTGTGTGTGTGTGTGTGTGTGTGTGTGTGTGTGTGTGTGTGTGTGCGTGTGGTGTGTTTTTGGCCAAGAGGCTCGTGTCCGATTCCCAGATCACCGTAGCAACATCAGACCTCAGGGGCCGTCAGGTTACCTACCTGCTCAGATTTTTGGTTAACATCTAAGCAGATTCCAGAAATAGATTGACACATGCGAAGAGTTCTGGAGTCATTAAGGCACTGAAATGAATTGCACGGCTATAAAGACATGGACGTGGACATTCTTTGCTTCACAAACGACCTGAAATGTCTAAAACAGCTTGCGGCACTAATTAACACAGCTTGGCCTTTGAGAACAATGGAGACACATTCAGATTCAGAAGTTCCAGAAGGTTTTTGTAGGAAGAATAAAAAAAAAACAAATCGTCTTTCTTTAAAGAGGAGCGAGTAGAAAAGTCACAGGTGGTTCATCGTTGATGATACAAAGTTGTGTAGTGAAGAACATCTTCACTGGTCGGAGGCTTAAGAGCTCATCGGCGAGCTTCGCAGAGAAAGGGTGGCGTCAAGGGTACATGTGAAGAAGGATAATCCTGTAAACTACCAGGTATTACTGTCTGCATTAGCAAAAAGTCAGCGTTGACAGAGATGTAGTTGTAGATGAAGTTCTTGTCGTGTAATCCAGCACACGTGTTCGTGGTAAACAAAGCACCCTCATTTTTCTCGCTCCTCTCTCTCAGTTCTCCCTCTCCCACTCTGTCATCTTCCTCGGTTCTGCTCTCAGAGTTCATTTCTCTTTCACTCCTCCTCATTTCTTAGTTCTCATTTCAGGTGTTCTATTATGGCGACATCACGGCGGTCGGCGTATTCCGGGCTCAGGCCGTTAAGGAAAAGGCTGCCGTTGCGTGCTAGCGCGAAGGACGGGTACGTCTCTCTGTCGTCTCCTAAGTTGACGGAGAGTGCCCGCTTGCCCGGCGTCATCTCCTGGCTGATGGGTGCGTTGTTGATCCCGAGCTCAGCGGAGAGCTTGCGCTTGATGGAAGCGGCGCGCTGGAACTTGTCGTAGATGTCGACACTGAGGCGGCGACGAGTCTCTTTGAATTCGGCGGAAACGTTGGCCGTCCATTCGGCAGCGTGCGCTCGAAACTCGCCCACCTGAGTGACAGACAGAAAAATGTATATTTATCTAGGAAAACGTGATTGATACCTCATTCATTACTTTGGGTTTTTTCTTTTTTAAAAACAAGTTAAATAGGTAAAAATATTTATAGTTTAAAAAATGGTGAGGTTAGTCTCTAATATCAGTTACTCTATCAGAACTATAAAAAAAAGTCATATATATCTATATATGACACTGACACTGGAAACCTTCTACAAACATTCATCAAGCTGCACCATGTCAGGGTCGGGATCTTTATGAAAAACATTATTCATTCTCTGTATCTTCTTCCATGAAACAACTAAAAGTATCGAAACATCTCAACATCATTAACCTCATTAGAATTGCCAGGGTCTATTAAACTATATATAAACAATATCACACTAAAGGTAGATGAAGATATCACAGCCATGCTGATATTACAGTACAACAGCATGACCTCGCATGTGATATTGCTTTTATACAACACTTCCACAAACACAATTTTTTAAAAAGGACCGATCCTTAATAAATTTGTTTATTTATTTAACCAGTTATTTTGGTCCACCAAAACATATCCTTCCACAACTGGCAGAACTAATTAACCGCAACTACCAGAGCCGGCGACTGACAGTTATATAATTATTAGTTGTAGTGTATTAGTACAACTAGTACAATTAGTATTATAATTAACAGGGATAAAAGTAGTTTTAAATTCTTACCAGACCTATGTATAAAGTAGTTAAAGAGATTATCAACTAACTTTCTGGATTCCGAGGTTGAATCCCAAATAGAGTAAAATGGAAAGATGTTTCGCTGTGTAGTGTGTACAATCCCTTGTTCCATGCAACAAATAGTGTCCTTGATCAGGGGTTAGATGGTGATTTGAGATTTACAACTGTATCTTGTGTTAGCTGTGAACAGACCAAACTCGGATGCAGTTACTAAGGCGACGAAGTTGACATAATGTTATTCGATGTGATTCCCCTTGTTGAGTCAGATTAATCAGTTATTAGAAAATTACTGTTACATAAATCACATTATTATCATTATATCATTCAAGCATTCAGTATCTAATTTGCATCATTACACAGTACTTTCACTGACTGTCACCATCACATATCTGGTTGATTACTGAAAAATACAACAACAAAGTCTCTTTAATATTTTTTCTCCCATTTGTGATTTGGTTCATAGGCATTAACCAGCCTAAAACTAGCGCACTCTCTTCTATGCACAGAACCAAACCATGGGGAACAAAATAATGAGCGAGTGGATAAATGCAAAAAGGAGGTAACTGCAGTGGCATTAAGCAGGCAATAAAATGATGAACCAACACTAATACTAGCACTGGAGGGGGAGAGAAAGAGAAAAAGAAAAGGATGAGGTTAGAAACACCGGCAGCAGTAACCCTTTTGAAGTGAAGTGAACTGAACATGTGGGCGAGAGACTCCGGAATATAATCAGGTATAAAGAAAGTAAAAGGAACTCTTAGGGGACGATAAAGAGAATACTTTAGGTGCTTTCTGCACTAATGAAGTGGGATCCTTTTTTCCTTTTTTTTTTTCCTTCAGCCACAATGAATAACGATAATGCGGAACTGAAATGAAATCTGCTTATGCATGCCATGCGTTTGTATGTGTACTGTATGTGCAACAAGGATTAACACACATGTACAGTACTGTGTGTGTGTGTGTGTGTGTGTGTGTGTGTGTGTGTGTGTGTGTGTAAGGATCTAGTTTCTCAACAGCTCGTGTGAATCTCTTTATCTTACCAGATCTATAAAACAAATCTTTTTAAGAACAGAAGGAAAAGGTGGTTGCTAGGAAACCCGGGACAGGTGTGATGGCAACTAGGGGTTACTCTGCTCTTTGAGCAGTTAACAGCTTAAATCTCAAATGATCCATCGGGATTGTCTGCCTTCTGTTGTTGTTGTTTTTTTTGTTGTTGTTTTTTACTTATATTACTCCATGCCTCATAAATCAGAATCATGTTTACATGATCAATGTGTGCTTCCTTATGATATGGTATCTTAGCAACAACCAATTAAACATTTAACTCCTAACGATGCACGACTTTTTGTCTGCTTTAGATATCAGAATCTCATACAGTATATCAGAAACTAATTTTTCTTTTTCGCTCATCATATCAAATCCTGATATTCAGGTTCCCGATAACTAAATGGCTGCTTCAGCCGCCCCTAGATTTTAATACAGATCTCATATTATTACAAAGTTTCCATTGGTTAAATTATTTTACCTAAATGCATCAGAACCCAAAAGTATTATGCATTTGGCACTGACTATGGCATAAGACTTCTTCAAACATATCTAATAAGATGACAAAAATGTATTGTGCAGTTCAGGCTTTTCAAACACTCTCTGTCTCTGAATCAATTAACTGATTCGCACTGCCTGTGACTCATTTACTCAGTTTACACTGCCAGAACTCTGGTATTCAATCCATACTGTCTGTGTTTATTTAATTTCCTCCTGCCCATGACTTATTTATTCAATTCTTCCTTCCCATGATTTATTTATTTGGTTCCCACTGCCTGCGTCTCGTTTATTAGATTCACACTGCCCATGACGCATTCATTTGATTCAGACTGCCCGTGACTCGCTTATAGAAATCATACCGCTTTAAACTCACTTATTCAAGTCACGTCACCTGCAACTCATTTATTTCATTCACACTCGAATTGACTTATTTATTTGATTTATATTGTCTGAGATCCATTTATGTAACTCACACCATCCGTGACTCATTTATTCAGTAGACACCGCCTAAGACTTATTTATTCAAGTCACTCTTAATTATTCACTTCGCACTGCATGTGACTCCACATGTGTGCGATTCGCTGCGCCTGCCCCTGATTCAGTTCACACTGCATGTGATTTATTGGACAGTGAATCATTTATTCCCTTCACACTGCCTATAACCCACTTAGTCGAGCCAAACTGCCTGTGAGCCATGTACTTGATTCATACTGCCCGTGGCTCATTTATTTGATTCACATCGACTGTGACTCATTTATTTAGGCCACATTGCTTGTGATTCAATTATCCTTTTCCTGAATCATTTCGTGGAATCACACTACCTGTAACTCATATAGTCAATTCATAATGTTCACTTTTCAGTTCACACTGTCCAGGAATCATCTATTCATTTCACGCTGACTCCATTTTTTGGATTCACAAGGTCAGTAACTCATCTATTCGATTCAATTTAGTTTCGCTCTTAATTTTGTAGTACCTAACTGGGAAACTGTGAGGATTCCCAGCGCCTTTTTCCAGTGATATGTGTTCCAACGTAACAAATTTCAAGTATTAATATCATTTAGAGGTACTTGTTGCGCCATAGGCTGCTGGCAGGTGTTTTTCTGAGCCGCACACGCCGACAGGTATTGATCACACCCCTGCCTCCATGTAGAGGAAAGAATGAGACAATGAGCGCGGCCCGTTGAGATCCCTAACTGGTCACATGACAATTGTACAGGTTTACAGTTTGACCGGAGAGCCCTCTTAGCCTTTAATCAATATGGACAGCAGCAAAAGATAAGGGGGAGTGGAAAAAGCCTGATAAAAGAAGAGAAAGGCAGTGGAGATAAATGCAAGTAAGTGCACTATATTTGCACAGCAACAAGTCCAGATGGCACCTGTGACAGTCTACTTCTTTTTCTACTGTTTTTAATCATGAGGACGTGACAACCTGCATTAATTTCAGGCGATGTTTAAGAAATAAATAGTAAAAAGAGTTTAAACTGCGGATTTGTCATCGTGGACCTTCCAAGAGGGTGTATGGCCCATCAGATGATATTCCTACTGTAGCTGACTCTGAACCTGAGCTTTACCTCTTCTTTCGTCTTCTTTGAAATGACCCGGAACCAGTCTCCAATCATGCTGAGCACTGCGGCGAAGTACGCCAGTCCCACCAGAATCCAAAACCATACCACAGGCTTGTAATAGTCCAGGTACTCCATCTCAGAGCCACCTGCACAGCCGAGAGATGGAGACAGAGAGACGGACGGAGCAAACAGAATTTTTTTTTTAAATAGTGGAGCCTTTGCCTTCATCAATATTCCAATTTGGATCATGTCACTGAATTTATTGTAAATCAATATTGCAAGGGGTTGGTGGAAGTGCACGGCTGTAGATCAATATGCCCGGAGGTTTACAGAAGCCTACTAAAAAAAAAAAAAAATGCTGGTACTGTATAAACTGGAAATGTGTGTAGACGTTGAATTTGAACAATTACTCTAAATTTGCCTCTTGCAGTCATTCCAATCTTTCAATGACGGGCAATATGCTATACGAATACCCACTAAGCTCTGAGGGTTCTGCACGTCCTCACTGGTTATCAGCTGGCTGCTAAATAAAAGACATTACACATAAAGAACTAAGATGTGTTGTAGCTTACCATTGTTTTCTTGGTGGTAACGGCGTTCACCCTCACCTGCAACAAAATCGCCAAAGCCGATGGTCGTCAGGGTTATGACGACGAAGTAAATGGCCTCTAGGGCACTCCAGCCTTCTATGTGCTTGAAGATGATGGCTGGCAGAGTGACGAAAAGGAGGCAGCCGAAGAGGATGAAGAGCACCGTGGAGATCACGCGGATCTTTGTCTGACTCACGTTCCACTTCTGTGGTAAGAGAGAAAAGGGATGTGTGCATTGAGCTTTATAGGAAAAGTTATTACACATGGGGTGGATGGATGAATCCATGGATGGATAGATGGATTAATGGCTTGTATTCATTTATATGCAAAGTTGGCACACAAGAGTGTACAAGGGATGTTCATGTAGATGGATAAAGGGATGTATATATACAGTAAATGAGAGAATGGGTGGAGAGAAGTATGGATGGCTTTGGAAGAATGGATGGATAGATGTCTAAGTTGCATGGTTTTATGTTTATGGGAAGGATTGTCACATGGGAATGGGTGGGTAGATAGATTAGTTTTATATATTTTATGGTTTATTGTAAGGTTGGCATAAGGAAATGTTGGTTAGATGGATGGATGAGCAGACAGATGAATTTATGAATGGAGGAATGAATGAACAGTATATAGTCATAAGGCAGATGGGGAGTGTATAATACATATATGGAGGGATGGATGGGTGGATAGATGGATGGATATGTTATATAATTAGATAGTCATTGAAATGTATGCTGTTTGGATATTTTATATAAGGTTTATAACAGCGTTCATACTGTATGTATGTAAGGCATGTTTTCTTGCAAAACCTGTGACTGGTGAATACATGTGACAAAAAATGCAATAAACTGCACAGCAAGAAGTCTACGTAAGCAATAAAGCAATCAAGTCACTGATCTGCACAAAAATCCGTAACTTCAAATGCATTTTGATCCCTTTGTCCTTTGCTTTATGCTGTATTTGAATGTCCACTATGCTCATAGACTGAATTGTCTCCAGTGCCGGACATGGAGAGGTGAGTCTGTTTTTATTTTCTACACAAGGTTTTCCAGGCAACAGACAGTACAGTTTAATTAAATTCACTTTATCTTATCTGTTGAGCCTGACTTGTTTTTCTAACAGGAAATAATACTGATGCTCACTAAGCCTTATTTTTCAATGGTGGCACAAAGTGAATGGAACATTGTAAATGCATAATTACGGTTCATTATACTGGCTCGGAGTGCTTTGATGTGGTTTGACACAAAGTCGAGGTACTCTAACCAAACTCACAGTCACTTATTTTCCATGAACAAATCTGAAAGTGTCTCTAACAACAGCATGAAATTGTGGTGGATTAATAATTAAAGATTTTGAATTATCATACCGCATACCTATGTTTTTATCCATGTCAGTTTACTAATTAGGCAATATCACCCGAGGAGGGAGCTGTAGTGTTGGATACGGCGCTATCAGATGCGTTTTCTTGCTGAAAGTGCTTCTGTGACCGCTTTTGAACGTGATTTCCGGCAGGCAGTTGCTCTCTCTCCTCAGTGTGACGGCCGTACGGACCTACTTTCACCCATGCTGGTGACTGACAGTTAGTGCAATTAACAGTTATTAGAGCACCTGGGACACGGAGGCATGTGTATATACTCTATATTTGAACATCCCAGTGGCGTTATCATCCATTATCACCACTCTTGGAAAGCCTGTCGTGCAATCAGATTGCTCGGTCGGAATTAACTGTTAAATAATGACCCACATATCATGTTGTTACTTGAGGAACAATAACATGTTGGAAAAAGTGAACTGAGTTACGGTTGGTTACGCAGAGATGAGGAAGCTGACTCTACCGATTTCACACTGGTTTCAGGTAAAGTGAGAAATGTAAAATCTAAATGGAGGTACAGTATGGATGGATAGATACTGTATATAGATGAATTATGGATGGACAGGTGGATGGTTGATATACTGTAGATGGGTGGCACATGGGAATGACTGAAGGTTGTATGGATGAATATTTAAAATATAGGTGACCTTATGGATGGAGAGATGGGGTGGATGAATAGGATTGGGTTTATAGAGAGGTTTGATGACAGCGTGCGATAGTGGTATAATAGGCAAAAATGAGAGGATAAAAGGATGGATGGATAAATTAATGGCTAGATGAATAAATGATACATAGACAGATTAATGGATGAACATTAACGGATTGGATGGAGTGTGGGATCAATGGATGGAGTGTGGGATCAATGGATGGTTAGACAGATGAACTTAGAGTGAAAGGGGTGGGGGGGAGGATTAATAATATATGATTATGAGATTTAAATAGAAGTATGGCACAGTTTATAATGGAAAAATTGGTGAATGGGTGAATGAATGAATGAATGAATGCATGCATGCATGCATGCATGGATGTTTAATAGATGAATAATTCATATAATTATATGGTTAACAGGAAGGTTTGGCACATAATGTATAATTGATTGACATGAGAATATATAATAGATGAAATGCACATATTACTAATGTATGTCACTACTACAGAATCACTCATCTTTTTTTTTATTTTTATTTTTTTACATGTAATGATGTAAATAAAGACACTAGTGCATATATATAGTTGTTCAGTTCTGATTATGTGGATCTGGGCCTGCATTCTCATTTAGTGATTGAGTATCACAATAACCCTGATCTGCTAGAGCTCTTCAGACCATGAAACTTACATCTGACCATTGCTGCTAAATACACAGATTACTACTGATCTTATCTCTCTTTCATCTTCCATTTTTTTTAATCAACGTGTATTTCTTCTGTGCCTGTTAGACATTAATATTGCAGCGTGTTTTCTCCTTTGCAAGAGCCTCAGGTACTTTTCTGTGTAGTTCTGTAACAAGTCGAGGCTTGTTAAAGATAAAAAAAAAATAAATGTAAAAAAATCATATTCTAGGGAGTGAGTCAGAAAGTCCAAGATCTAAATAATGCATCTGGTAAGAACTTCAGCTTAGTTTTTATCATCTTTTACTATCTATAAAAAACTTTCAGACTCCTTCCATAAACGTTAAACAAACTGCTCCTTACGGATATTTTGATTTTAGCCTTGTCTCGTCGTCTTGTGTACCGTACGTTACACAGACGTTACTGTAGAATTGATAACATACTCTATTTCAAATGAGTGTTAAGTGTTTTATTATATAATATTGTTATATAATATCTGCCCTGATACCAGTTCAGGCAGAGCACATGTCGAGGCAGAAGTCTCAGATCAGGTCGTGCTGCATACAAGCAGAGCTGTGATAAAGTGAACACGATGGTATTCCATGGTCCTGTGAGGACGTTCAGTGTGAGTACAGCATGAATTGTGTCTGAAAGTGAGAGCGTCTCTTAGGACAAATGAATCGATGCCGCTGAAAAGCAGCTGACTCGACATTTCAGCCCCGGAGTAGTGTTTCCAAACATCAGAGAGAGAAAAGTAATACGCCGTCCATAAAACATCTGTAGAGGTGTGCTCTCTGTGCTTTAAAGGAGTTTTTTTTTTTTTTTTACCCCAACCCAAGTGTCTAACAAAAGAAAAAAGTAAAATCATACCAACCCAAAACATGCATCGTATTACAGTGTGCACCCAATGAGTTACATGTATTTACTGTTTTTACATTAAAACGTTTTAAAAATTCTTGAACACAATTTCAATCTAGTCTTAAACAGCTACTAAAGCTAAACTAAGGATATAACGAATATCCCCTCTTGTACTGTACTGTATTCTCTCTCACTTTTTTATATCGTTGACTCACCACAATCATCTTCTCCACTTTAGCGATGCCCTTTCCAAATATGGTCCCCAGCTGGTCGCCCACTCCCGCCAGCAGGAAGCCGAACAGAGGGATTCCCAGCAGCGCGTACACTATGCAGAATATCCTGCCTCCTTCTGTATGAGGGGAAATATTCCCGAATCCTGTAGGAAAAAGAGGATGCTGAAAAAGGCTGCAAAAATGCAAACTGCAAAAAAAAAAAAAAACATGTCCTCTATACACCACCACATTAAATCTGAAATTAAACAGTCAATATGTTAGCGAAGTGTCGTAGACACTCACACTTCACACGGGGGGCCTGGAGCCTATCCCAGGAGACTTAGGGCACGAGGCAGGGTACACCCTGGAAAGGGTGCCAATCCGTCACAGGGGACACACATAAACACAGTCCCAGTACCTGAAGGAAACCCACCAAGCACGGGGAGAAAACGCAAAGCTCATGACCCAGAGGTAGGATCGAACCCAGACCTTGAAGGTTCAAGGCAACAGCACTAAGCACTAAGCCACTGTTCCACCACAAAAAAACAAACTTTAAACTTTAACAAACATAAGCATGTTCAGATGAGACACCTTTGCAGACAATGACTGTCTGAAGTCTGGAACCTATGGACAAGATCAAATGCTGTTTCCTTCCTCAAGAAGCTTTTCCAGGCGTTTACTGCAGCTGCCTTCAGCTGATGCTTGTTTATGGCTCTTTCTGCTTTCATTCTTGTCTTAAGTAATTGAAAAATGTACTCTATTGGGTTGAGAGCAGATGACTGATTTCACTCACTCACTCATCATCTATACCGCTTAATCCTGTATTCAGGGTCACGGGGGGCCTGGAGCCTATCCCAGGAGACTTAGGGCACATGGCAGGGTACACCCTGGACAGGGTGCCAATCCATCGCAGGGCACAGACACACACACATACATACACTCACTCATTCACACACTACAGGCAATTTGGGAACGCCAATTAGCCTAACCTACATGTCTTTGGACTGTGGGAGGAAACCGGAGTACCCGGAGGAAACCCACCAAGCACGGGGAGAACATGCAAACTCCATGCACACAGAGACGGGAATCGAGCCTGGCCGGGGATCGAACCCGGACGGTGCAAGGCGACAGTGCTAACCACTGTGAACAATAAGCCATTACTTTGGCTTGGGTAGCCTTCACTGAATGTTTTTGAGTCATTATCCATCTGCTACATGGAGTGGCATCATATCAGTTTTGCAGCATTTGGTTGAGTCTGAGCAGAGGGTATACTGTAGCATTATACACTTATATACTGTACAGAATTCATCCTGGTGCTTTTATCAGCAGTCAGGTCTTCAATAAACCCCAGTGACCTCATTCGATTGGCAGCCATAACACTGCCTCCACCATGTTGTATGCTTTGGATCATGAGCTGTTCATTACTTTCTACATACTTTTCCAACCATTCTGGTACAAGTTAATTTTGGTTAAATACCAGAATCTGGGAAAGTCTAATCTGGCCTATCCACCTTTTTACGCCTCTATACATTTCGCAGAGAGCTAAAAGAACTTAATTGCAGCTTCTGATGTTTCGGTTCCTTATTATTATTTTTTTTTTATGTTAATGCAGTATAATGTTTCTGTTGATATGACTCTTATTAGGGAAACTGAAAAAATGTGATCTATATATTTAAAGAGGATGAGCATTACCAGTGGTTTGCACCTTGTTGTGAAGTGTCTGTTTCATGAAGTCGTCTCTATAGACTGTACAGTACACTTTGACAATGAGTGTTCTAGAGTGTTCTTGTCTAGATGTTGTGAAAGAGTTCTTCATCATGAACGGAATTCAGTGGACATCCAGTTGAGTTTTCCATTCGCTGTTGCTGAACTTACCACTTAATTCCTGCTTTTTAGGAATGTCCCAATCTCTTGTATTAGTGAATCTCTCTAATGTTTTTTTCCCAGTCTGTTAATGGTGTCCTTCAGCTGCATAGGTAACTCTTTGGATCTTATGTTGAGAGTTTGAGTGAACAGCAACCCTCAAAAATGCAACCCTCAAAGTCGCCTCCAGGCCTTTTATCTACTTGATTAGTCAAGGAGTAATGCTGGAATTAGTCAAGGAGTAATGTCAGCCATGTGTTCCATTATTTAGAGTCCTCAAAAATGTGTGTATAAAAATGGCTGTAACTCGCGAACGGTTAATGCCACACTTTTGTCAAACAAAAAACTTTTTGTTTCTTGACTTCGCTCACACGTTCTGTTTCATTTTAAATTTAATGTGGTGGTGTACAGAGACCGAAAACGACAACATTTATTCCAGAATTTATGGACCTGGCTGTATTTAAACACACACAGAGATGCCTTTTCATCGCTGCTTCCAAGCAAAGAAAGATCAACATGGTCTGACGTCATCACCAGTGTCTACTTAGCACAAATCTAAAGAGAGAAACTGGAACTTTTCCTAAGCAAATATTGACACATCTACTGAAATTAATTTTTAATATTCTCCAAACATTGACTCATTGTCCACCTTTTTACGCCTCTATACATTTCGCAGAGAGCTAAAAGAACTTAATTGCAGCTTCTGATGTTTCGGTTCCTTATTCTTTTTATTTTTTTATGTTAATGCAGTATAATGTTTCTGTTGATATGATTCTTATTAGGGAAACTGAAAAAATGGGATCTATATATTTAAAGAGGATGAATGGCAGTAGATAAAGACAAAGCAGCGCTAAGTGGGTGAGTAAAGTCTAATAAAGTCTAAAAAAACAGAAGACATGAGAAAATTTGAAAAGATGACATGGGAAAAAATGATCAGGCTAATGGAGCAGAAATGAAAGCCGAATCAAATAAAATGCGAGATGGAGCGAGGAGTCGAAAGAAGTGCATGGGTGAGATGTCAGGAATAATAGCCTGGGAGAGACGAGGAGAGGAGAGGCTTTTTCAGCTTGGAGAGCTGAGAATAGGCATTGAATGAAGGGACGCTATTATAGAAGTCCATGTGATTCACTACAGCGCTGCTGTCCTTTAGGAGTACACTTCAACTAAAGTCTCTTCCTGACCAATGAATAGTGACATAAAGCTTTACAAATATTCTAATGGAGTTTAAAATGCATATCCAGTATAATGTGCATGTGTTTATCATGTGATATAATCTCTACATATCTTGAGATCCATCAGATCTCACCATCTGTGTCTCGCTCTGCTTAGTACCTTGGAGCAGATCTCCTTGACCTCAAGATGCCTTGCTTGCAATTACTGTTTCCCTTTCACCCTCGCCTGCACCAATCAGCACGCCCTCAACTCGCTTCTCCGCCACTTAACTCGAGCACGCACTTCTCGTCTGTGTACCAATCGGGTGATTGCAATTACCACGTCTTTCTCTCTAAGATCCATCTGAAGCAGAATTAAGAAGAAGTCTCACGTCTGATTTAAACCTAGTCACGCAACACTCATCGTCTCAATGAACAACACAACAGAGAGGATTTTGGAGGGATAAAACAGGATTAAAAAAAAAAAAAAAAACAATTTCAGTACAGCTGTTTTTGGCATATGCAAATATTTCTCATGCTCTCTCACCCACTCAGACAGAATCCATCCGTCTTGTGTTTGGAGCCGTCTCACTGTTGGTGCACTGACTGACAGGACTATCAGGGGATTATTTAACTGTCATTAAACAAATGGATGCTTTCTGGTTTCTGTTTTTTCTGTCATTATCATTCACACGCTGATAAAAGCAACTCAGCCAGCTGTAAATGTAGCATGCTCCAAAAACACACTTTTAATAATTAAAGGTTGCTGTTTAATTCACAGTGAAACATTTTTGCCAAGTGCTGTGGCTAGTTCTGTCCTGTCTGACTTTCTTAAATGCTTAAACATTCTGTCTTTTAATTTTTACTACAGAACTCTGGTCAAAATTGTAAGGTTGAGTATCTTACACCTTGTTTACGTTAAGTTGTACTTCTTTTGTTGTCAGCCAAATACACTGGCACATACCTGTTCATAACATCACTTTTACTCAACATTCGGTTTGAACTGGTTTTGAACTTCCCGAAGGAAGAATAAAAATACGTTGATCTGTCCATACATCTTTGAAGGTTCGGTTTTCATAGTGTACTTGCCTTTTTTTTTTTTTGGAGTAATCCATGCTATGTCTCCCATTCGTTTCTAATTTGGGCGCCTTTAGGTGCATTATGGTTTCTGTGTCTTACGCATAGTCTGTGTATTTATAGTAAACTATGACATGTTGATTGGCTCTGTTGAGTGACGCGTCTAGCCACGCCCACCTTGAGGGAAAAAGTGCTATATTTGACCAAAAAAGCGCTGGCCGCTGTAATTAATCTGGCACAAAACTGCTCATAATGTCCCTTACACTAAACATTCTCATTGCATTCTGTCCAGCCAGTTTTGCGTGATGCTGTGAGAAAATTGACTGGACAGACATACAGACAAACAGACAGACTGACATACAGAATGTAAAGATATCATTGAAAAAGTGAGTACGGACAAAACATTTATTTGATTTATATAGATTAATTGTGCACAGGGATCCAATGTCTTCCCTCAGATGGAAGCTGATAGAAGCATGCCAGACCAGGCTTCTTAATGAGTGATCCAGAAGTTCGTTAGGACGGATGTACCTGGGTTCGTTTTCAATAACAATTTCCATTGTAATTAACACTTACTAAACAAACACTTAATAAATAAATATAATAGAAATTCTATATACTTGCCGATGCATCACCTACTGCATAGTGTCCTTAGTAGCTGAATGTATTACAGGCTCGTCTGGCAGTGATTGTGTGTACGTGTGTGTGTGAATTACCTATGGTTGTGATAACAGTCCCGGCAAAGAAAAAGGAGCTGCTCAGGTCCCATAAACTTGTCACGTTCGACGAATTTCCAGAAGGGTTCACACCTGCGCGGATGGCTGACATCACTTGCTGCAATCAGAAAACAGGAGAACATACTGTCCATTATAGGAATGATCTGGAGAATAACTACAAGCATTATCAAAAGAAGAGAGATTATGCCAAATCCACTTTTTAGTCATGTTTAGACATTTGGATGGTGTCTCCCATGTTTGGGTACAAACAAGAAACTTGTTGTTTGCATAGATTAGATTTTCCTCCTAATGTGACCTCATGTTGTCTGGGGCGTGGCTTAGCAGAAGCTCATTTACATGGACACTGACGTTGCACATTTGGAAAAGGAGTGAAATCAAGGAAGTTTGAGATTATAAGAGGGTTACTTCAGCTGCAGCATCAATATACACACATTTCCGAGAATCTCCAGGTTAACTTGTGAAGGAAATACAATATAATATGGGACTTTCGATGGTTTACAAATGCAGTAACTGTTCTTCAGAGTGGGTCAATTGGGCCACTTTTGAGCATAATTCATCTCTTCCAATGGTTGCACCTCTCTAGTTTCTCGAGCTCTAGTTTCACCCCTTCAAAATCTATTGATAGTCCAGTCGTACAGTCCAATCTGCACTGATTTAAAACATAGAAGATATTCAATATGTTTGAGCACAAGGAACATCAATATTGAAAGAGCAATAAGAGCCAAGCTTAACTTGTATACACAAAAGTCTGCACACTTCCTGCCAGTTCCGTGAACCTTAATGATCAACTTCACCAGCTATTTTCTTTCCTGCTCGCTCAGCCTGACGGCTTACCTACAACATACATTTAACTGAGGTTTATGCTGTCAAGGTAGCACATTATCAGAAAATTACACCCTGCGACCATTATATTACTCACCCACACCGCCAGCATAGCACATACTGTACTGTACACACATCATATGCTGTTTCACAGCTGCAGTGGAAGACTAGTCAGAGTCCAACCTGCTTCGTTTTCCCGTAACAGCTGTTCATAACTCATAACTTGTAACTCAGTGTATTTGTGTTGTGTTGCGCATCTACATCTTTTGCTTTATTATATATGACTCCAGGGTAATATATAAGACTCTCTCCATCTTTCTTGTACTTCCTCGCTCTTTCGCTCATGAACATTTCCTCGGAGTGCAGAGTCTCTTTATGAGACACTTTATGAGAACGGTTTGTTTTCTCATACTGTAATTTCTTATCAGTGTACACTGTGATAACTTTTACCACGTTTAATGAATGGGTGAAACAATGCAATAAAATATATTCCATAATCACCTTTAACATAAATGTAAAGGGCAAAGCGACACAATGGTTCTCTCCACCAAGCCTGGTATTTCCTCATGTCAAAATAATGTGATGAAAATATCACACTGTTATTTTGTGTGGCTAATTTCTTGCTTTAAGCTTGTTGTCATGGTTACAATCCAGAATTTCTGAGTGATTTTCACACACCTACCAGCCAATTAAATAAAACAATTTTCCCTGGCCACGGTTTAACTTAAAAGATTCAATCAATCTTTCAGACATTTGTATTCTTTCATTTACAGTATTTGATTGATTGATTGATTGATTGATTGATTGATAATTATTTGATTGATTGTTTTATTGATCTCAACAGGATTAGAATCCAATGAAAGAAATTTGTGAAATCTTCCTAACACACACACACACGGTTCGATTAATTTTAGTCTTAATGTTCACATAATTTTTAATCACTTCTGTTTAAAAAAATTAACCGTTAACATGAATACACACAGACACATACAATCAAGAGCATAGTTAAAGCCAGGACATGCATCGACTCTTCCAGCATTCTAAATGAGACTGAAGGAAAGGTGAGAGAAAGCATTAGAGAGAGAGAGCAGTGTTGATTTTCTCCGCATGACTACTTTCATCTTTTACTGACACAATATCCGCATTTCAAAGTATGCACTTGCCTCCATGGTCCCTTAATTTTTCATCAGGATGCCGCATCCACATTTTCTCTTTTCTCTCCTTCATGCTCAATTCCACTTTGCTTCCAGAGATCTTTGCAAGAATGAAAAATATATGAGCGTTGACCAAGCAAAGGTTTCGAAAGTTTGGAAATAATAAAGAAAAGAAAAATGGAAACTAAAATGGAACGCATTTTGCTAGGATTATATATGATCTATTTGTATTGTGAAATAGTTGTGCTGTATAATCTAACTGCTTAATATTTGGTTTCACCTTCAGCAGATGCTTTTGGTAACCATCATTAAGCTTTTGGCAGAATTCTGGTTGGATATTTGATCACACTTTTAGCAAAATTGGTACTGTTCTAGGAAATTTGATGAATTTGACTTTTATGAAGAGTCTGAAATGTTCAAGAGTTAAGGCTCTAAACGTTAAAAATAGGCCTACTTTACCCCTTCCACAACCAGCTATGATGTATCTCGGAAATAACTGTCTTTTCCCAAGTATTACATTTTGCAAAGTTTCAACGATCTAGCGGATGATTTGAGGATCCTCTGTGGTCGTCTTCCTTATTGATTATTCCATCCACTTTGTGCAAACCACCAGTTCCACTGGCAGCCCTGTAGCATAATGCTTCCACCACTGTGCTTAACAGTTGGTACAGTGTTCTTGGGGTTCCTTTACTCCTCCATACACCTTTCTCATCAGAGGCAATTCTATTGTTGGGACCCTAGGTAGAAGCAGCATTCATCACCATAATCATAATCATAATCATAAATAATAACTTAAAAATGTTTGTCAGCCCTCAGGGTCCCCTACTGTCCTGGAACTCCAAGCAGTTGCCTGCTGTGCCTCTTGATAAGCAGCACCTCTGCATTTCCTGATTGATGCTCCAGCTGAAATAACCCTCTTATAATGCATATTTTATATCTCAAACCTCCTTTATTTTACTCCTTTTCCATATGTGCAAGGTCAGTGCCTATGTAAATGAGCTACTGCTAAGCCACACCTCAGAGAACATGACTAAAATGTGGATTTGGAAGTGGATAATCGCTGTTCTTTTGATGATGTTTGTAGAATGTCAATACAATGTAAAATCCACATGATGCTAACATAAGTGTTTTTTAAGCGTTTTGTTTTACATCAGAATTTATTTCTACTTAAGTCTCACTGTACTATTTTAGCTTTAAATTAGTGATTTTGATTCTAATTATTTTTCTCTAATTTATTTCATAACAAAATATGTAACATTCAGTGAGATATGATGCTGATCTCTGCCAGATATAAAAAATAATTAGCATTCTGATTCTTTCTGTCTTTCTGTCACTATCCCCAAGGCTGTGCACTTAATTAGCCAAGCTGAAGACAATGAAGATTAGGAAATGCTCTCTCTCTCTCTCTCTCTCTCTCTCTCTCTCTCTCTCTCTCTCTCTCTCTCTCTATCCTAGCACTGAAGGAAGGAGACTGTTCCTATGCCGCAGGGCTTGCGCTTCCTCCACCATTCCTGCTATAGTTAATTACTCCCACTGAGCAAAAACAGCATAGCCATTTGTCTTAAAAAGGAGCAGTACCACGGAAAAGATGACATACTCATAGGCACGACTCCCGTGGGATTGCAAGACCATATGTCACTTTTTTTTTTTTTTTATAAAAGTGCTATATAAGTAAAATTTGAGGTAAGTGATATTATTTGGAAATGTTTCCCCGGATAAAATAATAAGACTATAATAACATATTGTATGTACATTTGTGCCTATATACAGTATGTGAGTATTGGATTTGAGGTAATTAATAAATCATCAGAGGGTTCCTGTGACGATCTTTCACTAAAGCCTGGCCCCGACTGGAACTGAATCTGTACCTGTACTGTACGTGAGGGAGGCAAATACTAGCAAACTGAACAACAAAAAGTTTTAGCTGAAATGAATTATTCATTTGCTCAGAATCAGCATATCATGTCGCCAAGTGTATGCTACATCTGCCGCACTTCTGAAAACAGAAACAAGAAACTTAAAGAATAATGGCTGGACTCGGTAAGCTGGAATAAAGTCTGAGGTGATATCTGCAAAATAAATAAATAAATAAATAAATAAACCCTTTACACCATGGTTATCAGGAAACTTTTCACAATCTTGAGAAAAACCGTTCGTTTGAGCCGAGAACAGGAATGCTAGGCTGCATCGGTCACTGAAATTAGAATGTTGTAGATGTTAAAGAGGAAAAAAAAAACTGTTGGTTTAGTCCAAAATACATTGTTGAAATGGTCGGCTTTCATGAACAGTCTGTGGTCGTCATGGGTGAGTAGACTTTGTAGCATAAAACTGATATTAACGTTTATTATATCACTAAACTCTTTTGTACTCATCATAGGGGAATCTTAGCTGGATACGTCCTGATTCATGTATTCATATGCCTGATTAGGTTATACTCCTCCTTTGAAGAAAATCCTGAGTAAGCTCAGTCTAAGCTTAATCCTTAATTCAAAAAGATTATCCTTTTCTGACACATGTCTATTCACAGGCACATCCGAATCTGCAGCCTAACTGGATCCTGCACGATGCGAAAAAGTTAAATGAGGTGATCCTGGTGTGTAACCTATCGACTGTGTTGTAGAGGAACAGAGTATGACAGTCGGTGAAGTGAGTCACTGCTCACTGGTGTCCCCTGCTAACCATGCCCTTTTAGTTCCCTTTTGTGTCACAGTGTGGTGCTGAAAAGCCTGGCTCGGGAGGAAGTCAAAATAAAGCGTTCAGAGGATGAGAGATTTGCTGCTTACTCTTTTCATGTTTGTCTCATTTCAATACTCAATGAGGTATTCATTAATGGTTTTGTGTGGTTCCCCCCCGACCCCAAACATCTTGGAAATTGATTTGGTGAAAGCTTACTAATAAAACTCTGGAAACTGCAAGCATGGTATTTCTTGCACAATCAGACAGCTTTGAGGCACCAAGGTTAAATCATAGGAGAGGTCATTTTGGACACTTGTGACCTAAGAGTGAGGAGGAAAATGCTCTAGGGAGTAAAGGAGACACAAGGAGTCGATAATGGCCTCTGACAGAGTTTAAGGCAATGGTCAAAAATTCACCTCTATTTATAAAATGGACTGGCAGCCCATGACAGATAAATGCTCAGGGTTAGCACTCTTACAGAAAAATAAACAGAGAAAAAGAAATAGGAAGCAAGTAAAGTGGTCGCGTTTAGGCTTGCTGACGGCTGATGGACATGGTGGATATTATGTTTGGAGCACTGGGGGTGAAGCTGAAAAACATGTGCTATTGGACATCATCAATCATACACACAATCACAAAACCAATTCACAATGGGAAAAAAAATTCAAAGTCAAACAGAATTCAACCCATCAAAGAAAATCCAAAGAATAGTCCAAAGTAGGCATGGGTCAGGAAAACAGAGGCACACCCAGGGAAATGGAACAAAAAATAAGGAGGACAAGACAAGACAGTGTGTTCCTGTTCCAGGCGACACTGTATTTTAACTGGAGCCACTTTGGTATTGGAACATTTTAATCCTAATATAAATGTGAGAGACAGACAATCTTGTTCATATAATCATGCAACTGAAGGAAGAAGCCAATAGACGAAGTCATGCAGGAACAGACATAAATCCAATCGACCTAGCTGTAGAATTTTAATTGAAATTCACTTTTCAACTTCAATACCATGCCTGAAATACAGAGCAAGTGCAAAAGCCAGCCTGTCTGGTGGCTGTCCGTGGTGCTGAATTCAATCTTAGGGTTTGAACACTTTTGCTTCCTCCAGCACTTTCACTCTATTCTACACCACAGGAAGGCTACATATCTGTGTGTGTGCGTTTGAGAGAGAGAGAGCGAGGGTGAAAGCGAGACCGTGAATGTTTCATTCCCTGTCATTGTGAGAAATACAGCATGCAAGCGGGTGAGTTTCTTGCCTCACCTTCACTAACTCCTCCAGCTCGGTAGAGTTGACGCAAGGGTGATCAATGAGAAACTGAAGCTTCTGATTGAGGATGGCGAGTTTCTGCGAGTTCTCGTGTGGTTGCTCCAGGGCCTTGAACACCGTGGCTCCCATGATAAGGTAGAGGACGACCAGCAGGAAGACGGTGAGCACGGTTTTCCAGCGCATGACGCTGACGCGTGGCTCAAAGTCATCCTGAGAATTCAACACCACCGGCTTGGCAGAGAAAGATAGACGAGGCTTGGAGTTGTGAGCAGCAGCTTTGGGGTCCAGAAGATCAGGAGCAGCCACTGAGTTGGAAAGAAAGCAATAAACAAAGAGATGAATCAATCAGATCAATTTTCAGCAACGGCTTACTCAAAGCTGTGATTATTAGTGTTCACTTCAGTGTAAACTAAGGACTAAAGCAAAGGAAGGGAGATGCTGTGTTGGAAATGTATTAGTAAATTATTAATTAATGAGACTTTATAGTTGTTTTAAATGTTGCACAAATTGGTTGCTGTTATAACTTTTAAAGTCTTTGTTTGGTAATGTTGCCAGAAACAGGTTGTGTGTGGTTTATGGTTTATTGCACTGTTCTAAGAAAGAACCTGCTCAGTCAATTTGACATTTTACAGCACAGATTAGGTCATTTAGGTCAGTGTGAGCCCTACAGAGACATACCGAGCTGAGGTGGTATAAAATGCACTTCAGTGCTGTGATCCTCTGAGATTGTGCAGGGGGGTAAAGCCAGGAGTATTTCTGAACATAGTTTTACAGGGACATTAGGATGTTTAAAAAGCAGAGGCTGCCAAGTGAATATAATTATTATAATGTAATTACTTTTATACTGCAGCTTTTATAGTGCAGAAAAAAAGGGCACTATGTGTGTATATCAATAACCCAAGTAATTAATTTTAAATTTCTTGTAAATGTTACTTGGAGGGAAAAAAAACAGTCTGATAACCTTGTTGTTTTATTGCTTGTGCCATTTTTACTTTAGATGCTGTAGTAAGTGTGTCCTTGAATGACCAAACTCCTGTTCCAATTCCATGTTTTCTTAACACATTTGCTCAGTTAATAACTTTATATGTTCTGTGCAAGTCTATACCAGTGGCAATGACAATATTCATACTCCATATTCATGATGCTACATGATGAAAGTGGATTTCTGTGTTTTGCTTACGAACAGATAAAATGAAATGATCTGGACTTATTTTGCAAATAATGATGACAAATTAAGCAAGACAGACTATACAAGTAACCTGATGAAGCATATTAAACTTACAACATAGCACAAGGACTAGACATGAACAAAAGTGCGAAAAATGCTCTTACTCAGTATGTTGTTCTTGAAAAGGACTTTACCTAAAACTGTACAGTGATGCTTTCCTGATCCAAGGTAACTTATGTTGCTAATTTAGTCAAATTTTATGTCCTGTAAAATTTGCATTCCTGGTTGGTTAATACTGCATAGGATGAATCCCATAGACAGTCTGAAATAAATGGTAATAATCGAGCATGGATCTTTTATAGTATAAAATTATTGAAATACTAAAATAAATATATGGTTAATGCATTAAATCTTCCTCAGTTAAACTTGGAATTTTGGAATATGGAAGCAAAAATGTACTTGAGTGAAAGAAAAAAACTATCTCGGTTCCAAAAACGTCAGTTATTATCATAAGGAACTTTACATGAAAGCTAGTTTGCTAAGCAATCAAGCATCAGGAAAATCCTGGAGAATTTAGTTTGCAAAACACATTTAAATTTAAATTAGAAACAACAAAATAACCAATTAGCTAATTCACTGCTAAACTAGCTAGATAATTCAAATAAACCAAGGCTTAACTACCTAGCTCATTTAAGGAGCTACTTAAACAACTGAAGTGATATCATTTTAGTAGATCAATTACAAACTTAGATAATTTACTAAACGTACATTTAACCTAACATAATTTTGAGTCTATATCGAATAATGAATTTAACAACCAGATGTTTTATTCTTACATTTAAAAAATGTGCAGATTTATTGCCATATTTTGTACATTTCTGGACATTAAAATAATAAAATGTGCATTGAAACACATGAAATATGACCACTGGACTTTACAGTTTATTGAAGGAAGGATGTTCAAGCAACAACGACCCCATTCCATTCATATAACAAATGAGCTCCGTGACCTTGACTTGCTATGAAAGCTAGGTTCTGATATCGTCACCCTGGCAAAGAGTGCAAGAGGAAAAACAGATGCTGGGTAAGCAAAGAGGCGTACAGACCAGGCTGAAAGCTAACCCATTCAAACCATCCATCCCATCAATCTTACTGGCAAATGTTCACTCCCAGGACAATAAAATTGACCAGATCAGACCACAGAAATGTGAACAGCGAGACATAAAAAACAACAACAACATTCAGCTAACTGATATTTACGTGAACAGAGACATTTCGTATGTTTATCCTTGCCGAATGTCATGCGAACACCAATATAATCTTTAATCTTTTTTTGCTGGTAAAATACATGCCAATTAAATGTAGAATGTAAACAATCATTATTATTATTAGTATTATTGTGACAGTGTACAGTATATACCACAACAATGTTCATACTAAGGAGGCACTGCAATAACTGTATCAACCATCAGCAAACTGTGAGCCCTTCACTCTGCGAGATTTTATTTAATCTTTGCCAGTGACTTTAATCAATCAAATCATAAAAACTTGACCATCATGGTGGGTTTCCACTAGACTTGTCTACAACAATAAAATCTACTCCTTGTGCAAATCTAGACCTCTCTGGCCACAACACGGTAATGCTATCCCCATTATACAAGCCATTATAGAAACCACTGAGGGCAAATCCTGAACCAATCCTGAGCCGTGGAAGAGCTATACGTAGGACTGGTTTAACTGCACAGGCTGGACCATCTTCAGGATGGTGGTGACCAACGGTTCTGATTGAGTACACTGCCTCAATGACTGCATATATCTCCAAATGAGATATCTATATGACTTTTTTGTATAGTTCTTAGCTAGTTTTGTTAATTTATGGTGTTCATTTATGTTGTATCTTGGTCCTGGACTATGTTGAAGTGACAATGAAAGCCCACTTGACATGGATCACTTGACGGGACTGATGAAATCACCACATGTGTCAACATGTTCATGGTGCATGTGGAAGGGCCTCCAGACTAGCACTGAATACAGTATCCTATGACACTCTGCCATCAGCACTCAAATCCATTTATGGCATGTTAGAGGCCGACAAGCCCAATCTAGAAAGGACCCTCCTCCTCCCCCACTAGAAGACAAGATGCTCTCTGTCCCCTGCCAGTGTGAGAGAGAGACACACTCCTCAGGGGCGAGTTTGCAAAGGTCCAGCTGGCTCATTTCCTAATGGACATTTCCAACACCTCCCTGATCCAAGCTGTTGTCCCACAGTGCTTCAAGGCCACCACCATTTAGTCAAGTGCTGAAGAAGGCTGCAGTGTCAGACCTCAATAACTACCACCCAGTAGCACTCACACCAATCATCGTCAAGTGCTTTGAGCAGCTGTTCCTGAACCAAATCAAGAGTCATCATTTCACTCCCCCACTCTCACCACGCCCAACAAGATAAATTTGCAGACGATGCAATCTTGCCTGCACGCCACCTGGCTCTGACCCACACGGATCAACATGACACGAACATGAAAATGTTCTGCATTGATATTAGTTTGTTTGTGAGTTTAACACTATCATCAGTCAGCAAATAAATGGGAACTTCATCTGTAACTGGCCTCTGGACTAAAGACCCAGAGAGACCCCAAACAATCTAGATTGGAAACACCATCATGCTCAGCACTGGCACCCCACAGGGGTGTATGCTGAACTTGCTTCTATTTATGCTGCTATCCCAGACATGCACTTCCAGCTCCAGTATGAACTACATCATCAAGTTTGCCAGTGACACCAAAGTAGTGGGGCCCATCAGCAGCAACGATGACATAGAGTGGAGACAGTAGACTGGTGCATGGACAACAAACTTTCTCTTAATGTTTGGAAGACAAAACACACATATACCAGAGTTGGTTGATACTAGGATTGATACTAACAGTTTGTACAGTTTCATTCTGTTTACATTTTCTGCCAATTTACACAGATCCACACTGTTTACATACTGTTAGGTCTCCCCAATGTGTTTGTGCATGTCTGATTTCTGAATGTGCCTATAATCACACATCATATGGTCCAAGAACGATGTTATTTCACGCCCACTGTGTACAACACTGTAAATGGCTGAGGAGACAAACAAGGTCTACTTGACTTGAATTGTAATGTCGCAATTTTTAACATTTGTAAATGGTGTTTGTGGTTTAACTTGAAGAATTACATTTCAACAATTTATATAATAAAAAAAACAGTACTATAATAACAAAGTATGTAATCCCATTAAAATTTCCAGTGATTTTAAACTAATTGTTTTTTGTTGCACCAAAGACTTTAAGCACACTTTATTGATGAGACTCTTAGTCGTAAAACATTTGAATGGTCCAAGCGTTTTAAAGTAGGCCGTATGTCTTTGAATCACGATCGTGGCTGAGTCCAAGTCATTTCCACATGTTTGGGACATTAAAGCAGTTCCTGGGAGGCCAGCGTTTCATACGTAAGCCGGAAAGTCTGATCATGGCTCTGGTTCATCAACCATGATGAAACAGTGGGATAAGTGCATTAGTGTTTACTCTCATAACTGTGTTCAATCGAAAGTACCGTTTTAACTTGAACGCTCCTTGTTAAATCAAACAATAAATATGCCTTCATAGGGTTTCCGGACAGTAACTCTGACTCACACCGGATGCATCATTCTTTAATAATTGTTGAATATGCAGCATTTACATAGGAACTACATTGTCACATTTTGAAGATTGTGTCTATTTGCAGTGCATGGAGAAGCCAGTATTCAGAATTCAGTGAGACTTCACTGCTGGAGAGCATTGCTATTTTGTAATTCTAATGTGCAAATCCCATGATGCACTGTTTAAAGGACTCAACAGGGGTCCTTGTTTATTGCTATACTTGTGTAAACTCTTCATTTAAATGCGACTCCCAGGACTCCTTATTATTAAACAATAAAAGAGATTATGCATTCCTCTCATGGACACCATTTTTAAACCTGAAGAACCCTAATCTGGCAACCTATGAGATACAGAACACGCATGCACTTTTTCATTTAGTCACAGGTTTAAAGCTCAAATATAAGAACACTCAGGAACCCATGAGTAATGGTTCTGGGTTCTGAGAAATTCCCATAAGGAATATGCAACATCTCTCTCTCTCTCTCTTTCTCTCCCTAGCGACAGCATGCAATTTGCCATTGAATCATGTAATCATTAATTCCCATACAGCCTACAGTTTGACTCCTCTGTGTTAAAAAAAAAAAAGTCTTGCTTTTGACTTTTAGATGGAATTCATTAGTGCATTAGTGTTAAAGGAATGACTGACTATAGTGACACAAAGTGAAACATTATTTAATAGTGAACAATTTAATCAATATTATTAATAATTATAATGTTTCATAATTCATCATTAATAATAGTTAAATAGTTTGCTATTAAACAATGAACAATTTAATTACTATTTAATAATTTAATAGTGATACAAAGTAAAACATTATTTTATAGGTAAAGAAAATATATTTGAAATCTATACATATGTGCACTTTGGTTATATAATGCATGCACCCTAATAATAATAATAATAATAATAATAATAATAATAATAAAGAAACACCACTTGCTACTTACTTCTTTAATGCCCAATCCGAGATGCTTTTGCCTTCCTTCATCGGCAGACTGTCCGGTGTGATGGTGGCGACGCTGACCGGATCACTTCTTCTCCCTTCGCCGTTAATATTTCCGTTAAGCTCGCGGCTGGAGCGCGCGCCTTCTTCTGAATGCCGTCTCTCCCCGCGCGCCGGTTTATGTTCTCGCTGAAATGTTATTACCCGGAACACCGTGTACAACAGAAAACACATCCCCCTGTCTGTACTCATATATATATTTATTTATTTATATATATATATATATATATATTTTTTTTTTAACCGGTCCGTTTTTCCGCGCATCTCCCCTACCGGAGACGAGGACCCGGTACAAGGTGGCTGCTGTTGCGAGCGGGCGCTTTTTCACGAAGCAACAGAACGCGGTGAACTGATTCCGAACAGACGCGCGAGGACAGGGGAGAATGAGCGCGCCCGCCCTCGCGCGCGCACACCCTCACGCGCCCTCACGTGCGCTCGCACGCGCCGCGTACGCGTCCCCTCAGTCTCTGCGTTACCAAACCTTAATGTGGAGCTACAGTACGAAACACACAACCCCGTTGAAACGCGTGTTAATATGATCACGAGCTGAAGTGTCGTTGAAGGGGGAAAGAGTTTGTAGAAATAGCTAATAGGTTAAAGCTGAAAATAATCTGATCAGCTTTAATGTAATCAATGATATTATTGTTTCAGGTTGAAGCCCACGTACATGTCTACCAGCAACAAAGATGAACCACTTTTTTTTTTTTTTTACTGTAATTTAACCACATTGTGTTTGTGGTGACAACATTGTATGATATTTGTTTCCTCTGGATTGGTGGCTGAATAATAAGTAATTGAACAAAATTTACTTTGTTCCTTGTATGATTTTGAATCTACTGTCATGTTATCTTATTACAATCAATGGGAAAAAGAGTTTATAAAAAAAATATCTGTTTACACCTTATTTACGCCAAGTTGTACTTCTTCCGTTGTCAGCCAATTACACTCCCTGTTCGGTAATCGGAGAGTGGATCACAGATGAGAAACAGAAAAAGTTGATCGGATAAGGATTAAGTTTTGTCTTAAAACGTCTCTGTTAAAAATGTATTATACCACTTCAGCACTGTAATTTCAGCTGTGAAAATATGAACTAATCGCAGTAAAAAAATTCAGTTTTGCTTTTCCATTTAATGTCTTTTGGTGTAGGTGTTTTTTTTTTTACATTGAGCAAGTAGTAGCTTATTTTAAAGTAGATTATTTAAAAAATCGCATAAATTCATAGCATCATAACATCACTTTCACTCAACATTTATGGTGCAGGTTAAACTTTCATTAAGACCTGTCCAGCCAGTTTTGCATGATGCTGTGACATACAGTAATCTGGCACATAACTGTTCATAACACAACACTTCTACTCAACATCTTGATTTCATTCATGGCGCAGGTTTAACGTCAGGCAAATACGGAAGGACTGGCAAAGTTTCATTAAATTCTATCCAGCCAGTTTTGTGTGATGCTGTGACAAATTCTGTCTGGACAGACATACAGACAGACATACAGACATTTTGCGACTGGTTTCTTGTCTTCCAATGTATGAAACTTAAAGATGTCACTTAAGGAACAGGTTCTGGCCAATGTACAGACAAAACCTTTCTTTTATTTATATAGATGAGGCTTGTAAATTAGAGCAAACCTGTTTCCTGTAAACAAACACATTACTGTAAATATAAATGGTGAAAAAATGGGCTAGCAACATTTAGTGTTGCTCCTTCACAGCTGTTCAGGTTTCAGTCTGTGGAGTTTCTTGCTGTATGTTTTCACCGCGTCAGTTTGGGTTTCCTTATGGTTCTCTGGCTTGCTGCCAAAACATATGACTTCACCTTTTCGGATGATGGATACTTCCCACATTGGAGATATATCCATAATTTCTGTGGCAGTTACCTAAGGGGTTGGGTTGCCACCTTCACCTCCAATTGTCATTCACACACTATGGACACTTTGGGAACACCAATTAGAGTAACCTGCATGTCTTTGGACTGTGAGAATTAACTGGAGTACCCAGATGAAACCCACCAAGCATGGGGAGAACTTGCAAACTCCATGAACACAGGGTTTCTAAGAGGTGCAAGACGGCAGTGCTAACCACTAAGCCACCGTGCCGCCTCAATTAGCTACGCTTAGTGTGAATGAGTGTCTGTCACGTCCTGTGAACAAGGACCTGTCATGGACATGACACACTTCGGCTCCAGTACAGAAGGTGAGATGTTGTCTGACACCTCCAACAGCTGAGGAAGTTTTAAAAAAATTTCAGATCTTGAGAAGACATTTTATATTGTATTTCCAGTATACTTTGGTGAGATGTACCACACCAGTAACTGGATGATGTTTATGAGGTAACACTTGGATCTACGCTGCTCGGCCACACTGAAAACAATTAGGGGCGACTTGAAATGATTAGAATTGGGTTAAGACTGTCCAAAACAAACCTTTAAGGTCTCTGAGCTACACTGTCAACCATCACAATGTGATCAGAAAAAAATCATGAAGGGAGATTACACTTAAGCACTTAAACGTCTTTCACATCTTCTCGCTTTTTCTTTCATTCTAAAAGCTAATGAGGTAAAAAACCACAAAGGTTGTAATAACTGTATAATCATCTGTCCAGATGTTTTACATATTACAACGTGCTGACATGGAACACTTCTACAGTTATTACCATAGAAATGATACCATGTTAGAAGAAGCACATTGCCACCACACTATGCTGATCTGGAAGATACTCCGACCGTGAGAATCAATAACTCAGCAAGGCTGAGGTTTAAATAAACATATGGCGTATGGTGCAGTCTGTGGTTTGCATGTCAGTGTAAACTCACTAGGAGATCAGTTCAAGCTAGTGTACAGTACGTGACAACCATCCAACAACCACACACACACACTAAAATTGTCTTTTATTGTCATATGTAGCAGCTGCTCTGCTTTCTCCCTTTTAACCTGGAGACACACAAACAGCCACTACACACACACCCACACACACACACTCACACACATGCACTGTTCTGGGCTCCTTCTGTTTCGCACTTGCTTCACAGCAGGCAATGTGAGAAACAGGACATTTTATTCTGTCACAGAGCAAATGAAACCCAAGGATATTTTATCTCAGCCTGCACTTAATAAAAACTAAAGTTTTCACCCACTCAGTTCTCATTCTTTTATCATGTCTCAGGGATAAAAATGCCCTCGTGTTACTGAAAAAAAAGTGTTCTCGTCTATATTTATTCTGTTCATGATTTTCTCCTGCGTTGGCATTTTCTCGCCCATTATAGCCTCAGATACCCAAGGAGTCAAAAATCAATGTGTTTTTTTTTTTTCTTTTGTAACCCACTTGCCTCAATTGTTCATTCTGAGATGCATTTCTGCTTATCATGATGGTGATGAATTTTCTTCATCATGAATCAGACACTAATAGCCATGCCATAGTTAAACTCACTGAGAAAACTGGATATTTCCCCCGTGTTCTGATGTCTAATGTGAACATGAATGTGAAGTAAAGACCTTTATCTGCATTTGCATGATTGTACGCATTGTGCTGCCGTAACAATGCATTGGCTGATTGCATGAATATGCAGGTGTACAAATGCTTGGTCGGTATATAGTGAAACAATGTAGTAAAACGACATACTAACCAGATCAAGAAATGTAAGAAGGGAATTGCTGATTGATTCTGAGTGCTCATGTGTTTAAAAGCTCCCTCTGTTTGTTCATAATGGAGGCAGAGAGAGAAAGGGACACCCTGGAGGATATGTGTTCATGATCGTGCATACAGTACCCTTGATGGATCATACCAGACTGAGCAGCTCAATCCAAGATGACAGCACAGTCAGTTAAATAACAATCCAATGCACGCTGCGCAGAAGACTTAATCAAAATTGGGTAGGAGTGCTAAAGATAAAAGACCATTTTGACCTGCGGCATTCTGAATTGCATTTAAATAATTGTGTTGATGCTGGTCATGAAGTAGGAGAACCCTAGACAGAACATCTCTCTCTCTCTCTCTCCCTCTCTCTCTCTTTCTCTCTCTGTCTCTCTCTTATTGGTGAATGCCAATTAATGCAAATGTATTTTTTAAGTCCAAAATCTATGTACCCTCCCAAAAAATATTAATATTTCTTTTAAACAATAAAAATTTATACTCTTTTACTACACAGAAGGCTGACTTTGAGTTTGAGGTGACATTGGTGCTTGGACCCCTAAAATGTATTATTATGATGTTAAATGTTAGTTAAAGATTTAATTCATATGATTTTATGAAATAAATGTGCCATGCCAAATATAATTCTGAATTAATTATAAAATAGATGTGTGATTCTGAAATAAATGTACTTCTGAGCTGAATCTCATTATGAAATAAATTTCATTCTGGAAAAAAATCTCATTCTGAAATATACCGTCTTATGCAAAAAGTAGACACCCCTTATTAAATAACAGATTTTTTCTTTGAAAAGGAGTTAACACAGTCTCACTTGGAAGTGGAAAAAAATGCACAAGATTTTCAGCAAACATTTATGCATAGTTACTTTTTATGTTATAAATTGAGCAAAGATAAAAAAAATAAAAAACATTATAGTGTTGTTGTGCAAAAGTTTGAGCGCCCTACATAATCAGTACTCAGTAACACCTCCTCTGGCAGATATCACAGCTTGCAAACGCTTTTTATAGCCAAATAAAAGTCTTTCAATTCTTGTACTTGGGATTTTCTCCCATTCTTCCTCGCAAAAGGCTTCTAGTTCTGTCATATTCTTTGGTCGTCTTGCATGCACAGCTCTTTTAAGATCTACCCACAAATTTTCAATGATGTTTAAATCAGTGGACTGTGATGGCCGTTCCAAAACCTTCAGCTTGCGTCTCTTGAGGTTTTCCATAGTGGATTAGAGGTATGTTTAGGATCATTGTCCTGTTGTAGAAGCCGTCCTCTTTTCAGCTTCAGCTTTTTTACAGATGATGTGATGTTTGCTTCCAGAATTTGCTGGTATTGAGTGGAATCCATTCTTCCCTCCGCCCGTGCAATGCTTCCTGTGCCACTGGCTGCAACACAACCCCAAAGCATGATAGATCCACCCCCATGCTTAATAGTTGGCAAGGTGATCTTTTCGTGAAATGCTGCTTCTTTTTTTCTCACAATTTGCTGATTGTGGCCAAACAGTCCTATTTTAACTTCATCAGTCCACAGCACTTGTTTGCAAAACGCATCAGGCTTCTGGAGATGTTATGTTACGTACTTCTGACGTTGGATGTTATGATGGGGGACGCAGGTAAGGTTTTCTTCTGCTGACTCTTCCATGAAGGTCTTGTGGAACGGTGCACCACCACTCCTGAGTCCGTTAAATCTTCCTGCAGGTTTTTTGCAGTCAAATGGGGCTTCTGAATTTTCTTTCTGACCAGCATATGAGCAGTTCCCTCCGAGAGTTTTCTTGGTATTCCAGATCACATCTCGACCTCCACAGTTCCCCTGAACTGCCATCTCTTAATTACATCTCACTGTGGAAACTGCAAGCTCACAATGCTTTGCTATCTTCTTGTAGCCTTCTCCTGCATTGTGGCCATCAATAACTTTAATTTTCAGAGCCTTACACAGCTGCTTAGAGGAACCCATGGTTCTTGAGTGTCCGCAAGTGTGTGCACAAGATTTGCAGTATTTGTAAAGCTTTGTAAATTGGCATCTACTAATGTCCGTTGTTGCCATGCATCAGATCTAACGAGCTGATTAAAGTCTGAAACCTTGTAAAAAGAATCTGAGACTCTGGAACTCTTAGGGTGCCCAAACTTTTTCACAGTGCCATAATAATGTTTTAATTTTTTATTTATTTTAGCATCTTTTCAATATAAAAAATCACCAAAATCTGTTATTTATCAAGGGCGCTTATAAACCTATAAACTTTTGCATAAGACTGTATGTCATTATGAAGTAAATGTGCCATTCTGTGATAAGTATCATTACAAAATAAAGGTCATTATAAAATAGTGGCATCATTGTAAAATCATAGTATCATAATGAAATACAGTAAATGTGTCATTGTGAAATAAGTCTCATTATGAAATACGTCATTGTGGAATGAACATGTTATTCTGAAATATGTCTCATTATAGAATTAACGTCATTATGAAATAGTTGTCATTATAAAATAATAGTCTCATTATTAAATAAATCCGTCATTCTAAAATAAGTCTCATTAAGAAATAAATGTAATTATGCAATTAACTTATTTTTTTTAAAAATGAGTTATTACAAAATAATAGACTCACTATAAAAGAAATGTATCATTGTTAAATAAGTCCTATTAAGCTAAATAAATATGTCATTTTGGAATAAATCTTATTGTGAAATTAATGTGCAATTTGAAATAAATGTCATTATGAAAAGTTATTATTCTTATTTCTCATTATGAAATAAATGTCTCATTAAGAAATAATTCTCATTATGAAAAAAATGTATGCTTCACTATTCTGAACTAAATGTGACATTATAAAATAAATGTCTCATTCTGAAATCAATGTCATTATGAAATGAATGTCATTCTGAAATATATAAATGAATTAAATATTTATGAAAATGCTTTATTCACCAATAAGTTTTCTTATGAAATAAATACTTCATAAATACAAAACAATAGTCTCATTATGAATTTAATGTGTCATAATGAAAAGGGAATATTACGAAATAGTGTCCTTATGAAATAATATTTGTAGCAATTGAAAACAAAATGCTCTTGATGTTTAACTGAAGCCATTAGGGGTTGCTTGGTGATTTTCCGGACAGCAAATGATAGAACTGAAGATTTAGAATTGGTACTAATGTAATAACAATTTCTTCATTTTAAAGAGGATCTAGCTGACTAGGACACTTTCCAGCTGATGACGATGCTGTGACTGAATTGATCAGTGAGGTCATCAGGTTTAAAGGCCATAAACAGAGCAACATTGTTCTCTGTAAAAACAATGTTAATAGAGGAAAATGTAACATGATTTGCATCTATAGGCAATTTCCAGGGGACGTTCAATTTCATAAGTCTCTTATCTAATAGCTCAGGCCCTGGCGAAGATAATAATGATTTTATTGTAGGCCGTTACTGGTCAAGAGTGTTTCATTTATATTCAGAGGCTACTGTGTGATTGCCTGGGCATCGCTAATGAGCAAAAACACTGAGTCTTCTAATATTAGACTAGATTAAGAATGATCTAATTTAGCTAATTATGATCGGGAGTGACTGGAAATAATTGTCAGGCATGTACACATGTCTTAATGACATTACAGTTCTGGGTAATGTGGAGAATTCTGCCCAGCTCGTGACACAGCAGAATTGTGGTTATGTAAGACGGGGAGTATGGAGTTCAGGAGCAGCAGCCCATGCTTGTATTCTTGTAAAAAGCTGTTTTTGTTTTTTTTTTTCCTTTGGGAAAAGCATTACTTGCTTGAGCTTTGTTTGCTTGTTTAACTGCTTGTTTACTTGCCTGTCTACAGAAAAGGTCATCAGTCTGTAGACGGGGTGAATTCATTTGGCTGATTTGATGTATTCCAGATTTTTAAGGATCTGTGTCGTGCTCCCTCCAGCCAATGTCACCATGCCAGCTTTACCGCAAAAACAGCTCCCAACTGCCCACGTCACAATTACGTTCAGCTGGGATTACTTACGTGGACAGGAACATTCATTTTGTGTTTTTTCCACCGAACTTCTGGGACAGAACCACCCTCACTCCTCTTCCCAAGGGAAGGGACGGGACAGGGGCTGATGTGGCTGCGTCCTTTGATTCTAGTTAACACCTGGCTTAATTCGAGTTAAATTAAAGTAAATTCAATTAAATTAGGTTTGTGAGTGTAGAGGTGATCACGCTGAAACCCCTGATAAAGTGCCAGTAGAAGTTGGCGAAGCCCAGGTAGAACAAGCTTCTTGACGGTGGTGGGAGTGAGACAGTTCCTGTAATTAATTGTACAGGAGACGTGACATGAGCGTTTTGATGTGGTGAGTGTGTCCAGGTTTGTTGGATAAGTAGAAGGGTGAACTTGGGAACTGGGGTCTAGTATATATATATATATATATATATATATATATTAAAAAAACAATAATTTATATAAAATGTATATATTTATATCAAATTATATATATTTAATTATAAAATATATATAAATAAAAATTATATTATATATATATATATATATATATATATATATATATATATATATATATATATATATATATATATATATATTTTTTTTTTTTTTTTTTGCTTTTTGCACTTTTATGTACAATTTTATGTACACATTTGTCCAGTAGCTTATTTATTTGCTTTCCTACCCAAAGTTTTACATTTAATTTTTATTAATTAACAAATGGATTTCTTTATTTTTTTTTTTACTTACTGTAATTAAATCAATGTACATTATATTTATTTTTATGCTTTTTTTTGTTAGTCATTTCTCTGTCGTTTTGTTTTAAAGTTAGAATTACTAGAACATAAGTCCCTTAGCATCAGTGTTACCATTTTCCAATTCTGGTGTCCAAATACCATATACTGTATGAGGGGCGTTCATAAAACTCATATTATCATATGGAAAAAAAAAAGAAAAAATTTGCCTAAATTATGTCTTCGGAAATGAGTACATTTATGAACATTTTTGTCTTGTTTTAAAAACCCACACAATGCTGCCAGAGGGTCAAAATCACAGCGAAGCATATTGTGGAATGCACACGAAGAGGGTTCACCTTCTCCATGACAACAAACCAGCCCATCGAGTCATTCTGCCTCATCCCAAACACCCATGTACCCCCCCCCCCCCCCCCAACCTCACACCCAGTGATTTCTTCCTCTTCCATCACTTGAAGAAACACTGCAAGCATTTCAAAGATGATGAGGTGGAACTTTTCCTCAAGAGCCAAAAAGAAGGCTTCTTCAAAGACGGTCTCCAACAGCTTTCCATCGTTTAGTGGAGGATACAGCATGTAGAGAAGTACTGTGGTCATGACAAGCATTCAATTTCATGGCGTTATTTTTTCTTAGCAAGAATAAAAAATTTTATGATCGCTCCTCATATATGCTATTTGGACACCTGAATAGGAAAATAACATTAATGCTAAAAGACTGAAGGTTATATCCCAGTGATGCCCCATACATCCCTGGCCAGCATTACTCTCCCACTCTCTCTCTCTCTCCCTCTCTTTGTTGATCTAATAAGAGAATAGGAGTAGAGGGCACTACTGTGTTAGTGCCTTGTTAGCTGTTATGCAATAGGAAAGAGCTAGTGAGTGGGTGGGAACGGGACATAAGCTTGGAATAAATATACATTACAATAGCTTGGGTTTTTATCCTGAATTGAAAACTATATATAAAAAAAAGTAATAATTAAACCAACATTGCACGAGGTGTTTGTATTAAACCGGGACTTTGGATTGTGCAAAATAACTCACAACACAGTTATAAGAGTAAAAACTCCCTTTATTTCTCTATATAATCCCCCCTGTTACACTAATGCACTTATCCCAGTGTTTCACTAGTGCCTGGATACCATCAAGTTTTCTCAATACGACAGAGCCGTGATCAGACTTTCTGCTCTCTGTCTGAAACCCCGGCCTCCCAGGAACTCCTGAGTTGGCCCAAAGATGTGGTAATGGCTTGGAGTGAGGGCAGGACTGTACGGTGAAAATATACTTTTGCAAGGCACTATATATTTATATACTGTATATATAGTGTCTGGCAAAAATATTTACCCCCCCCTTGCCATTTTTCATGTTTTGTTACATTGCTTGTACATATCCTGTGAATCAAATATATATTTATACTGTATAAATAAAAGACAGCATGTGTGTTGGGGAAGAAATTTTCCCAAGCGGTACCCTGTGTCCTGAAATGCCTTATTGATATTTCTTTCCTGTAATTCCTCCCTAACAGGTTAACCCTTCATAGACATGTGGGTTATCAAAGAGCTGGTCCATGACCCTTGACCTATCGAAGAACAATGCCAAAAGCAGCGTGAGGTTCAAGATGAATCAATGTCTAAACCTTGCTTGTGAGAATTTGTCTCAATTTTTCTGTGTAATCAGATGACCTCCCAGACTGGGTCTGGTTGACAAAAAAACAGGCTGATTACAGATCTGACATATTGAGTCTTGTTCATGAGCGGATGACGTAATCTGCATCGTTACGCCGCACAGCATGACACAGTCTGAACTCGACCGCCTTTTAAAGCAAAGTGTTTTGATTCGGAACGGGAAAGCAGACGCGTCAAGGATGTTCTGTTCACCAGAAAAAAACAAATCAATGTGGCTTGAAAAGAGGACTGCTTCATCATCTGTTTGTGTGCAAAGAGCATCTCTCACTGTGTGTTTGTGTGTGTGTGTGTCTTACATTATCGGTATACATAGGGAATCAGTGATTTGAATAGGACTGTATCATATTATGGTAATCATGTGATATTTGAGCACGAGCACAGGATCCTGATTAAAATAACCGTTACTACTGTATCTCAGACAGAGGATCAAATTCAAATTCAAACTTGAATGATCGATTTCTGTAAAACTACAATTGATAATGAAGGGTTTTGATGCGCACGAGAACAGAAGGTCACTACGGGTTGATGGCGCCATTAAAGGAATCCAGAAAAGCTTGATACGCCTGATGAGAAATGCTAATGAGGATCCTCATCTCATTAGTTTAGCCAGAAATTTGAGCGATTAAATATAACCAGTGCTTCTGAATTACAACTAAAACTACATTACAGTACATGTTAATGCATTAATATATATCACTTAATCGGTTTACTGATACTTCACTTAGCTTAATGATTTTCGCGTGCTTCGCTCTGTGCAGACAGATATGACCAGACAGCTGTGTCAGTGCTAAAGCATGCTCCGCGTGACTCCAGATAACCCCGGTGACCCCCCGGTGACCCCGTCCTCCATGAGAGTTCAAAGTTGAGCGCGTTTCTAGGAACGAGCCAGACTTCAATTAATACGCAACTGTGAGGAACAGACACGCACCTCATTGCCCTGGTACTTATTATCTGCCAGCTGGTGCAGGACGAGCGCCAGTAGACTCCAGCCACGAGCCTGAGAGGAGCCAGAACGAGCAAACACGCAGCAGAACACCGCTCAGAGCCGTGACACAATCCCATGTTGCAAACATCCAGATCAACATTTCAGCACGAACGATATTCTTGGAAATTCTTTGTGCAGAAAGAAGGAAGACTGTGTGTCTGTCTGGCAGAGCATGTGCATGAGTGTGTGTGTGTCCTATGATGAACTGTTGTCTTGTCCAGGGTGTATTCCTGCCCAGATCACAGTGTTTTGTATGCGGAGGGGTTCTGGATTCCTGACCAGGACAAATTGCTTAGTTAATATGAATGAATGACAAAATAATGGAAAAAAATAATTTTTGAGGAAAATTATTTATCATTTAACTTGCTGTTCCTTTGGTTCTGATTGAGACTCTATACTGTATACCTATACCGCTTTATCCTGTATTCAGGGTCACGAGGGGCCTGGAGCCTATCACAGGAGACTCAGGGAACGAGGCGGGGTACACCCTGGACTGGGTGTCAATCCATCACAGGGCACACACACATACTATACACACACACCCAAACACACATTTGGGGACGCCAATTAGCTTAATTTGCATGTTTCTGGACTGTGGGAGGAAACCCGAGTACCCGAAGGAAACCCTACGAAGCACGGGGAGAACATGCAAACTCCATGCACACAGACCCTGAGGAGGGAATCGAACCCAGACCCTGGAGGTGCGAGGTGATTAACTGCTGTGATTCATTCTTTAAAATATTAGGAATCATTGCATCTTCATAGATTAATTCATAGATTGCAGGTCTGTCTGCATCTATTATCCTCCTGTCTTCCCTATGTTCTCTCCTTTCTGTCTTTCAGTCTTTCCATCCACATTTCCTCATTCTTTTGCTCATCCTCTGTCTCATTTTTCATTTATCTTCTCCCCCCCCCCCCCCCCCCCCCCCCTTCTCTCAGGACTTGTTTACATTCGCCCTGATTGCGAGGCTCCAGTTTCGCATCATGCTCTGTTAACAGACGGAACGCTTCGTCGTCTGCGTCCTCTGGACAAGAATGTCTCCTACTGCAGAAGTCAATATTTTTCTAAACGCTTTTCGGTGTTTTCCATTCGCTTAATGAAAAATATTCTACATCTGCCACACATTTCTTTCTTCTACCTTTTCTGTGATCCTGATGAAGACGAGAATAACGCATGTACAGTACAGATGTAAACGTTAATAATAGTAAAATTCTCGCCAGTTATGTATATGTATTACTTTATAGCCCACGCCCATTAAGGGAATGATGTCGCAAAAATGTAGAACTCTCAAAATGAGCACATTATTACTATTGTTTTGATCAAAGATACAACTGAAAACAACAATAAAAATATGTGATCATGTGTCATTTTTTTTTTTTTTTTTGCTCAGTCATGTTTGTATAGTTGGTGAAAATGAACTAAAACTCAGTTCATCAGCTTTAGGAGAACGTCCAGCTTGTAATGAGAGCTCAATTCCTCCTCACGAGACTAGAAGAAGATCATTCTGAGCAACAAAATGTTGTTATGGGTATATAAGCATTTGGTTAAAAATATAAAGAAATAGATACACACGTGGACAAAATTGTTGGTACCCTTCGGTCAATGAAAGAAAAACTCATAATGGTCACAGGAATAACTTTAATCTGACAAAAGTAATAATAAATAAACATTCTATGAATGTTAACCAATGAAAGTCAGACATTGCTTTTCAACCATGCTTCAACAGAATTATTTTAAAAAATAAACTCATGGAACAGGCCTGGACAAAAATGATGGTACCCCTAGAAAATACTGAAAATAATGTGACTAAAGGGACATGTTAATTCAAGGTGTGTTCACTAATTAGCATCACAGGTGTCTACAATGTTGTAATCAGTCAGTGGGCCTATATATAGGTCTCCAGGTAGTCACTGTGTTGTTTGGTGACATGGTATGTACCACACTCAACATGGACCAGAGGAAGCGAAGGAAAGAGTTGTCTCAGGAGATTCGAAAGAAAATTATAGACAAGCATGTTAAATTAAAGGCTATAAGACCATTTCCAAGCAGCTAGATGTTCCTGTGACTACAGTTGCACATATTATTCAGAAATTTAAGATCCATGGGACTGTAGCCAACCTCCCTGGACGTGGCCGCAGGAGGAAAATTGATGACAAATCAAAGAGACGGATAATCCGAATGGTAACAAAAGAGCCCAGAAAGACTTCTAAAGAGATCCAAGGTGAACTTCATGCTCAAGGAACATCAGTGTCAGATCGCACCATCCGTCATTGTTTGAGCCACAGTGGACTACATGGGAGACGACCAAGGAGGACACCATTGTTGAAAACAAATCATAAAAAAGCCAGACTGGAATATGCCAAACTACATGTTGACAAGCCACTAAGCTTCTGGGAGAATGTCCTATGGACAGATGAGACAAAGATGAAACTTTTCGCCAAGGCAAATCAGCTCTATGTTCACAGATGGAAAAATGAAGCATATGAAGAAAAGAACACTGTCCCTACTGTGAGACATGGAGGAGGCTCTGTTATGTTCTGGGGCTGCTTTGCTGCATCTGGCACAGGGTGTCTTGAATCTGTGCAGGGTACAATGAAATCTCAAGACTATCAAGGGATTCTAGAGAGAAATGTGCTGGCCAGTGTCAGAAAGCTGGGTCTCAGTCGCAGGTCATGGGTCTTGCAACAGGACAATGACCCAAAACACACAGCTAAAAACACCCAAGAATGGCTAAGAGGAAAACATTGGACTATTCTAAAGTGGCCTTCTATGAGCCCTGACCTCAATCCTATTGAGCATCTTTGGAAGGAGCTGAAACATGCTGTCTGGAAAAGGCACCCTTCAAACCGGAAACAACTGGAGCAGCTTGCTCATGAGGAGTGGGCCAAAATACCTGCAGAGAGGTGCAGAAGTCTCATTGACAGTTACAGGAATCGTTTGATTGCAGTGATTGCCTCAAAAGGTTGTGCAACAAACTATTAAGTTAGGGGTACCATCATTTTTGTCCAGGCCTGTTCCAAGGTTGAAGCATGGTTGAAAAGCAATGTCTGACTTTCATTGGTTAACATTCATAGAATTCTTATTTATTATTACTTTGTCAGATTAAAGTTATTTCTGTGACCATCGTGAGTTTTTCTTTCATTGACCGAAGGGTACCAACAATTTTGTCCACGTGTGTATATTCAATCAAATACAATATATTATGAAATGTTTGTTGAATATAAAATGACATACATTAAGATATACAGTTGAATATATTTGAATATATTTCTCGATATATCAAAAGTGGCAATACCTTATGTATTTTTTACTATATTGTAATATATTAATACAATATATTATTCTGAATATTGCGATTTCTTTATATGAATATCTGTATTTTTCTTTTATTAATTATTAGTTATTATCAGTCAGTCTAGCAATGAGGAATATTAACATTATAAGATCTTTTCAATTTACCAGTAGATCAACTGGTAACTAAATCATTTAATACATTTACAGAAATACAGTATATACACACGTGGACAAAATTGTTGGTACCCTTCGGTCAATGAAAGAAAAACTCACAATGGTCACAGAAATAACTTTAATCTGACAAAAGTAATAATAAATAAGAATTCTATGAATGTTAACCAATGAAAGTCAGACATTGCTTTTCAACCATGCTTCAACAGAATTATTTAAAAAAATAAACTCATGGAACAGGCTTGGACAAAAATGATGGTACCCCTAGAAAATACTGAAAATAATGTGACTAAAGGGACATGTTAATTCAAGGTGTGTCCACTAATTAGCATCACAGGTGTCTACAATCTTGTAATCAGTCAGTGGGCCTATATATAGGGCTCCAGGTAGTCACTGTGTTGTTTGGTGACATGGTATGTACCGCACTCAACATGGACCAGAGGAAGCGAAGGAAAGAGTTGTCTCAGGAGATTCGAAAGAAAATTATAGACAAGCATGTTAAAGGTAAAGACTATAAGACCATTTCCAAGCAGCTAGATGTTCCTGTGACTACAGTTGCACATATTATTCAGAAATTTAAGATCCATGGGACTGTAGCCAACTTCCTTGGACGTGGCCGCAGGAGGAAAATTGATGACAAATCAAAGAGACGGATAATCCGAATGGTAACAAAAGAGCCCAGAAAGACTTCTAAAGAGATCCAAGGTGAACTTCATGCTCAAGAAACATCAGTGTCAGATCGCACCATCCATCGTTGTTTGAGCCAAAGTGGACTACATGGGAGACGACCAAGGAGGACACCATTGTTGAAAACAAATCATAAAAAAGCCAGACTGGAATATGCCAAACTACATGTTGACAAGCCACAAAGCTTCTGGGAGAATGTCCTATGGACAGATGAGACAAAAATGGAACTTTTTGCCAAGGCACATCAGCTCTATGTTCACAGACGGAAAAATGAAGCATATCAAGAAAAGAACACTGTCCCTACTGTGAAACATGGAGGAGGCTCTGTTATGTTCTGGGGCTGCTCTGCTGCACCTGGCACAGGGTGTCTTGAATCTGTGCAGGGTACAATGAAATCTCAAGACTATCAAGGGATTCTAGAGAGAAATGTGCTGGCCAGTGTCAGAAAGCTGGGTCTTAGTCGCAGGTCATGGGTCTTGCAACAGGACAATGACCCAAAACACACAGCTAAAAACACCCAAGAATGGCTAAGAGGAAAACATTGGACTATTCTAAAGTGGCCTTCTATGAGCCCTGACCTCAATCCTATTGAGCATCTTTGGAAGGAGCTGAAACATGCTGTCTGGAAAAGGCACCCTTCAAACCGGAAACAACTGGAGCAGCTTGCTCATGAGGAGTGGGCCAAAATACCTGCAGAGAGGTGCAGAAGTCTCGTTGACAGTTACAGGAATGGTTTGATTGCAGTGATTGCCTCAAAAGGTTGTGCAACAAACTATTAAGTTAGGGGTACCATCATTTTTGTCCAGGCCTGTTCCATGAGTTTTTGAGTTTTCATTTTTTTTTAAATAATTCCGTTGAAGCATGGTTGAAAAGCAATGTCTGACTTTCATTGGTTAACATTCATAGAATTCTTATTTATTATTACTTTTGTCAGATTAAAGTTATTTCTGTGACCATTGTGAGTTTTTCTTTCAGTGACCGAAGGGCACCAACAATTTTGTCCACGTGTGTACAGTAGAAAAATATATTTTCATTCAGTAACGGCATATTGCCTATTTTGTGCTGGAAAAAAAAAAAGAATATTACACTCTATACTGAACAATCTTGAGCGCTATACAGTGAGTAGGTTTGTTAAAAAACTGCCAAACAAATAATGGCAAAATGCTCCGAGCTTTAAGGCCTATGACGTCTCATGTTCGTGTGTGATGGAGCCGTCTATCGTAAGATGAGCAAACTGTGGGATTAACGACATGCATTTGATTATCAGCGATACTCGGATAGACTTTGGCGTTCATACCGAGTGTGCCAGTGAAACATTTCCCACACCGTATGCTACACCCCCAGCATGAACTGTTGACAGAAGACAGATTGAGGTTTCGGATTCATGCTGTTTATGCCAAACTCTGATCCCACTATCTGCATGTCAGACCAGAAATCGAGATTCATCAGACATGCGGATGCTCAGCTCTTTCGGTAAGCCTCTACCGATTGTAGGCTTAGAGACCCGTTTTGGCTGGCATGAGCTTCTGCTTCTTAGCCCTTCGAAATTGTGTGTTTTGGGCTGTTTTTTTTTCTGCTCAACGCGGATATAAAGAGTGGTGAGTTCAGTAACTGCAGCCTTCCTGTCAGATCAAAAAATTGAAAAACAAGACCATGAAAAAAATAACATACGGAGGGTGCTGTATTCATTTTCTGAACGGCCCTGCATATTAACAATAACACTGCATATTTTAGTTTTTTAATTATAATATTGATAGCCTAATTAAGACAACAGAGCATGAAAAAGTATTAAATATTAGTATTAAATAATTAGTATTAAATGAAAAAAATAACAACATATTATATTCTGGTATGAAAGTATGAACAAAAAAAAACAGCATCAAACTACAGCCTACAGCTAGTCATTAACTCAAGGATCTAAAGCGTACAATACAATTTAGCATAATTAAAGAGAAAAAAAGGAAGTGTTATAAATCACAAAACAAACTCTGAAAGAAATTATACCAGCAGTTATCAGAGAAGAAATAAAGCATAAAGGAATCACAAACTAAAACAAGAACACTCCTGTTAAAAGGAGACAAAAAAATATTAGTCCGTTTGGAAGAGATTAAATCTCTGTAATAATTCACAATCAGAAGATTTAAAACTCAAAGTATAAGATCTACACTATGGTGGCGTAGTGGTTAACACTGCCGCATTGAACCTCCATTGGTCCGGGTTTGATTCCCGCCTCGGGTTTGGTTGCATGTTCTCCATGTGATTGGTGGGTTTCCTCCAGGTACTCCGGTTTCCTCCCACAGTCCAAAAACATGCAGATTAAGATAATTGGCATTCTCAAATTGCCCGTTGTGTGTGTGTATGATGTGTGCCCTGTGAAGGATTGGCACCCCATTCAGGGTACACCTTGCATGGGATTGATCCAGGCGACCCTGTAAACAGGATAAAGCGGTATAGACAATGACCGAGACGATGAGAGATGAGATTATTCACATACAGAAAATCTTTATCATTGAGCTACTGTAGCGTGTTAGTATCTGTCATCGAAGGCACCGAGATACAGTATGCTCTACATTTTCTGGACTGATGCATGTTGAAGTTGCTACAGTATGTTACACGGAGTTTGTTATCCATCATGTTATTTACTAGTGTGACCTGAAAGCTACGTAATAATGATTTTACTTTCAAAACACTTTATTAACAGCTATTAAGTTTGTGAAAAATGGATTCTGATGTATTAATACCATAAATCGTTCAGCCATAACATTATGACCACCTGACTAATATTGAGTAGGTCCCACTTTTGTTATCATTATAGCGATGTTCTGACTCCTGTCGATCCCATCCAGCATTGACATTTCATCAATTTGATCCACACTAGCGGTTTTATTTGATCGGACGACGTTGGCCAGACATCATTCCCCATGTGCACCAGTAAACCTTGGCCACCCATGACCCTGTCGCCAGTTCCCCAGTTTTCCTTCCTTGGATTACTTTTGGTATGTCCTGACCACTGCAGACCAGGAACATCCAGTTGTTCTGACCCAGTCCTCCAGCCATTACAATTTGGCCCTTGTCAAAATCACTCAAATTCAGGAAAAAGAGTTCACTTTCTGCCTAATATTTCAAACCGACTTCCAGTGGCCATTGTAATGATACAGTATATTGAAAATGTAGCTAATGTGAGAAATTGTGATGGCCAGAGGACTGGGTCAGAACAACTCCAAAACTGCAGCTCTTGTGGAATGTTCCTGGTCTGCAGTGATCGGTGACTTGCCAAAAGTGATCCAAGGAAGGAAAACCAGCTAACTGACTCAATGATGTACATGGGGAGTGAAGGCTGGCTTGTGTAGTCCGATCCAATAGAAGAGCTACTGTAGATACAATTTTTAAAAAGATTAATACTGGTTCCAATAGAAAATTAGCTCAATTAATTATATTTTTCTTAGCCCAACTTTTCGTCTACTCAAAAAGGTTAGCTGTCTCCCATTTTAGCCCATTGATGTAGTTGGTTCAAGTGATTGTTTTGCTATAAAAACAAGTTAGCCTAACAATACCCCAACAATTAAAACACACAAACATCACTTCAAAAAAACATTAATTCTTCCAAAACTAGTCAAAAGTTAAAAGTGATCTGCGTAAAAACAAGTAAATACAGGTTCTATTCTGCTTAAAGGGCAATTAATAAAATACCTGAATAACACCAGATGCTTATTAGCATCTTACTGATTATTTTATATTACAATATCATAACCATTTTTAGAAAATAGCCAAGATAAACAAAGATAAAAAGAGTCCCTATGGCAACAAGAGTTTGTTTCTCATCATGTGAATCTGAGGGGAGCATGTCTCTCCAAGTGCTATACTGTAGAACTCGTTTGGATGGCTTCAATGTTCAGAGCACAGACCTGACCAAACATCACCACTAAAGCTGCTGCACTGTCACCCAGACCCTCAAGAACTACTACAGTCCCCTCCAACACCACAGCAACTTCAACAGCTTGTTCACGCTCCTCCAGTAGTTCCAAAAGAGCAACCGTCACGCCATATCTAGTTATGATAAAAAATGAAAGGGCCTCCGAGTGGCGCAGTGGTAAAGCGCTCGCCCTATCATCCGGAGATCGCCAGTTCGATCCCCGGGTGATGCTGTAACCTCTCGCAGCCGGAGGTCTAGAGAGAGCTGATTGGCCGAGCTCTCTCAGAGGGGAGGGATGAGAGGTACTTAGTGCTCCCACATTAATCGCGGCTCTACAGCCAATCAGGGGCGCCTGTGAGCTCACGCAAGCGGAAGGAGCGGATAGCGCTGTCCTCCGAGTGTGTTACTCCGCCTCCAATGGTGCGTGAGCGAGCAGTTCGAAAAGATGTGGTCGGCTGGCGTCACGTGGTTCGGAGGAAAAACGTGATAGTCTTTGGCCCTCCCGACTGAGTGGTAGTAGTAGCCTTAATGTGGGAGCCCACTAGTGACGGGGAGGAATTGGACATGACTAAATTAGGGAGAAAAATCTGGGGGGGGAAATAAAATAAATAAATAAATAAATAAAAGATATTAATGATAACTGTAATACCACCAGAGAGTGTGAAACATTGTTTCTGGAATTTTAATGATGGGTTAAATCTTTGTATTGATTCATATTCAAAAGGGTTTGAATATTTTCATGGGTTTTGCATACTTTGTCACTCTGTACTGTGTGGAGTGATGTTCTAAAATATCCAGGTATCTAATTAATTATATTAAACTATGTTGTGTTTTGTTGTCCATATTCACAGTAAAGCATGAAATTTCAACTTTGTTGCAACTTACAGTAGATGCAAGGATTTGACATTAAAATCACTGGTGTGAATATTAACTCCTGTGCTGGAACATAACCGGTTCTCTTCATCTAAGTAATTATGGTGAAGGGAAAAAACAGATATAAAAACACAGACAAACAGAGTGTGTGTAACATTGCACTCTGGCACTGGTTGCCCAGTAACAGAAGACGACTTACTACATAACATTATGTTGTCCACGTACTCTAGTGTGCTTCATTTTCACACACACATACTCACATACACGCACACAAATGATGTACTGTAGGTGAATTTGTAGTATTGGACACATAAAATAACTTTCAGATGATTGGTCTATTCAACACACATCCACTTAATTGCTTTAGTTATTAAAATTTATGTTAAATGCCACAATATTATTTTGGAGGAGTTAAGTTTATTTAAGACTAGACTACAACTAGGACATTCATTTTTAATATCTTCCTTGTGGAGTAGATAATATTAATTTCAAATACCAGGAAAATGCCATCCATTTATTATCTCATGCTTGAATTATCCATCTATTTTACAAAGAAAAAAGTCACCATTTGTTTTTAAGCAAGCAAATAGTTTCCATTGGATAATTATGCAGTGATTAATATGGTTCAACAAGTTACAGTAGTTAATCTGTTAATAATTCCGCGTCAAAAGACATACATCCTGTGGTCATGGCAAAAATGTTCTTCTGTTTCAGAAGGGTCAAATTATTGTCCTGCAAAAAAAAGAGGACATTGCTGAAACACCTGAAATTGGTTAAGAACTGTAAAACATATTATTACATGCCATCATCTTTGAGGAGGACATGTGGTTAGATAAACATCCTGAATGAGTGTGAGGGGAGATCACTTAAACAACTGTAGACTATGTTTAATAATCAATCAATCAATCAATCAATCTGTCAATAATTTATTCATATACTTAGCACTTATTAACAACTTCAAGTTGACCAAAGTGCTTTACATAAGAAATAAAGAAGAGAAACAATAAGATACGAAATCATATATGAAATCAACACAAGCTATTAAAATAAAAATCAACACATAAAATCAAGAAAATTCAGAAATGTATAGACATTAAAGCAGAGTATTGAGAATATAGCTCAAGATCAATACAACAAAAAAAAAACAGTATTTTAAGAGAATATTATTATAAATAAAAGTAACATCATATAACTAATATAAAGTAAAAGCTAATGTAAATAAGTGCTTTTTTAATTTGCATTTAAAAAGAGGCCAGATCTGTAACAGAAGTGGCAATGATATAGTTAAAGTAAGAGCATTTTCATACACATAATGTGAAGCTAACCGAAGGGATTGGGACTAAACAGCTGTGTAGCTTTAAGAAAACCACTCAACAGTGAGGCTAATGTCACGTTTCTTACGGTGGTGTAGGCGAGGCATAAATGCAGAGGTAAAGATGGTTTTTGGTGTTTAATAATCAAGAAAGAAATCAAACATAAACACACAGACTTTACATGAAAAACAAACCAAAACAAGAGTCTCTACAAATAAACATGAACCTTAACATAACCAACAAAAACAGCGTTTCACTAGGATAATCCAACGATGCAAGACAAAGTTAACTGAAAATCCTGGCTTCTTATAACTACTCGGTTCAGGTGAGCGACCTCATCACCTGACCGAGGTGCATTCTGGGAAATGAAGTTCAAAACGAAGCTTAGGAAAACTACAAAAGAAACACACAAAACGTCTCTGGGCGCCAGGCGCCCTCTAGGGGTTATCCCTGACAGCTAATGGGAAAAAGAAATGTCTCAATTTGCTAAGGAGCATAAAGAATGGACTGTGGAGTACAAGAAAAAGATCATGTGGTCTGATGAGTCCAGATTAGCCATGTTCCAGAGCAATGGGTGCATCACGTTAAGAAGAGATGCGGATGAAGTGATACACCCATCATGCATTGTATCTACCATACAAATCTGTAGTTCATTCTGTGGTTGATCAGGTCTAGGTTAAAAAATGAGGTCAGCTGATGACCTGGATATACTGAATGGCCAGGGTTTTCCACAAATGGATTATTTCTTCCCTGATGGCACGGGCATATTCCAAGGTGATACTGCCAGAATTCATCAGATTCAAATTGTGAAAGAATGGTTCAGGAAGCATGAGACATCATTTTCACATGTGGATTGGTCACTAAAGAGTCGGGACCGTTCCCCATTCCCCATTGAGAATCTTTGAGATGTGCTGGAGAAGGCTTTATGCAGCGCTCTGACTCTCCCATCATCAATACCCATAAATGTTGTCATTGCATATACGTTTATCACAATGATGTCATGGCCATAATCAAAGCAGAAGCTGGTCCAATGAAATTGGTGTTGCCGATATTGTTTAGCTCAACAATATTCACTAAACCTTGTCACTTGAACGTATTACTGCACAGACTTGAGCTTGAATTTAGCATGAAGCAGTCTACACGTCATTTATTAGAATCCTGCAGGTTTCTATTTCCACAGTTGCTTTTTTATACCTATTAATTTATCTGTGTGTAAATTGAATCATTGTTCTTTGCAGTTCACTAGTGTGTATTTCTTGTATCCAATTGCTTTACACCTACAGTACACACTTGTCCCTGACTTTTAAACTAGAGTTGTTCACGCAGTTAGTCTGCCTCGACTGTCTAGACAACACACTCTACCATTTGGATTTGATGGTAAGGGGGTGTAGAGAAAAGCATTTTAAGTTTGTATTAAAAAACTGACATTTGAATGACATTTTGAAAGACACCAATTCTGCTAAAGTGCTGTTCATAGTCTCCTGTTTATCATTGTGCAATCTCTAAGTCATCACACACCCCTGCTGAGAAATAAAAACACTTCCTAATGAGAACTGCCCTTTATCGCCTAATGGTTTCCATTAATTCCTTCCGGAAACCATTAGGTCATTTCCCACTGCAGAGTGTGCTGTTCTCTTTGAAATCACTTTTATTTCAATCACTCAACTTTCAATACAGTTTCTTCAAACTGAGAGTGCTTAGAGCTGGTAAGTTGGTAACGATATTAGGAACAAATAATATATACAGTATATATTTCCTTGTTCCAGTTTTTGCGTGTTATTATTCCTAACACAAGTAAAACCACTATTACTACTACTATAAATACTACAACAACTAATATTACTGCTAATATTATTACAACTATTACCCCTATTAATACTGCTACTACTAGGACCACGCCAGCTACTGTACAGCAACTACAGAATACTATTATTACCAGTACTATTACTATTACAACTACCAATATGACTAATTCTTATTGTACTATTGTCTTTTACTACTGCTTCTGCTGCAACTATTAGAAATATTTATATTATATAGTATAATATAGTAGTATATATAGTATATCAGTACTATTATAATGATTACTCCTATGATTCCAACAACAATCCAAATAAGCAGTATTACTAATAGAACAACAACAACAACACCTAATACTTCTATTATTCCTTCTACTACTACCAGTACTCTTATTACTACCAGTCCTATTAGTATTACTACTATTATACTATTGTATATCTATACATTATACTGCATCTATAGTACTACTGCTAGTTCTACCACTATAACCATATGACATAACAGTACTGTTACTACTGCTGGTGCTGTTCACATTACTACTAGTCCAATTACTACCAGTACCATTACTACCACCAGTAGTGTTGCTACTACTACTACTACTACTAATGCTTTTCATCAATAATACAAATTGGATATTTGTTTTCCTTTGCTATTTTCCTTTTTGCTTTTTCACAGTCTTTGCACATGGCACTCTGTCTGCTGAGATTGATATGCATTTGTAAGATTTTGCACTGAATAACTTACAGCATTTGGCAGGCACTAGAACTGCCTCAACAAGAGCAACCAGGGACTTATATAATATTATACTGTAAATGTCTAGTTTAAATTCCAAATATGTCCATGTGCTCACTCAGGATTTATTATTATTATTATTATTATTATTATTATTATTATTATTATTATTATTGCATTAGTGCATTTTATTTATATGAATAGCATTAATATAACTAAACCAGGCAATGTAAGATTTTCTTGCAGCTCCTTGGCTTGCATTAGAGCACTATTTCCACTAGGATTATTTTTATTTGTAACTTTTTTTTTATTTTTTAAACTTTGATTATTTTTGTGCAGTGCAGTGAACCTGCATTACATCCTATTTACAATATTACATTCTTTCTATCTTTTTTTTTTACATATTTTTTTTTACATATTTTTTTACATATGCAGACAAAAAGAGTCTTTTCAGATATAAGTTATCTTCATTCCTATTATTAAAAAATATTAAATGAATTTAAGCCACTATGGTGAATTGAATCGAATTACTCACATCGACAGTGAGATAGAAAAAGTTGTTTATCTGGAAACTCAGTTCAATTTTACCAACAGATATACAAATACACTAGACAATCCAAAAAAAATAAAATATATATTTTTTCTTTGAATAGAGTGTGTAAGGGTTGGATTAAATCCAAGCACAAAACTGCGTATGCAAAGGTTAAGACTTCCCCCCCCCCCCCCCTTTCTTTTTATTCAGAGTCTTTCTTGCATCTTCACTAATACAGAGCTTTGAGATTCAGTAGCCACAGGGTTAACGCATGTGAAGCTGAGGGTGATCACAGGTCATGCAGAGGTTAATGTAGGTCAAGCTGAGCTCCCTGAGCACTTTCTTTTACTCTCTACTTTACTCCTTTTTCATTTTTAATCACACATGATTCTCATCAGCATGGCGAGGGTAGTCCTAGCCCTTTTTCTTGTGCTCTGTGCATCATTACACTCAACTCTAAAAAAAGAAATGAATTGTTGGTTGTGTGTGCTGCACAGTGAGTGAGCATACGGCCTTGTTTGGTTCTACTACAGTATGTTTGTATGCACAGAAGAAAATAAGGTTAGAATCTGAATGAGGATCTTATTGTATGTCTCTTCTGTAAAAAAAAAAAAGTACCCTGGAGAGCCAGAAAGTGAAGGAGGCTCAGCAATCTCAGAGGTGCTTCCCTGTGTTTCATTTGCGTCTGTCCTCTTCAGTGTAAAGCCACTCACTGCGTCCTAATTCCAACAGGATTTGGAACGTACAACAGAACATACAAAATGATTTCCAAGGTTATTAAAAAATATTTCTATACAGTGATATATTATACTGTATTATTTATTTATTTTTTTTTTTTTTGTGCCGTGCTGAATTCTTCAATGTCCATGACATGTTGATGAAATTTTTATTTCCATGGATTGCGAGCCTAATTCGTTCCGGAAGCATGCTTGAATATCAAAGCAAATAAGAAATAATGGAATCGAACAATATTCATATAAAAATAATTAATACAAAATATAAAAGTTAAATAAAACAAATTAGCCTGCACTTTACCTTTGAAATGAATCGTGACTGGTGTTAGACGAAAGCAGGAGCTCTATACAGTACATTTACTAAAGAACAGTCACTACACTTGGACACAAAGTAAAAAAAAAAATGCTTTTACGCGCACACACGTGGTCGCAGTGTTATAGTAAACAGAACTCGCGCGTCTGGATGTCGACTACACGAGCGACTCACGCGCACTGAGATTGAGCATAGGAGATGATTACCCACAATCCCACAGCCGTCTAGATATAAGGTACTCGATACACAGTACTCGTATATATATTTTGCTTGTCTTGCAAAATGCTCACAGATCAACTTCCTCGCAATCCAAGGTTCCACTGTATATTCTACATTTCTTCACTGTTTCGCTGTCTTTCTTTTTCAATCCTTCTTTCCTTCATTACTACTCTCTTCCTTTATTTAACACTTCTTTCCTTATTAAATTCCTTCCTTCCTTGTTATTTACTTACTTACTTACTTATTTACTTACTATGTCCTTCCTTTCTTTAATCTTCTTCATTCTTTTTGTCCTTCTTTATTTCCATTCCTCCTTCATTCTCTCTCATCCCCATCATGGGATGGTGGTGTGATCCAAGATTTTAAATTTTTTTTTGCAACTTGCTTTCCTTCAATTCTTGCTTATTTATTTCATGTCCTCCTATTTACAACTGTCCCTCCTTCTTTACACCTAACTTCCTGTTCCTCTTTTTCAGTCCTTAATTACTGCTTCCTTCCAAACGACATTCTTTTGACATGTTTTTAAACTTACTTACAGTTTAATTAATTACTTTTCATTTCCTTCCTTCCCTTCCTTTCCTACCTTTTTTCTTTCTTTCCAAAGTTATTGTTCCTATCAGGGGGTAGTTCCAAACTTCTTTCCTTTGTTACTACTTCCTTCTTCTTTTTTCTAATTTCATTTCTTCCTTGCTTGCTTCTTTCATGTCTTTCTTTCCAAAGTTCTTGTTCCTACCATGGGATAGTTTTGTGAGCCAAGCTTTGTTAAGATCCATACAACCGGCTTCAGTTCTTCCCTCCCTCCACCGATAATGGGATAATGGTGTGTGTGACTCAAGATTTAAAAAAGAAATAAGATATCAGCTTGGCAAATGGTCTAATCTTGTAGAAAGCACAGTTGTCCTCCTGCATTCATTATACTGATGCTTTTATTGAAAGTGCCTGATAGGTGTGACAGAATCCATCCTATACACATAGATAAGGAGTTCAGCTATAAGAGCCTTCTTACTCAAGGACACTACAATAGCACTTCGGTAGACACACCAACGTAAGCGACTCATCCCAATCCCATTTGAAGTCGGGACGTGGATACGGATGTCATCGAGCTGTCCGACTCCATCAGCCTCTCTGTTCGTCTCACTGATTGCGTTTGGCATGGGATGAAATTATTAATATGGCTTCTTCTTCTTCGCTGAATGTGGGTTTCAGAGAAACGCTGCTGTTCAGCGACAGATGATTAGGGGTCACTAGAGTTCATGCAAAATGGAAGATGAAGAAAAGAACATGAACACATCTAGGATAGTACTGAGATAGCGTGTTACTCTGGGTTTTTTCACAGCGTAAAATTTCAGTTCGTGGTTCAAAAAGGTTACGGTAATAAAGTTACCCGACATCATCAGTGCATGTGATACTTCTTGAGGAATATACTCTTTGACATAAATACAATAGCTTAAAAAAAAAAAAAAAAAAGGTCTGATTTGATCATAAGCACTATAAAGTGCACATGGATTTTTTCTAAATTTATTTCCACGAGCAAAAATAAAATAAATCCTTGGCCTCATTGTGTCTGCAATGTCACTTACTAAATATTTATATCTTGTTTTTAGAGCTCTTACATAAATGCAATATTGCTGTACTGAATACCGTTATGGATGTGAACCTGCAGACTCATCTCTACAGTTCCAGACCAAATCCGATCTGTACCAATATTCAGTACCAAGAATTTTTCTTCTTTATTCTAACTGAGTCTGTATTGATCCAAGCTCTCGGTAAGAGGCAACCACGGAGCAACCATGGAGCACTGACTTCATTATAACTCCTTTCTGCTGTGTTGGAAATTTAATAATGTAATCTTTTCAGCTGGCTGACTTTAAATTGGCAATGAAATGAAATATGTGAAAAATTAATAGTGTTGTAACCGCACGAAAGGAAGTGCTGACCTACAGAAGGTAACAGTGTTGACGGTCATTTTCATTTATTTTTAAATAGATCAACATGAAATGCATTACAGTATAGCCCCTAAAAGCCGAAATCATCGGGCTGTAAGTAGACAAAGGCAAAAACAACTCTGCAGTAGTCACATAAGTACTCTGGTGTTAATATTTCCACAAGAGACAATATTTAATATTTACACAGAAGACAGCCCTTCTATTCGAACCCATGGTACGGACGGACCCAGGTTTCTTCATGGTACATTCTGAAAAGGAATCAAAGAATGACTGTTTTGTAGTTAAAAAAGACTAGAAAAGGAGTCAAGAGGCAGTGAAAGAGTACATTTGAAAATTCTCTCATGAAATATTCAGCCTCCTGGACCCTTGGGCCTAGCTTTTCATCCTTGTGTGCACAATGTGAGGTGAACTGTATACTCATTTGAGTCCCCTACCAATAGTGATTCTCAAACATAAGGTATAAGAACCTTTCAAAAAAGTTGATTGTTTTCATAAAGCTGAGCAAAAATTCTATAATGTAATGTTCCCAAGTCGGTCGTATCAACTTGTCGGATTATTCAATTGAATAAAATTTTATTTATATAGCGATTTAAGAATGGTTATTGTCTCAAAGCAGCTCCACAAAATCAAAAGAAAATTATGGAAATGTGTACTGTATGAGAAAATGTGTATAAATCATACGGTCAGATTGTCCCTGATTGAGCAAGCAAGGATTATCATTTGTCTGGGTTTGATTCCCACCTGGGTCTGTGTGCATATAGTTTGCATGCCGTGCCCTTTCTTCCTCAGGGTATATCAGTTTCCTCCCACAGGGTGCTTGTGAGCCCTGCAATGGACTGGAACTCTGTCCATGGGATTCCCTGCCTAGTGGCCCAAGTTCGTGTGTATAGGCTGAAGAATGAGTGAGAGATTGAGTACCAAGAACCACAGCCAATCATGGTGGTATATGGCAGAAAGAACTAGATCCAGTCATTAACTGATGAAATAATGAGGTTTCTATTGCTTTACAAAAAAAATACACACACACACACAACAGGAGGAGGATCGGATTCAGGGTGGACCCAGGCCAAAATAATTTTTAAAAAATGGTATTTATATATAGTAGCTAGATTACTTGCACACACACAAAAAAAAAAACAACACAAACAAAAATATATGTAGCTTCCCTGACTCCCTAAACCAAAAACAGTGAATAAATTCCCTCTTCCCAAAATAAATGGCAGCCACGCACCTACTACTGGTGAGTGCACAAACTTACAGTGAAATTATCTACAAACATATACAAAGACCAACCAAAGCAATAATCAAAGTCAATGGGAGGCAAAAAGTCACAACTGAAATACCAAAACGCCAAAATCACAATCTCTCTCCTCTTTCCCGCGTCTCTCTCCGGTTTATAAATGGTGGCGCTGGTTGATGACGTCACTCTCAGGGCGGAAGCGGCCGTGTGGAATGTCAGGTAGATGCCGATGCGGGGAAACAGTCTGAAAACCTGGAGTGGAGTCTGGAGCGGCGCGCGACTATGACACGAGACACACACGCGAGCGCAACAAAGCATTTATACAAAGCATATGATTTAAAATATAGCAAATTACAATACTTCAAACAAAACATACTTAAGTAAAGGTAAAATTACAGATTTTTAAAAACTACTTTAAAAAGTAGAAGTACACAAACAAAACTACTCAATTACAGTAACGCGAGTAAATGTCATTCGTTACTTTCCACCTCTTGTATATAATAAGATAAGTTGAAACCATGTTTATTTTTTGTATTAAATTAGAAATAAAAACAGATGGCTAGGGGTTTTGAGTGGAGTACTGTACTGAAGAAACCTCAATTAAGATCATACAGTATGTGAAATAAGATTGGTTTTAAAAACAATTGAAGAGAAATGTTTGGATTTGTTGTTTTGTGTTACAGTTAAATACTAATGCAAGTCACTCGTCCCTAAAATGGAGGGCCAATGTAAAATGCCCGCCTTTTTGACTTGCTAGAGTAAATACAGATTAAGCATGAGACAAGATCCAGAAATGAAGTCAGTGGGATTACTGTTACCTGTTGGATTACTGACTGATTGTCCACATGAGGATGGGAACTTGTCACCTTCTGTCACAGCCTGCTGTAATAAATATTCCCAGGTCATTAGGAATATGGAGATTTACAGCCAGTGGTCTGTCCCAGATTGCAGAGGTGAAGTGCTGCAGTGATGTTTACAGCTGACGTGTAGTCTCAGGTGTGTTATTTGACCGTATCTTTTATTTTTTTTCTCAGTCATCTGAAAATCAATTGTTCCGTGTGTCTAAATCAGGTGCGTATACTGTATGCTGCATATACCTGTTTGTATGATTGTATACAATACCATCTTTCACTCAAGAAGTGGCATTCTGCTCTGCATTCATCCGGACACACAGCGGCACTGCATGCATTCTTCACACATACACACACACACACACACACACACACACACACACACACACACACACACACACACACACACACACACTTAAACACCACATTCTTACTTGTCATTCTTTATGCACACACCACACAGTCACGTGCTGATGGATCTCACAGGAATCATAAAGACATCGTGTTTCCTCCCATGCAGACGTTCGCCATGTGGCTGAAACGCACTGTTTGTGATGGGACATTGCAGCTCACACAGGAACAAACACCTCTTACTGTATAATGAATGTGCTTGCTACTGTACCTCGCATGCACTGTGCCCTCAGATAAATGTCATCTTTTAAATTACTGATCCAAACGTAGAATTCATGTAACTCAGGGTCTGTATCATAGATGTAATTTTGAGTCTTTGTGTTTGTGTGTGTGTTGTGTACTTGGTGTCAGAGGTGAAAATAATGGCTGTTGTTATTCTTTTATGGTCAGTGTTATTGTGTTATTCGTCATTAAAAGGTCATAATACTGAACTATATGGACCTACAAATTACCCATAATGCATGACATCTTGTTTATTAGAACAAAATATTATCTTTACGAGCTTAAAAATTCTCTCCCTGAGTCTTTCCCTCCAGGAAAGATATCAGATTTTATATTCCTCTTTGGAAACCTTCCCAGCATTACGAATCGTGAGCAAAAGACCAAAAGCTTTATGAATGGCTCATTTTAAAGGACAACCTCAAATGATTTTTCACTTCTCAAAACATTCTGTGTCTGGTGCTGAGATTAGGCCTATATTTTCTAGCATCCTGTGGAATACTGTCATGATTTCCAACTACATGCTTAATTACAGTTTGTTTCTTACCTGACTGTTTTCAATAGTTTTGTGTTAGTACTTTATTAGTTGGCATTTTTTGTTAAATAAAAATCTTGGTCTGATTTCCTCTGAGATATAGCAAAATCATTGACTTTAGACATTAGACACTCCAATAGACATTGGAGCAAAATTTTAATTTGTGCTAACATAGCTAGAGTCTCTAACGTAGCTAGATTTTCTACTGTAGCTGGTTTCTATCTTAGTTGGCTGTGCAAGGTTTTCAGTCTGGAGGTCTCTCTAGTCTAAAGTAACTACAGCATTTAGCATAGCTAAATGTAGCTAACGCCTTTGTTAAGTAACTACCCAAGTTTGTCTGACAAGCTAGAATCTCTAGTGTTGGTAGCTATGTACATTTATCTAACTTACTTAGTATCTCAGAGCTACAGTAAATGTAGCTAGAATCCCTGCCAATTAGCAGATTTCTCTAATGCATCTAGAGTCTCTAATGTAGTTAAATATAGCTAGTCACTCTGTGTTAGTTACTTATGCATATTTCTCTAACATTTATTACATCTAAGATTATCTACTGTATCTATCTTGGCTATAGTCTCTAATAAAGCTAGATGTAGCTAGTGTCTCTGTTAGCTATGCAAGATTATCTAACTTAGCTTGAGTCTCTTATGTTGCTAGAATCTTTGCTATATTAGCTACTCATTTTTTTTCCAAACAAAGCTAAAGTCTCTAACAAAGCTAAATGTACCTAGAGACTCTATTTTAGTTAGTTACACAAGTCTTTCTAAAGTAACTAGTATCTTTAGCATGTAAGTTAATGTCTAGTGTTGCTAGATTCTTTATGTTAGTTAGCTAGTCAAATCTGTCTAATGTAGCTAGAGTCTCTCAGAGCTAAATGTAGTCCCAGCTAATTAGCTATGCAAGTCTCTAATGTATCTAATAAGTTTCTAAGGTACATAAAAGTAGCTAAAGACTCTATGTTTGTTAGCTATCTACTTTTTTTCTAACATAACTAGAGTTGCCCAAAGTAGTTAAATGTAGCTAGAGTCTTTGTTAGCTAGCTATGCAAGTGTCTCTAATGTAACTATATTCTTTAATATAGATAAATGTACTGTAGCTAAAGTCTATGTTAGTTAGGAAAGCCTCACTAACCTACGTAACTAACTTCTCTACTGTACTTTTAATGTATGTACAGACAAGGAAGTGAAAGAGGTTGTCAGACTAATAACCAGATCACTGCTGTATCTATAAGTCCTTTCCAGATGGAGAAGGAAATCCCATTGCACAATTATCAGCAGGTATAGTAGTTACGTGGCATTGTGGGTAAACTTGGAACCTGATAACCAAAGATATAGACCATGGTGAAAATCACATGCAAATAATCCAAAGAGTTACAATATGGGAGTTGTCCTGCCAAGGGTTATGGATTATGATTCATAGATTTAGCCAATGCAGTGCGTGTTCTTGTGTATACTTAATTTACTTCCCAGTAATTCAATAATACACAGTGTGGGTTTCATGTAATGTCTGCATGAAGTTGTACAGTTGAAATTTAAATGGGGAACACTTCCGATTAAGTAATCAAGTGGGCGTGCCTCCTCCCCTGACAGTACATTACTTCTCTCCATTTGTGAAAATTTCCAGTTAATGCTGTAAGAAAGAGCATATTATCATTATTCAAACCAAATTATTATAATAGGTAATTATATTTGGCTTGTGATAAAGTTTAATTGTGGACAGAATCGCCTCTTGCAGGGTGGAGCAAAATTGATTACACTCACTCTAGGAGATGATTCTGTTCAAAAGCATATAGCGTGCGTGCCATTTCCTCAAGTGTATAACTCAGAAAAGTTCAGTTTAATTGCAGTAAGCTCTTTTGCCATAAAGATGAGTTCCATGATGAGTGTGGAGCAGCATCAATCAGACATATTGTTTTACCCATACAACGAAGCTTATAACTTAGTATGAAAAAAGGAAATTTTAAATTCTTATTAGGTACATTGCCATTAGTTTAGTTCCATTCAACTAAAGCCTGTAGTTTAGAATTGCCTTCAATCTATGAGAAAACAAACAAACAAATAATTTTGGGAAGATTGCCGCATTCAAGTAAGGCTCAATGTATTTCTAACTTCTGATTTAGCCCCAAAGACTTTAAAAATAAGTCAAAGTCCAAATTTTACCCGTGTGAATCTGTCCACCAACATGACCAAAAAATGTACAAAACCATATTTATTTTTGAAGATATTAAGATTTTAAGATACTGTGTTTTCCTATGTTTGCTGCCCTGAATTACAAGACATAAGTCCATTTTCATTTTCATGGAAACACCCGCTCTCACAGTCGGAGGTCAGAATAACCCCTTTCTGACGAGTGTACTCATGCTCCTCTGACATTAGGAAATGAAGGAAGCCTTCACTAATTCGATCAGTGACGGTCAGAACACAACACACACGCAAACACTCCATAGCCACGGGCAACCCGAGTCTCGCAAAGCATGTTCCTGTTATTTTTACCTGTTTATTATTACCTGGTTTGTGTATCCTGATCATATTATCCTGAGCACATGATCACACTAATATGTTTAATTTGATAGTTTTTATTTTTTTATAGGCTAGTTTAAAAAAAAAAAATATATATATATATATATATATATATATATATAGAGAGAGAGAGAGAGAGAGAGAATGATAGTTTAAGAAGATCTGCACTTAAATGTATGAATTTTATATACATGTTCAGCTCATCATGATACGTATATACAGTATAGGTTAAATTGTTCTCATGCAATGTTACCAAAAGCTATAACTTCAAAAACAAAACAAAACAAATTTTTTAAATTTCATATCAGAAAAGACAAAGCAGAACTGTGACGTGCGATGTGTTCTGGATAATTTCACTGAGGGAACAGAAACTCAGGCTTATTTCCTAGAATAATCTTGACAAGGGGACACTTTAGCCCTGGGGATAAAAGGAACTTTCCTAGAAAGGTTTTTTTTTTTTTTTTCCTCCAAATGATGGGAAATTGGGCATGAGCAAACTGGAATGTAGAAATATTTAGATAGAGACAGAACAGACCCCTCTGAGTATAGATGTGTTTTGTAGCTTGCTAGAAAACGCAATAAACAATGAAGCAATAACTGAACTGAACATGAACTGTGGATATTCTGATTCAGTCAAAATGAGGTTCTCTCTCTCTCTCTCTCTAGCCCTCTCTCTCACACACACATATACACAGAATCTTTATGCCTTTAGGGACAATGTTCTACTGAACAGCAACAATAAGAAAATACCCATTTGGTTTCAGGTTTAAAATCTCAGACTTCACAGACATCTCGTAGTTACGAAGAAAAAAAAAAACATGCGATAACAACTATTCCGTACAAACAGCTCCAACGTGCTCTTTAAGGATCTGTGAAGCCCTATATAGACAGAGACCTGCGATAACCCGTAAAGTGACTGTTTATCACAATCCTGACGTGTCACGTGACTCAGCGCTGCTACACTGCTCCCTGTGATTTATGATTCGTGTCCTTCACCGTAGAAGGGTGATCTGACACTCTGAGAGAAATGAAAGAGGTTTAAACAGACTGAAGCTTCAGCTATGCATCATAATAATGAGCCACAAAACATATATGATTAATGTAACAAGAGGTAAGTGAATCATTGGTGTATGTATTCCTAGGCCTAGCCTGAGCCACATGTGCCGTATTTCGCAGAGCTTGATGTAAGCAGTGCTTACTTTTTTTTTCAGGTTTCTTTTTCAGGGTTATACACTGACAGCCTTTTTGGCTGCAATTCATACTTCTGTACTGTATGTTCAGCTGTCAGCTATGAAAATCCAAAGGAAAAGCTATCATGTGTTGAAGTTCCTAGCTTAAAAAACGGTACGGCGGCTGCTTTTAAGTTAAAACATAATTTCCACTGGAATAGAAATGAACAAACGATCAAACAGATAGCATCCTGGGTTTGACGTCAGAGCGCGATGAACTCAGTGGAAACTTGGTTAGGGGGAGTGTGGCCAAGATGGCTTTGTAGTTACAGTTATAGTTATATCGCCACCTGTTGGTATGTCATGTATTGACAGCATGGTGTTTTTGCTTTTCCATCTTTACTGTTTTTGCCTGGAGTCTGTTTTGCATGTGTTGACCACAGTCTTATCTTTAAATGTTTTTTTAAATATAAATTACAACACGATGGTAATGTAATTAATTTACATATCTATATCTCAGTAAACACAATGAATGTGAAGTAAATGGAGCAATGGTGTGGATAAAACAGACAAAAACACTCAACAACCCAGTAGAATGATTTGATCAGACAGAGCGTTTGATTAGATGAGAACCAGGATCTGACACCTGCTCTTTACCTGACAAGTTCAATCATGACACTGCACATTTTAGTTCTCACTTCATCATCATTCCCTGCGGTAACGTGTCTTCAATTACTGGTGCTTGTTGCAGAAATTGGTTCTGAACATCTACCCATCCATCCATCCATCCATCCATCCATTATCTATATCATTTAACATGTGTAGGGTTACATGAAAAAGAAAATAAGGCCACAGGAGGTCTGGAGCATATCCTAGGGAACTTAGGGCAAAAGGTGGGGTACACCCTGGATGAGGTGCCAACCCATTATAAAGTATAGATAGAAAGTAAGAAATATGAAAAGAAAGAAAGAAAGTCTGAAATTTACAATAAGAAAGAAAGAAAGAAAGAAAAAAGAAAGAATGGAAAATGTGGAATTAAAAAAAGGATGGAAATGTCTGGTAAATAAGAAATAAAGTATGGAAAGAAACAGAAAGAAAGAAAGAAAAATTGGAAAATATGAAATTAAAGAAATGATGGTAAGTAAGAAAAAAGCAAGAATGTGTGTAAAGTATTGAAAGAAAGAAGGTATGGAAAGTATGGAATATATCAAAGAAAGTATGGAAAGAAAATATTGAAAATATTGAAATAAATAAAGAAAAAAAGTATCCAAAGCATTGAAAGAAAGAAAGAAAGAAAGAAAGAAAGAAAGAAAGAAAAATAATTATAAACATAAAGAAAGTATGGAAAGAAAGTATGGAAAGTATTAAATAAAAGAAAGAAAGTATGGAAAATATGGAAAGGCAAAAAGAACAAATGCGAAAAAGGACAGAAAATAATGTAATATGCGAATTGTAAAAAATAAAATGGGAAAAAATAACACATTATGGAAGGAAGGAAAAACAAAGAAATATCCAAGGATAAAAGGAAACATAATGTAAAGGACAAAATTAAGGAAAGAAGGTAAGGTAAGTATTATTCTCAATAATGACTATCTTACACACATCAGTTTCTTATCTTATAGTTTAATCAATACAACTACAAAAAAGAGTGAAGAGTAGTACTTATTTCTGAGTATTTGGCGCCGCCTTGCGATTAAATACAGTATTACTTTCAATAAAGCTGCTTTACAGAATAAGGACCACAAGAGGGCATCGTACAACAAAAAAATAATACTAATAACGTAGGCGTTCATACAATGAGCATGTACAATAGACATTTACACACATTTCTTCAAATATAGGAGCATCATTGTTTAAGCTAATTTGGCCTAAGTTTAGTTACAGTAATTTTCTAATTCATTGAGAGGATGTTTTGTGCATAAATCAATAAATAAATAGATAAATGTTTACATTTATTTATTTATTTGACATAGATTATTATTCATTATAGCTACCCAGTCAATTGTTAATAGAAGGTTATACCCTTTTTTGTTTATTTTTAGGATAATGGCATCTTATATTGTATTATATCTTATATATTTTATATCTTAATGTCACAATATTCTAATATGAAAAATACAACATTCACTCCAAGAAATAAGGCATCATATAAAATAATAATAAACACAGTGTCGAGAATTTTGTAAATTGTAAAATTTGTCAATAATTTAAGGATTTGTTTGGTAAAAAAAAAATCATTAAAAAAAGTTATTTTTGTGAGAATTTTGTGGTGATAGACAAATATTGACTAACATCCTCTTAATGAGATCATTTGTCCAGTTATTTGCTGGTAAAATAAATGAATATTTTTTTTTTATACAAAATGACATTTAATAAATAAATAAAAGTTTAAATCATAATCGCAACATGTTATAAATATATATCGCACACATCAGCATTAATATGTGCAGCATTAATAACAATTATGGCTATACATAAATAAATAAATAAATAAATGCTCTAGTACAGTTTTTACATTCCACACCAAATTATTTTAAAATGTATTTTGTGCTTTTGTTTGTATTAGAACAAAAATCAAAGGAAGCAAAAGCAGTAAGAGAAAAAGATTATTTAAATAACTGCCATTTTAATAAATCTTTAATCAATGTTTTTTGCAGGAAATAAATAAATATAATGCAGCAGACCCTCTCCATACCACTTTAATTAATTCTGGAGACGAGGTCCTGGGTAAAAATCCTCTCCAGGAACCAGAAAATATTACCAATATTGCAAAGAAATGCGTGAACAATCACATAGCTTTTGAACGCAAGCCAAAGGCATCTTTGGTATTGTTTTGAAACAGCTTGTGCTATGACTGCAAAAAAAAAAAAACATAAAAATTTGTAAACCCGCTTCGCTTGGCTTTACTCTGATGAAAGACGCGTTTTGAACGGCTCCCGGTCACTCGAGCAATTTAGCTGGCGTTCAGTTCGTTCGTTTGTATGCCAAATGTGCTTTGAAAAATGTTCATTCTTGAGGCGAAAAAGTAATAAGGGCGGGCATTCGTATGCCGAGGTTCTGCTGTGTTTGATTCTTTTTTATTAAATATTAATAAAAGCACACTTGTTCCAGAACGTTCAACACCCAGGTCTTTCAATATTCACATTGAGCCAGACATTAATCGAGATTAGTCTGTTTATTTAAGATCAGAGTTATGAGTATAAAGGCTTAGACGTCTGACTAGTTGTTACTATTAATTGATAGATAGGCCCCGCCCCCCGTGTAAAAAGGCTCCGCCCCTGAACCTACGCAGGCGCATGTTGAACAGAAGCGCGGCTCCGGCCCGGATCTTTGCTTTCAAATGAGGTTTTCTCAGCCGCAGGATGATTTTTGTTCAAAGCATTGTTGGTTTGTTAGTTTTTTCGTGCTCTTCATATTCTGCATGTTGCCTGTACAAGGAAGGTTAAAAAGACTGACAGCTGCACCGTTATTCATGTGTACTTAATGAATTATAATATTAAAAAAAAGCAACAAACTAAAGTGGAGAAGGAGCAGAGTCCTGCCGAGCTCCTTTACCTCTCTCTCTCCCTCTCTCTCTCTCTCTCCCTCTCTCCCTCCCTCCGTTAAACCCGCACATTCCTCACATTCCCCGCGTCTGATGTCAGAGAAGGCGGGGCCGCGCGCGCATCCCGACGTCTTTCCCTTCCGCGAGCTCCGTGTCGCTGGAGTCCCGTTACCGGCACCGGAACCTCTCCGAACCTCGCGGATTACGGTCACCTCAGCGGGAATTCCGGCTGCTCGTTTTTTCCTCGTTTCGGGAATCCGGTCCCGAGTTTCTTCTCTTTTCTTTTTCCCCCCCTTTTTTTTTTTTTTAGACGTTGCAAGGCGCGAGCGCTGCGGCTGTGTTTGCACTGAGAGAGAACTTCAGCTTATTATTCCTCTTTACAAACAGGCTCCGTTTCCACTCAAGAGTTTTTTGAGGATTAAAGGTTTTGCAAGAAAGAAAGAAAGAAGCAAAGAAGCAGTGGACATGTAGCGCAGACGACACGGTGAGTGTGTGTGTCTGTGTGTGTGTGTGTGTGGGTCTGTGTGCTTCAATGTGAACTAAACAGACCAAAGGTAAAAAACAAACCAAAACAAATAAATGAACAGTTTGATAACCTGTTGAAGTGTTGATGGATACAATGTTAAAAAAAACACAAAAAAAAAACACCTACACTGTTTCATCAACTGATACAATGTTAAAAACTTACACACTGCTAAAATCACTTAAACTGCTTTAACCGATGGAGTGTTAAGTGTTAAAATGGTTTATGTGTTAAACCGAAATACTTTTACACTGCTAAAAACACCTGAACTGTTGCTTCAGGTGTTTTTAGTGTTAAATACCTGTACACCACTAAAAACACCTAAACCATTGCTTTAACCGAGTATTAAACACTTATACACTGCTTAAAACATTTATATTGTTGCTTTGACCGATACAGTATTAAACACTTATACACGGCTAAAAACACCTAAACTGTTACGTAAACCGATGTAGTGTTAACCTAAATTGTTGCTTAAATCAATACAGTATTAAACACTTATATACTGATAAAAAAACATGCAAACTGTTTTTTTTAACTGATACACTATTAAATACTTATACACTGCTTAAAACACATATATTGTTGCTTTAACCGATACAGTATTACATACTTACTCACTGCTGAAAACACCTAAATTGTTGCTTAAACCGATGCAGTGTTAAATATTTAAACACTGGTAAAACACTGAACCTGTTGCTTAAACCGATGCAGTATTAAATACTTGTACACTGCTAAAAGCACCTAAATCATTGCTTTAACCTAGTATCAAACACTTATATACTGCTTAAAACACCTAAACTGTTACGTAAGCCGATGTAGTGTTAACCTAAATTGTTGCTTAAATCAATACAGTATTAAACACTTATATACTGATAAAAACATGCAAACTGTTTTTTAACTGATACACTATTAAATACTTATACACTGCTTAAAACACATATATTGTTGCTTTAACTGATACAGTATTAAACACTTATTCACTGCTGAAAACACCTAAATTGTTGCTTAAACCGATGCAGTGTTAAATATTTAAACACTGGTAAAAACACTGAACCTGTTGCTTAAACCGATGCATTATTAAATACTTGTACACTGCTAAAAGCACCTAAATCATTGCTTTGACCTAGTATCAAACACTTATATACTGCTTAAAACACCTATATTTTTGCTTTGACCGATACAGTATTAAACACTTATACACTGCTTAAACTGATGCAGTGTTAACTTAAATTGTTGCTTAAACTGATAGAGTGTTAAATACTTCTACAGTGCTAAAAACATGTCAACTGTTGCTTATGTTAATACGGTTTGAAATACTTGAACACTGCTAAAAACACCTAAACTGTTCCTTAAATCGATACAGTGTTAAATACTTATATACTGCTAAAAACACCCAAACAGTTGCTATAACTGATGCAGTGTTGAATATGTAAATAAACCATTTTTTATAAACAATTTTGTACGTTTATTGTTAAACACTCACATGGCTAAATGAACATAATGATCATATTACCTGATAACACTTATACATTGCTGAATAAAACTTTGCCCTGTTGAACAAATACCTCGTTGTATTTCAGTTTATAGTATACGAAACTCAGACACCTACTGTGCTGAATTCACTGCTGAATTAAAATCTACAATGTTGCATTAAAAGTTACAGTATTGAATAATTCAACTGCTAAACAAACACTTGCAGTGTCGTCTTCAAAGATGTTATTGAATCCTTTAACGCTGCTGAATTAACACCTACAGTGTTTCATTAAAAGATACAGTATTGAGTAATGTAAGACTGCTGAATAAACACCTGCAGTGCTGCATTAAAATTACAGTACTGAATACGTATCTAATTAATTTAATACTTTAATATTTAACTAATTTAATGCTTCAACACTTGTGAAAAAACACTAGTAACTGATAGTATTAAACACTAACACTAACGACTAGGGCACTGGTGGCTCAAACGTTTACAGCTGTGAGTTACTGGGTTACTAATCGGAAGGTCTGGAGTTCAAGCCCCAGCATCGCCAAGTTCCAGTGTTGAGCCCTTGAGCAAGGCCCTTAAGCTTATCTACTCCAGGGGTGCTGTAACCTGGCTGACCCTGGGCTTTGGCCCCAGCTTCCTAACTGGGACATGTGGAAAAAAAAACATTTCATCTTGCTGTAAAGCACGAATGACAAATACTTTAACATTTTATCACATTTAACACTGCACCTTCTGAAAAACTCCTGCAGTGTTGCATCGAAAGATACAGTGTTAAACACTAAAACACTGCTTAATAAATAGCTTCCCTGTTGCATTAACTGATGCAGTTAAACACCCACTTGCTGCTGAATAAATAACTACAGTTCTGTATTAACTGATAGTGTTTAACATTCATATGTTGTTGAGTAAACAGCTATAGTGCTATATTAATTGATTTAGTGTTAAGCAAACACCTACAGTTTTATATCAACAGATACAGTGTTTAAACACTTGCTAGTTATATACAGTGTGTACCATAGAGTATGATATTAATTGAAAGTGTTATAAACTGCTGGATGTTTACAGTGTTACATTTACAGATACGGTATTTACTGAACAACTATGGTGTTGCATTTCCAGATGCATATTTCCAGATGCAGTATTTACTGAACCCCTACAGTGTTACATTCCCACATGCAGTATTTACTGAACCCCTACAGTGTTGCATTTATAGTGCAGTATTTACTGAACCCCTATAGTGTTGCATTTATAGTGCAGTATTTACTGAACCCCTACAGTGTTACATTTACAGTGCAGTATTTACTAAACCCCTACAGTGTTACATTCCCAGATGCAGTATTTACTGAAGCACTATGGTGTTGCAATTACAGATGCAGTATTTCCAGATGCAGTATTTAATTAACCTTTACAGTGTTGCATTCCAAGATGCAGTATTTGCTGAACCCTTGCAGTGTTAAATTTACAGATGCAATATTTACTGAACCCTTGCAGTGTTAAATTTACAGATGCAGTATTTACTGAACCCCTACAGTGTTAAATATACAGATGCAGTATTTACTGAACCCCTACAGTGTTAAATATACAGATGCAGTATTTACTGAACCCTTGCAGTGTTAAATTTACAGATGCAGTATTTACTGAACCCCTACAGTGTTAAATATACAGATGCAGTATTTACTGAACCCATACAGTGTTAAATATACAAATGCAGTATTTACTGAACCCCTACAGTGTTAAAAATACAGATGCAGTATTTACTGAACCCCTACAGTGTTAAATATACAGATGCAGTATTTACTGAACCCCTACAGTGTTAAATGTACAGATGCAGTATTTACTGAACCCCTACAGTGTTAAATATACAGATGCAGTATTTACTGAACTCTTGCAGTGTTAAATTTACAGATGCAGTATTTACTGAACCCCTACAGTGTTAAATATACAGATGCAGTATTTGCTGAACCCTTACAGTGTTAAATTTACAGATGCAGTATTTACTGAACCCTTGCAGTGTTAAATTTACAGATGCAATATTTACTGAACCCTTGCAGTGTTAAATTTACTGATGCAGTATTTACTGAACCCTTGCAGTGTTACATTTACAGATGCAGTATTTACTGAACCCATACAGTGTTACATTTATGGATGCAGTATTTACTGAACCCCTACAGTGTTACATTTATGGATGCAGTATTTACTGAACAACTGTGGTGTTGTGTTTATGGACATGGTATATAATAAGCCCCATGTGGTGTTGCATTTACGGATGTGGTATGAACACCATAATTGACTCCATGTTAAATGCATAAATACTGCTGAACGAGCATCTGCAGTGTTGCATTAATAAATACAGCGTTAATTCCTTACTGTCGAAGGAACATCTTTGCAGTGTTAAACGAAACCAATCGAATGTTTTATTCAGAGATGTTTAAGTGTTTAACAAACACCTTTCTAACAAATGCTAACAGACACAGTGGTTTACAAATACCCCAGCCTGTGTCTTATATTAACAGTGCTAACAGTGCATTAACAATTGCTGCGTGAAAGACACCATTAAAGAATAGATACCTACAATGTTGTGTTTATAGATTACAGTATTAACAAACACATACAGTTTTGCAGTAACAGTTATGGTGTTATTTGAACACCTACTATATCGAATGAATCTTTGTCAAGTCACTGAGTGAAGTGTTTTTCTCACATGAAACGCTTTTAATTAAGTATAGAGGTATTCATTTCTATCCAAATGGACCTACTGACTCTTATTGTACAGGTGTTCGAAGAAAAAAAATCACTGTACGGTGTATTTATTCAAATTCAGTTTATTCAATGAGTATTATTTGTATTTAAGTGATATAAATTAATTTGTGCTATGCTTAATAGTGACCCAGTAGTTGTTGAGTCGAGTTATATTAATACCCCAGGAGTGTTTGTTAGTTTTTAACACACACACTAGAATGTGTACAGTATTTAACACCGTGTTAAGTGTTAAGTCAAGTGTCAATTTAAGATTCTGGATCTCTCTTCTGGAGTGTTGTTGCCAAATACCTTTGATGTCACGTATATATTTATGGGCCTCGCAGCCCTGTAGGTGTTTGTTCAACACTAGACTGAGGTGAAAACTCCGCTCTCGTCTTTTCTTACACATTTTAACGCCTGGAGCACTCTTTCTTTCACCTGAACACAAACCCTGCATTCCTGAGGGTCTCTCAGGGTCCAGGGCATGTTTGGACCTGTGTGTGTGTGTGTGTGTGTGTGTGTGTGTGTGTGTGTGTGTGTGTGTGTGTGTGTGTGTGTGTGTGTGTTATTCTGCAGTTTACAGTTTGTTTCACTGTGTGTTTGTTCTGTCTTGCATTCTGTGTGTATACGATTACATGCATTTTACCATATGTGTGTTAAATGTTTCTTTGACTGTTACGTGTGTGTGTGTGTGTGTGTGTGTTTGTACTTGTACACACGTTTAGCATGTGTGTGTGTACTATTTGCAGATTGCAGCTTGAATTTAGTGTGTGCATTGTGTTTTGACACTTGGTTTGCGTTTGTGTGTGTGTGTGTGTGTGTGTGTGTTCTGTAATTTACAGCTTACTTCACTGTGTGTTTGTTCTCTGTGTACTCTGTGTGTGTGTATGTGTGTGTGTGTGTGCACGCATCTGTATGAGTGTTTACAGCTCTCAGGGGCATGAGCGTTGTATGACCGTGTGTGTGTGTGTGTGTGTGTGTGTGTGTGTGTGTGTGTGTGTGTGTGTGTGTGTGAGCAGTTGGGAAGGTATGTTTATTACACTCGTCCTCTCGAGTCCATCTGTTTCTTCAGAGTTTCCATCATCACACACAGCAACACACAAAACACACAACGTCTGTGCACAAACGCAGCAAATGTCCGGTACCCTCTCTCTCTCTCTCTCTCTCTCTCTCTCTCTCTCTCTCTCACACACACACACACACACACACACACACACACACACACACACACACACACACACACACACAGATTTTCTGGCATTGCCTCAGACGTTCCACCACGAGAGAGGTCCAGGTTGTGTGTGTCAAAGATAGGCTTTACAATAGAAGGATGTCCTGAATGAGTATAACTCTATCCCCCTTACACACACACACACACACACATACACACACAAAGACAAATAAACAACTTTCCTTCTCATTTTGATTACTACTTTTAGTAGTAGTAGCAAGTCATTTATCTCTCTCTCTCTCTCTCTCTCTCTCTCTCTGTGTTTGTCTGTCTCCCTTTCCATTTCTCTCTCTCTTTCTTCGTCTTTCTCTGATGTGTGAACGGGACGTGCTGCAACCTGCATCTTGTATCACCAGGTGAAAAACATTGCGAGGGCCAACATAGCATAGCTGTTGGGGGTGTGGGCACCATACACACACACACACACATACACACACACACACACACACACACACACACACACACACACACACACACACACACACACACACACACACGTGACACGAAATGACGCACACACACAAACACAAACTGTAACACACACCCACATCTGGATGAAGGTCTTAACTCACCACTCAAATTATACACCACGTACCGTATGATAGGAATACACACACACGGCGAGAAGAAAAAGACCAGGAATCAAGCAACGGCCAGGAAAGATAAAAAACAATCGCCAAAGATCTGAGAGGAAAGAAATGGCCAAGAAATAATAGGGGGAAAAAGCCATGAAGGTATAGAGGGAGTGGGCTAGAGAGGAAGAAATGAGTACTTTTCATGGAAACAATGAGAACTAGATAAAACATGTAATGGAATGAAGGGGAAAACATTAGAAGTGCAAAGTAACAAAAAAAAAAAAAAAAAAAAGGATTTCAGTCATGAAATAAACCGATTTCAGGGAAGGAAGGAAAGCCAGGTACCGTAAGTAATGTGGTTGTAATGAAGGACCATAAAGGAGGATATATCCAGGATGAAGGATCCTAATGCAAGTAGAAGGGAAAGGAAGAGTAAAGTGGAATGAAGGGTAAAAAAAAGGAAGAGCTGGATCAAAAAAGAGGTCAAGAGCCCTTATTGCTGGATCAGAAAGAAATGACAAGCCAGGAGGTCTGTGCTATACAAAAAAGCACGAGCCAAGAATGGTTCATCAAGAAGGGATGAGCCAGGAATTATGGATCAGAATGAAAGGAAGAGCCGGGAGTGGTGCAGCAGAAAGAGAGGAAGAGCCAGGGATGCTGGATCAGAAAGAAATGAAGAGCCAAGAATGCTGAATCAGAAAGAAATTAAGAGCCATGGATGCTGCGTTAGAAACAAAGGAAGAGCCAGGAATTGTGTTTCAGAAAGTAAAGAAGAGCCAATTATGTTGGATTAGAAAGAAAGGAATAGCATGACATGCTGCATCAGAAGGAAATTAATTCTGTGCTAAAATAAAATGGTGCATCAGCAAAAAACAGGAACGGTGGCTCAGAAAGAAAGGAAGAGTTATCAATGGTGGATCGGAAAAAGGGAAGAGTCATCAATGGTGGACTGGAAAGAAAGGAAGAGCCCAAAATTGTGTTTCAAAAAGAAAAAGCACAGTCAGGAATGGCACATCAGAAAGAAAGGAAGAGCCAGGAATGATGGATCAGAACAAAAAGGAAGAGCCAGACGTGGTGGCTCAGAAAGAAAGGAAGAGCCTGCATGGGTGAAACAGGGGAAAAAAAGGAAGAGCCCAAAGTTGTGTATCAGTAAGAAAAGAACAGCCAGCAGTTGTATATCAAAAAGCAAGGAAGAGCCAGGAATTGTATATAAAAAAAAAAAAGAGAGCAGTCAGGGATGGCTTATCAGAGAGAAAGGAAGAGCCAGGAATGATGGGTCAGAACAAAAAGGAAGAGCCAGACGTGGTGGCTCAGAAAGAAAGGAAGAGCCAGCATGGGTGAAACAGGGGGAAAAAAAGGAAGAGCCCAAAGTTGTGTATCAGTATGAAAAGAACAGCCAGCAGTTGTATATCAAAAAGCAAGGAAGAGCCAGGCATTGTATATAAAAAAAAAGAGAGCAGTCAGGGATGGCTTATCAGAGATAAAGGAAGAGCCAGGAATGATGGATCAGAAGAAAAAAAAAAGAAACAAGTAATAAAGACCAGTGCTTAAGTACCAAGAAGAAAAGAGTAGAAAGACAGCAAAGGAAAAGCAGGAAGCAGGGATAAATAAAACATTCAGGAAGGAATGAAGGAAGAGCTGGGAATAAATGAGGAAGATATGCAAATAAAGACGGTGAATAAACAAAAAATAAAAGGACAGAAGAGCCAGTAAAGGTAGAAGAAAGAATAATTAAAAATTTTAATTGATTGAAGAAGAGATGTTTCCGTGATCATGAATCATAACTGGTCAGACTGTTACCTTTACATCGAAGTTCAGCTCCGTTTTTTACCCCCCTCCCCAATTTTCACCAACAATCTATCGCCACACTTGTGAAAATACACACCTGGTTCAGAGGTTGTTTTTAAGCTCGGCCTTCTCTCCGTGACACAACAGACATTCAGGAACGTGTTGCGACGTGCGCGCTCTCCTCTGCGGCTAAGAGCAGAGCTTTACATCCATCAGTCTCCACTTAACTCTGCGCCTGTTTGGCTCATCGGTCTGTCAGTCACTGCTCAGACCGTGTGCGCGTTACGCGTGTGTGTTCGTGAGTGTGCCCATGTATCTATCGGGGTGTGTGTCCTGGGTACAACTCTGTTTACACCTGAGTGGAATTCATAGAAGAAGAACGAAGTGTTGACAAGGCTCAGCTAATAATGATCCTCCTTTTGTGTGGGAAATGGAAATACACAGTGCTGGGCTTTTTCAGTGGTTACGTGTGTGTGTGTGTGTGTGTGTGTGTGTGTGTGTGTGTGTGTGTGTGTGTGTTTAGGGATTGAGATTATTAGTGTTTGTGCAATTCCCATGCTTGCATTATCTTTAACCATTTTAACATTTCTCACATTCTCAGGTTAGGGGCCGTGACCCCAGATGTTTCACAAATTAAAATTTACAAATCTTAAAGATTTAGCATCATTCAGCCAAGAAAAGGACAAATGGTCCATACAGTACATACCTACTGTATGTGTCTGAAGCTGTGTAATTCTATGTTAAACACTCTTGATGTACTCATATATCACCTTCAAATTTAGCAAAAGTTCTGTTGTGGAAGCCAACTTCTGAAGTTTTCTAGATTAACAAGTAATTTTTGAGTATAACGTAAGAGTTTTCAGCATGAGACGTGACTCAAGACGACAGCAGAACATTTTTAGGAAAGACACATATCTTGGCAATTTCATGGATGTTACAGTTTTTTTCTTTATTGTTTTGGCACTATTTTCATAAGTAAAGTGTGCGTTTTCAAATCTCTTAGAACAAAAACTTTAACTGATCACATTTGTAACACCACTAGTCATTCTTTCAAATCTGATGTCATGATTTCATTGTATTTACACATATTTTCATACCACTTAATCATTGTTTCAGAACACATGATCATTGTGATCTACAGTACAGACCAAACGTTTGGACACACCTTCTCATTAAAAGAGGTTGAATTTGTATTATGGCAAGAAAATAGCAGCTAAGTGAAAAAAAAACGAGCGGCCATCATTACTTTAAGAAATGAAGGTCAGTCAGTCGGAAAAATTGGGAAACACTTTGAAAGTGTCCCCAAGTGCAGTCACAAAAACCATCAAGCGCCACAAAGAAACTGGCTCAAATGCGGACCGGCCCAGGAAAGGAAGACCGAGAGTCACCTCTGCTGCGGAGGATAAGTTCATCCGAGTCACCAGCCTCAGAAATCGCAGGTTAACAGCGGCTCAGATCAGAGAGCAGGTCAATGCCACACAGAGTTCTAGCAGCAGACACATCTCTAGAACAACTGTTAAGAAGAGACTGTGTGAATCAGGCCTTCATGGTAGAATATCTGCTAGGAAACCACTTGACAACAAGCAGAAGAGACGCGTTTGGGCTAAAGAACACAATAAAGAACATGATAAAGAAAACTCTTTGAATGAGAAGGTGTGTCCAAACCTTTGGTCTGTACTGTATGAGAACATTTGCTTTAATCACCCAAACAATACAGTAAGATCTTTTTTCAACTTCGTACTTTTACCAATCACAAGCTTCACCCATGGCTTGAAGAAGGGAGACATGCTCATGAGGATGGCGATCATATACCTTCCACCTCCAAATAGAGAAGAATTCCTCAATTGGGTTGAGGAAAGGGGAATATGGTGGAAGAAAGAGGGCCATGAAGCGAGGATGTGTTTGAAACCATTCCCGAACTTGCTGTGCATGGTGGAAGCTGACATTGTCCCACACAACAACATAGATGATGTCTTCTCCCTGACAGGCCTGCTCAAGCTCATTTAAAAAAAAACTATCAGGTGTTCAGTGTTGTATGACCCTAGAACTGGTCTACAGCCTACCACACCATCCTCAGATATAGCTGCACACATTGAGATGTTTCCCAATCGTTGTCCAGGGACTTGGATGGTTGCCCGTTGTCCAATAAGGTTACGTCCTCTGCGTCTAGTTTTTGCCAGATTGAAACCGGCCAGATCAACAAAAATATACTCGTGATGATTCACAGCAGCATCCAGCTCCATCACCCTCTAAAATTATAATTTGGTTATTTTTTTATTTATTTTTACAACTAATAGTTGTCAGTACTGTTACAGTAATTGCATGGCACTTTAGTGTTGTACCTGAATATATTCTGAACGCAGTTGTTTCACCCGGACATTGTTTCTCTGAAAAGGAACCAAGTAAATTTGTTTCATGGAAACCTGGTGCTTCTTCAAAAGCTGGGCAGTCGTAGGAAGGCTAATTGATAGCACATTGGCAAAGATGTCATTGCTGTTCTCAATAGCCTGTTTGATTTCAGACAGCCGTATGTCATTCCTTGCCCTGACCATTTCCACCACAGCCAACTTCTGCTGCTCGGTCAAAACACATGGGCGACCTCCACCAGGTTGTCTCCTTTTAATTCTGAGGACAACCATATACTGTCGATATTGTAGTATTACAAATTCCATTACTGTAAACTGACAATTACATGTAGTTCATCTATACAATAGAGGACTATAGTTTAGAAGTGTAGTTGCTATAGCAGACTTATCGGTTTTCTTGGCGAAACGTTCTGATGATAGAGCTGACAGTAAATTAGGCTTCACCAACCTGGCAGCCTCAGCCATGGTAAAGCCTCTGCTAACCACATGGTCAACAACGATGGTCCGGACTTCATTAGAGATGATGCTGCGTTGTCTTCTGCCTACATTTCTCTGAAGACCACCTCTCTGTCGAGGAGCACCACCACCTGCTCGGTGAAGGTTTCCTCTTCCTACGAGTCTATCCTGCTCCATATTTGAAAAGTGCAAAGTCGCAAACAGAGTTCTACTTATATGGTAACTAATTGTGATCATCAGGGGAAACAATTAGTAATTAGTATTTCTTGATTGAAAGCTCTTGCAGCAATTTGTAACTTACAAATGACCAGACAACAATCAATCAATTTGAAAATCCATGGACATAATGAATGATTCATTGATTAAATATCAGTGATCAAGATCAGTTGAATTAAATGACAGACAAATGTATTAAACTGAATAATAAGAGATGCAAATCAAAAATTTGATAGTGATAACATTATCTACATCTAGGCATTTGGCAGACGCCCTTATCCAGAGCGACGTACATTTTTATCTCATTATACATCTGAGCAGTTGGGGTTAAGGGCCTTGCTCAAGGGCCCAACAGGGACAACTTGGTGGTGGTGGGACTTGAACCTGGGACCTTCCGAACCGTAGTCCAATGCCTTAACCACTGAGCTACCCCTGACCCCTGACTTATTTTGTGTAGTGAAAAGGATATTTTGTGATTATGTGTATTGTACTAACACAATTGAAAATATGCTGAAATGTTTGAAAAAAGTGCACTTTTGATGATCTGTTGTGATATGAGTACTAAGAGTTTTGAAAATGAGTTTACCAACTTCTTGTGAAAACTGCGCCAAACCAATTAAATAAAAACTGTAAACGTAATTAGAAATAATCGTAAAAAAATAAATAAATAATAAATTCAATTGAAAAAATCCCATGTTTCTGTGAAGAATAATAGAAGAATTAAAGGAATAATCACCAAGCCATTGTCCTGTAATGACGGAGGAACAGAAACATATTTAACTGTATCAGTGGTCGTACATGTTTAAAGGGCAGGTGTTACATTTTATCAGGACATTGTAGCATCAACAGCGTGAATACAAATTCTAAATGACAAAATAATAATAAATCGTGATCTAAATATTTTAAGGCCAGACATCAAAGTTGCTTTAAATTATCCTCATTATATCAGACAGAATTGGCCCAAAGTCAACACCTGCATTGCAGTCTAATCGATTTTTGATTAAGCCGTCTTTCTGTTAAGTTTTCAGTGCGGTAAAATTTGCCGAAAGTTGTGTTCGTGGTGATTCTACGTAAGCTATAGATGGAATATGTAGAGAGCAGGTTGAAAAATCCTGGAGTGTTAATTTAAATAACAATAAAAATAATACACTATACCAAAATTTATTATTATATTTTCATGTTACATATAATACAGAAAATGTGTGTAAAGAAGCTACTTCTGAAGTTTATGCAACATGGAAGTGGCCGATCTCGTTTCCCTAAAAATTTAAAGTTGCTCACTTCAGCTGTTTTGGAGAGATGATTTTATGTGTATGTGCCGCAAAAATGAAAGTTTTTCAGCATTATACTGTCTCACTTCAAACTGCAATCATTTAAAATGCAAATTATTCATATTTCCTTGAGTATTGATACTAACATTAAAATAAAAATTTCCTTGAGTATTGATACTAACATTAAAAAGCAAAACAATCTGTAGTGTCCGTAACCATGTCAAATATGTTTTGGAGATTTTAACAGTTTTGCATTTTTTTAATTTATTTTTTTTGCATATTGCAGATTTATGTCCTTTCAGATGAAATCTAAACCGGCCAAGTTTCATCTGAATGACAGTTAAGACTGTTGAAAGATTTGAATTCAAAAACGTAACGGACACTGAAACATAAAAGGGCTTGAAATTGTATTTAGCAAATGCGTATATTTTTATCTGAGAAAAATACAAATTTGTTGCGTATTTACAAAAAAAAAAAAAACATGCTCGGGAGATAAGAAGCGTTGTGTTATGAAAAATAGTGTTATATGATCCGATCTGAAAATTCACTTTTTTCACCCATAGGTGAGGCACTTTATAGGTCATTAGCAAAAACATTCATAGCTTAAAGTAAAAAAAAGAAGAAAAAAAAGAAATATATATATATATATATACACAGTATATATATATATATAGCACTTGGTGTGTGTGTGTGTGTGTGTGTGTATGAGAGAGACAAGTGGAGGAGCATGAAAGGACAACAGAGACATGGGCCGGTCACATGCTCCTGTGTTTGCGTTATCCCACACACTCCTCTACCTCTCCATGTGCGCTGGGCTGATAACAGCAGAGAGACGCACAGACCCAGCAATGTTCCATGAGGGATTTGTTTCCTTTATTTAATCAGGGCCGTCCAAATGAGCTTTTTTTTCCTGCTTCCAGCCCCACTCCTTTTTTCCCCTTCTGTATCAGGATTTTTACATTTTTTTATTTTACAGAATGTCCCTCCTGCCTGTAAAACAGTTCAGGATTCTACTGTTTTCTTAATTATATTTTAAAGCTTTAAAACTTGATGAGTGAAATGGAAACGTCACGGTTCACGATATACAGTACATGTGTTTATACTGTTTTCTAGTCAGACATGTTGTTCTGATGGAGATATTCTACAGTTAAGTTCAAGATGCACATTTACTAAATATGTTCTTAGACCACAAGCTTTGAGATAGACCTGTGACATTGTTTGTAAAATTTTCCTGAATTAACAACCTTGACGGAGTAATTTATAGATCAAACGTTGACATTAATACACCTAAGTTAGAGCTGCATTATTTGATTAAAAAACTTCAAATATTTTGTCCAATATTTGTATTTATGTACAAACGTACAATACAATGTATTTATCCAGACTAACAGCAAATACTGGACACGTGATCTTTTTAAGACAATGTGTGCCAATATTTATATATTTATTTATCAATTTAAAATGATATATTATTTAAAAAAAAAAAACTTACATTATTGACATAATCTACATAAATTCTTGATTATGTGTATTTTGCCTGTAAAAAATGGCAGTCGTTTGTGATTAAATAATTGCACAGGTCCATATTGCAATTTCGATATTTATGCGAAGTTGCGCGGACATAAAGCAATTCCCATGCCTCGATAGCTTTTAACGTATTTGCATGCCGGTTTGTCCAGAAACATATTCTCATTTTGGCATTGTTTACATAAATGATATTTCTACAATCCGACGGAAATCATTTTCACGTTAGAGATTCCAGCTTCTGCATTTACACTGTCAGATGTAAACGCTGTGAAGCATTTAACCAGAAATATATTAAAGAAGAAGAAGAAAAAGAAGAAATAGAGAAACAAAGTGTGTGTGTGGATTATACTTAAAATTCCAAAAAGGGGAAAAAAAAATAAAATCATAAAAAAATAATAATAATAAAAAAAAAACTATAATAAAAAAATACAAATAAATAAATAAATAAATAAATATGGCTTTTCATTATCATTATTAAAAAATATCCTGAAAAGTATTTATGTTGCAGAGTAAACCGGAAACTCTACGGAAAACACATTAAGTGTTACATCATCAGAAAACTTTTTTTTTTTTTTTCAACAAAAGCTTGTCCTCATGTCAACTGTGTATTTCCTGAATGACAGGAATGTACTCTCTTTAGCTTTAGATCATGCAGAGCATTCACTATACAAATTCCTCGTGATTAGAACGAGTGCCTTCAACAGATATTTTGCCTTTATATATATATATATATATATATATATATAATTTTTTTTTTTTTTTTTTTTTTCAATAAAAATTTAGCTACATAGAAGTACATTAGCTTAGGTCTTGGTTGTTATACGTAAGTTTTCTCTGCGGGAAAGGTTTGTCGCCTTGAGATCGATATATAATGGAAGTAACCGGGGCCAAATTACATTCTGTTCAAAAATGCAATCTAAACTTAATTTGAGACTCAGTGAAGCCTCTGCACTCCCAATGAGCTCAATCGAGTTGGTGTCTTTCCAAGGTACTATGCATTGAGTACAAGTTTACCTCTTTTCTTTCCCCTCTTTAACTCTTTTCTTTTAGCCATACGAAGAGATACATTCGTACTAAATACAGCATGATTTTAAAAGATACAACTCAATTTAGCTCAGGGTTACTGCAAAAGTCTCAACTGAACTTTGGAATGCATTTCTGCATGGAACGAGGGTTGTGGAATTTGGCCCCACTTTCTCACATTGTGCTCGCGTTAAGGGTGACAAGTCGATGTGCAGAGCACGAAACGTCATAATGTAATATACTTTGTAATGCACGTCAATTTTGATTGAAGACAGGCCTTGAAAAACCATGAACTGTCCCTTTAACATTGACTACTGTCAGAGCCGCTGCTATAAAAATAAAAATAAATCACTTTTATCAGAAACATGTAAACGCATATAAAGATTATGTTTGCAGATTGATTGTTTTGGTTGTTGTGTACACCGAAATATGCAGAAGAAAGTGTAGCATGGTAAACACTCTGGCAACGGATGAACACACACACACACACGCGCAAATTTTAACCATCACACGGTGTGGGAGTTCAGACATGAGCAGCAGGTGTGAACTCAATTGCACCACTGAAAGTGTGACTGTGTGTGTGTGTGTGTGTGTGTGTGTGTGTGTGTGTGTGCGCCTTTTATCTATGCCTTCTGTGTAGATCAGAAGAAAAAAATAAATAAATTGAGAAACAAGATGCTCTCTGTTCTGCAGAAATTCTTACAAGACCCCCACAATATCCATCTGGAAGAACAGATTGTCTATTAGAGTGCGAGTGCGTCTTTCGCTTCCTTTTCAAAGGCCTTTTCAAGTGTGACATCTTGGCACTGTGGGTCATGTCAAAGCTGCACAACGTTTCCTCATTTCGATTTGCATTTTATTTTAGTCTTTTTTAACAGTTCACACTGTAAAATTGGAACGTGTAAAAATTTGTTAGACAGAAATGCACAAAGACGCTACAATACCTGGGGTCATAGGTCAACGGCCGACAGTTCTTATTAAATTTAATGTAAGGGTGTTGACATTTTTTATGGACTGGACCTTGCGCGAGTTGGTGCTATTTTCATGCCTTGTCCTTTTGACATCTGCATAAATTTTAGCGTTCGTTTTCTTGGTTAAATTCATAGACATGTTGTCAGCAGGCAGTCACATATTATAACCTCAGTTTGGTCTAATTAGACATGTTTGGATGTGTAGTGTGCCTCTCGCTTGGCAAGTCTGGGTATTTTGTAGTGGAAACTACAGTAAATCCTTATAGGTATATTTAATTCTTGATATGCGTATGATTATGGGTTTGTTTTGGTGTGCTGTGTGCAGAAGAAAAAGTCGGTGTCATGTGTAATCATGCGTTAATGACTTGGCTTTCCAGACACAGTTGGAAACCCAGAAGCTCATGACCTGTGTGAGGGTGTCTATGTATGTGTGTGTGTGTGTGTGTGTGTGTGTGTGTGTGTGTGTGTGTGTGTGTGTGTGTGTGTATGGCTCTCATTCTTGGTCTATTTCTATGCTATGTTTTCTCAACCACAAAATTACAAAGTTCCAAGTCACTTACTGTTTATATGTTCTTCAAATAGCCTGGTGCTGGTACCAGAGCATCGAGAAACCATTGCGGTGAGCTTCGGCTGTGTTAAAGGGCAGCTCTATTGTTTTGCTCATTTTCTCCCCGCCGCAGGAAAACAAGACCCGTCGAGGTCAGCTAAACATGGCACCGATAGCTGTCTAAACCTCAGATAGCCTTTCTATCCAGACCTCTGCTTGTGTGAGAATGTGGCTGCAAAATGAGTGTGTTGGTTGAGGTAGCAGAAAAGGACATGGGCGCAGAGCACTATAATAGCTCGAGTTATCTTTTAAGCAGCCACTGATGGGAAAGGCAGCCGTACAGATGTTCAGTCAGGAAGCTCCAGCGGATAAGGAGTTTGCTTGACGTCCTGGTTTATGGAGCCCTGAGCAAGTCATTGGGTAAGAAAAAGGTCCTGGACTTTCAGGCTTGCTTAGAGAAGGACCTGGGTCAAAGCTATCAGTTGGTATGGAGCTGGCTTGCATCCAGAGTGGAAATACTGAGTGATCCCTGGAGTTAGGGTGCTGGGTCCGTGAGGTAAGGAGTTCTCTCACTGCAAGTTCCAGGCTAGGGAGGTCATTTTGAATGAGCTTTGAGAAGTCCTGTTTGAGAGCAAACTAAGGGTATCAAGAAAATCCTAAAACATTATGCTGGTTTAAGGAAAGATCTGGAGCTCTAAGGTGGGGAATAGAGAAGTTGGTGGGGGGTGCTTGGGTTGTTGATTGATCGCCACACTGACTCCAATTTAGATTTTGTAATAATTGATTACATTTATAATAGAGATGCACCGGTCAATCAGCCAGTAACTGGAATTCGTTGTTTTTCAGCTTGATCAGTCATGCGTTAATGATTACTTCGGGCCAATTCCATGCCGAGTGCACGAGCTTGTAAGTGGTGCAACAGATACTCATTTTTATGTCGTTACATCATCAAAATTTGGGGAGGTTAAAAAGCCCCTGAGTGGCCTTTTTCTCCAAACTCTGAGCGCGAATCAGTCTCAAAGCCACTCATTTTGCAGGTGTCCACCATTCTCAAGACATGTGTGATGACTAGTGATTCCCATCGCTACATGGGATAGGCTGCTCCTTGAATAGGGATTTTGAGTCTTAGCTAAGGTGGCCTAAACAGTAGGTATACTGTAGGTATTGGGTTTGCTTTGCAGGTTGCAGGGTAAGCTACATTTCAGGTAGTAAGAAACCCTTGACAGAAAACCTGGTTGAAAAATTACCTATACTGGGAAACACTAAGTCTGGGATTTGAGAGTCTGCAAGAGGGTGTGGAATAGTGTGGACCTTATCTAACTTATCTAAAGTGAGTCATGGGAGTCATGGGGTAGGAACTTTTGCTGGTGCGTGATATTGGGTACATACTGTATCATATATATAGCAAGTCCTGACATAAGGGAGGCCACATGGAGTAAGTCCTGATGAGGAGTTATAAACAACTCCTGGGATACCTGTACCTGTAGCAAGTCCTGAAAGCGCGGCCAAGGGTAATAAGCGTGGTGCTTGGAGCAAGCTTGGTGCTTTAGCTCGTTTGAATTTTTTTTTTTTATAGCCTTTTTTAAATGTTACATTACGTGTTGTTACGCTTCCCGTCTCGCTTTCCTGTATTGCCACATACAGTAACACACAGAGTTCCCCTGGGCATTCTAGTGTCAGGTGTGCTGTGTTGTTCCAGGGAGAGGAGAGATTGGAATCTGGGCTGTGATCCAGGCTGCCTATCTGCACCCCACCATTACCACCCAGACAAGCACTGACACATTCTTCTCTTCTCTTCTCTTCTCTTCTCTTCTCTTCTCCTCTCTTCTCTTTTCTCTTCTTTCTTTCCTTTCTATCTATCAGCGTCTTTCCACTTTGTGCTTTGAACCTCAAGGGCTATATAAACCAGTTGTAGCAGCATTTAGCAAATCTATACAAAATATTTACATAATGTTTTTTGATCATATTGAACCAGTTTGATCACATGAGTAAGGGAAGGAATGAAGGGAAACAGAGAGAGAGAGAGATGTTGAGAGGTTGTGGGGTGAAGCTCTCCCTTTAGAAACAGTATACATGTGCCCGACTTCAAAGGAGCCTTCAGCCCGCCTGGTTTATGTGGTGTACTTCAAAAGATGCGAAGAGAGTGTGTGTGTGTGTGTGTGTGAAAGAGAGACAGAGAGAGAGAGAGAAATGTCTCATTCATAATTTGTTCCGTAAGTGTCTATTTTATAAGTACTTGGCTGCAGAGTTTGTGTTATTGATTAATGTTGATATGCAGGATCTAAATTGAGACTAGCCAAAAAAAAAAAAAAAAAAGATTTCACATGTCTGCAAACCCAGACATTTTTCTTCTTATTTACCTACACTAACATTGTTTATGTCCATGTCTCTCTGCAGCTCCCAAGACCCCACTTCCTGTCCACCCCTCAGCTTGCTCTCGGAATGGGACTGCACCTTCTCAGAGTGCACTTCTTCACTGGGGGGTGTGTCCATCCCTGGGCCGAACAGACAGCATAGACCCCCTGCAGCATTCTTTTGGCTTGCCCTGTCCTTGGTGTGACCCTGCCCAGCCATGCCTTTCAGAATAAAGCTGCCTCGTACGAGGCGCTACAACGTGCTGAGCAAGAACTGCTTCGTGACTCGGATCCAACTGCTGGACAATCACATGATCGAGTGTACGCTGTCTGTCGAGGGGACCGGCCAAGAGTGTTTAGAAGCAGTCGCTCAGCGTCTCGAACTGAGAGAGGTGAGAAAACGCGTCAAAATGTGCTGCATAACCAGGACTGGAGCACAAGCGGTGCTGTAACACAGTTAGTCATAATCCAGTTACTGCAATACTGAACTCAATACACCTCCTGCTCCTGGGTAAGGTTGCAAGAACACTTTTGCAAAATATGCGAAATGTGCACACTAAGCACTTTTTAGCAGCAAGCTACTGTAGCTAATATTCATTCATCAATTCGTTTTATTTTTAGTGAGTGCTTTATCCCGGTCAGTGTTCCAGTTTGGAACCGGAACCCATCCTGGAGCCAAAACTTAACAATAAGGGGCATTTTTGCACAGCCAGTTGACCTATGAACAATTTGAGATGGAAGGAAACTAGAGGGAAATTACACAAACTCAGGGAAAACATGCATAGTAATGTCTGATAGTAACTCGAGCTCCAAATCAAACCAGGGACCCTGAAGCTATGAGGAAGCAGCAATGCCCTTAAGCTAGCGAAAAATAATTACACAAATTGGATATGTTCCATGATTCAGATATTCAGAGATGGGTGTAAACAGGCAGATTGGATTTTCTGAGGCATTATGTTCTGTGCGTCATTAAACTTGCGGCATTTTCGTATTTTCGTCAAGTGGAGGCGATAAATGATAAGAGGTGACATGGAGGAGGAAAATGCGGGGCAGTGGTCGATAGCTGAAGTTACCTGCCTTCTCACCGTGTGGGGAGAAGAGCCAGTCCTAGAAAAAAATGAAAGGCTCGTCCCCAAACGAATCTGTTTTAGCGGCGATAACAAACTGGCTCCGGTGTCAGCCAAAAATTGTCCCTTAAATCTGAGTGCAAGGAGGTGAAAGACTACAATAATAAAAGCGGTAATGGGCGAATTACTTTCCCATTCTATCAGCAAATGGATACCATTTTAGGGGACATGTCCAGCGTCACACCGAGAAATGTTCTGGACAGTTCCCATGAAGAAGAGTCAGTGGCTGAGGAGGACACCGAGATTCCTACATGTAGGAACTTTCATGCTCACATTAATGTTTGCTAGCCTACGTTGTTGTTTTGTCGCCAGATGAGAAAAAGCGATTCATTATCCATCATTAATGTTAGTGACCCCGCCTCCTGATACATATGAATTGTTATACCAAACCTATTAAAAAACACAATTCTCTGATGTTGTAGTAGTCACTTTTAGGTGCAATGTTTCAGATGGAATGTCAAGTCTGAGCACATGAATCGGATATGGGTCACAGTTGAAAGAACGAGTAAATGGACAGTCAAAGAAATCGGAAGTAGGGCAACCAATCAGAATTGGGCATCAAGGCCTGCAGTGTGAACGGGACCAAGCAGAATCTAGATATTGTAAATGACAATATTGAATATTTAAATATAGAAAGTCTGCAGTTCTGGCAAAATCAATGCGAAACAAGCCTGCAGGTTACATTAAAGTCTTGAGTTGTTTTTGGTGCCAGACACTCTGCGGTGACCCTACTGTATATCTCATATGTTGTGTAACAAAGCTATTTAAAATGGTTTGAATTTCATGGTTAGTGTCAGCGGCTTTGATCGTGACAGTGTAGCTCTGGGCTACTTAAGAAGAACAGCTCAGATTTCTCGACGTGTTGAATGTGTTCGGAGTAATCCTTGCTTTTCCGTGCATGCGTGCAATCATCAGTATACGGTCATCAGTCAGCTCTATATAAATATGAGTGTGTGTAGTCTGTGAACATATTCTCACCTTGTTCTGAAATTTCTCAACCATCCCCAGCGGTGTAAGTCTGAAGCTTCTTGACATGTCCTGTCCTCTCCCACGACATCATGGGCCACATGACCTCCACTGATCCGAACCACTCATAAAATATACTGACACACACACACTGTCTACCCATGTACATGTAAGAATGTATAATATACAGTAGTACAGCAGAAACAATAAAATACCTAAACATAATGAAGGATCAGTTGACTGTAGATAATTTGGCAGTAAAAGTTACCATAACATGTTCCCACACCTTTTTTTTTTTTCTTTTTTCTTCTTCTTTACAAAAGTAACCAGCCGGTACCAGCACTGGAGGCCGCAGCGTAGCCAGCGGCGACTCTTGATGAACTCACTGTGATAGTTGTTCTTTGAAGGTTTTTTTTTGTTGTTGTTTTTTTTGGGAGAAGCTCTCTGGCAGCTGCAAAAGACTTTGAGGAGCTCGACTGGTTTATGACTACTTTGTGTGCCAGGAAGTGATTATGTTGCTAATAGAAGGTGGAAAGTTATTTTCACAAGCTTTCTTTTTTTTATTGAGATCATTATCCAATAGATTTCACCAGTAATGTATAATCTGGCGTCCTCCTGATAGCAAACAGCTAACTACTGTAGTTACACATTTATGTAAGACATTATTCATTTGTAGGATGTTTATTTGGTCTGTATACATGGTGTGTTACAATTTCCATGCACAAGGCAACTATTTTAAAATGGTGTAAGAAAATAGGATCATTTTTAAAGTTTATGCACTCTTTAGAAATGTCAACTAAACTGTAGCCTACAGCATCCTGTCTGTGTTAATGAATTACCGGACGGATCGTTGGATTTCCAGGAGTTTACACTCCACTCATGCATACATGAATGAAAAGAAAATAAAGATGAAAGAAGAAAGAAAATAATGGCAGCACGATGACCGAGCTCGAGTTTTATGCCCCTCTAACGCAGCCAGCGCAGGTTAAAAATAGAAGCTTAATTCCCACTGACTCATGTCGAATAAACACTTCAGAAACGTGTGTGGTGTGAATTAGCCGTTACTCGAGCCTTTAACACCACATGTGGAGGATATGTAAAGTCTTAAAGTAGGAGGAAGAATTTCATCAGCCTCAATAGATACATATGTACTATAAAGGACAGTACATATGGTTTTAGCTAACTGGTTCATGATCTGTGAACTAACACATGATTTCTGGGTATTTAAAAAGTAATTTTTCAGGCGTATTTCTAAAGTGACTTTTGGTGTTATACTTACACATATATGTCTTTTTCTGCTTATGCAGAACAACTAAGCTGACAAAATCCCTAAAGAGAATGTTTTAGCTGCGTTAAACAAACCTGACAGGATTCCTGAAGAATTATTTGTTTGGTATGTCAAACTAAACTTTAAGTATTTCACAGGATTATTAGTAAGCTATGGCTATTTTTTTTTTTTTTTAAGATCACAGACAGAGTTTTGCTGTGGTACGCACAACTGACAGAATTCCCTAAGAAAATTTGTCAGTGAATTTGTTAGCAATGGCAACAAACAAAATAAAATAAATTCACTGAAAGAGTTCCTAAACAGAGTTTGTTAGCTAAGCAAGCAAAACTGACAGAATTCCTGAATAATTATTTTTACATACAGTATGTCAAAGAAAACCAACTGATTTCCTCAAGTTACAGTATATAACTCTTAATGCTAGCTAGCTAACTAACAAAAACAAAACAGGATTACTGATGAGACCGTTTGTAGTAAAGTAATATTTAAACTGAATTTAAACATAAAGAAAAAGATGAAAAACATTTAAATAAATATAAATATTCTTTTTATATAAATGTATTATTATTATTATTATTATTATTATATTTTACAGTTAAATTCTGGATAGCTACGTACCTTACAAAGTGAAAATCGACAGGATTTGTGGAAGGATGTTTAAGTAATATTTATGTGTGTAACTGACATGACCCCTGAAGTGATTTTTTCAGTAATTTTCTTGTTTTCCAAATGTTACCTTCCTACATAGCTAACTCACAACGCCACAATTGATAAGACCCCTGAAATGATCCTTAGCAGTCATAATAATAACAATAACAAAATAATGTTAAATTGTTTTTCGAAATATTCACACCTCAGACTAGCCCGACTAGTGAAGGTGTGATAACCTAACAGGATCCCTAAAATGGGTTTTGATTTCATATTCATAATGTAGTATTTTTGCCGCCAACAACTAAGAATGTTATCAAGACAATTATTTATCTTAATACATTAAATTATTCACCCAATTCCTTCTAGAAACCTACTGTAAAACCTAACAGTGAAACCGAAACCTTGCTATATTGGTTCTATTATTTTAATACCTTAAAGTGATTTAGAACACTACATTTTTCATGCTATGCATAATTGTGCCAAGAACATAGTTCTGCATGTTTGTGTGTGTAAGTGTGTGTGTATGTGTCTGTGTTTGCTTTTGATGACATCAGATCAAATGTAGTTAATCTGAGGTGTGTTGATGAAGAGCACAGCTTTTGCCTCCAGGGATCCCACACACTTACGCATTTACACACACTCATACACCACACACACACACACACACACACACACACACACACACACACACACTCACACACACATTCGCTGTGAAAAAATATTGAGTTATCTGGATTTAACTGGATTTGGACGCAATTGCTTCTGGATATTTCGCATATTAGTAACCAGATTCATTCATGATGAGTGTCGGAGAACGTTAGGCATTATTGTATAATTACATGTTGTATACGGATTATACGTTGTGTAATGATAGGTGTGTCTACAATATTATTTAGGCTTTATTTTCGATTCAGTTAAAAAAGTAACCCGGTGAAGTGATTCTGAAAGAAACGTTTGTCCATTTACAATTTCACCTTAGGTTTTTATATAGAAATAAGCAATTATGTAGATACAGTATGGCTGTTTATAAAAGAACGCTGTCTCCCAGGTAAAATATACAGTAGTAAATGTACTTGTAATTATTTAAACTTAATTCTTTAAAAGTTGTTCTGACATTTCTCATGGTCGTGATGGTTGGTTAATATTGTCGAAATATTTACAGTATGCCTTAAATGCCTTTTTTATACATACTGAGTTAATGTTTTAGTATAAAATAAAACATCTATCATTTCCAGCATCAATGAACTCACAATAACACGGAACAAAAATGTGTTATTTAGTGATATAGCATCTTAGGAGAGTTGGTTTTAACCTAACTCATTGGTGTGTCATGAATGTTTGAGTTAGTATGTAAAATATCAGAGCCAATCAGGTTACAGCATGCACATATGGACCAAATTTACACCAAATTGTAAATGCTTATCACAAAGATATATATGGAATGTGTTTTAATGCAGTGTTACCATAAAGAATTCATTATTATATGAATGAACAACGCCTAAATTAGCTGCAATCAAGCAATGTGGCATCCATCATTATAATTATTTTCTACCCAGTGATACCTACAAGGCTGAAATCTCAAACACATCCCCGTCCGCTCGCGATGTGTCCAATACGCCCATCAAACAGGAGCAAACATGTCCGTCAGATTGGTATGCGACCTTGCACAACAGAATGCGCCAGCACATTGTTGCCAGGTGTGTTTCCCTGCGCAAGTCAATGGGAGTCTGCAGAACTGGATCTGAGGATGGGCGAATACATGAATAGAAACACGTAAGAGCTCTCAGAGCCTCATTATCATCACATAATGATGAGTGTCAGGCTATGTCCAAAAGCAATGCGATTTTATTCATGTAGTGCTTTTAAATCAACTTATTGTAAATTGTAAAAGTTAATTACTGAACTTGGGGCTTGGACTGTGGAAGTCCATGTGTAGACAGTTACATAGGGGTATGGTGTACGTATATCAGCCATTCAACAGACACTTGAGTGACAAATGCTAAATAGGTGACTAATCATTTTTAATTTTCCAGATCGTAGTCCTGTACGTTCACTGCAATATTTAGGTTGGAGTCATGGAAAGAAATTATTTGCAATGCAAAAGAAATCACTTTACAGCATCATCAGCCTCTTCTTCAGAAAAGATATTGTTACGCTACAGGTTATACAATAGTTTTCCATATAGCTGTGTTCAGGATGTGGTGTTTGTACAGTGTTGCACACCTGAAGTTCATGACTGCCGGGGTAACTGCAATGGCATTCATTATCAGTGGGTAAACAACAGGGAATTTCTCATGCTGCCTAAACTTCATGCTGGAGCAGTGAACACAAGATTTACTGTCTTGTTCATAAGTCTAATGACAAAAGAAACAAAGATTATGTGTAAAAACTATAGGTATAGTGTACAGAACCGTTTTTTGTAAGATATCCTGCAAAGATTGCAAGAAGGGACAATGAGTGTACTTTTTTTGGGATATGTCATTATTTTACTTATCCTAAGTCCTAAGCAGAAAATTACATGTGTTGGTGAAAATATAGATGCCAAGAAGTGCTTTTCTGATCTCTCTCTCTCTCTCTCTCTCTCCCTCTCTCTCTCTCTCAGACACATTATTTCGGCCTGTGGTTTCACTCTAAAGCTCAGGTGCAGAGGTGGGTGGAGTTGGAGAAGCCGCTGAAGAAGCAGTTGGATAAATTCGGCAACGAGCCCATGCTGTACTTCGGGGTCATGTTCTATGTGCCCAGTGTCTCCCGCCTCGAGCAAGAGATCACCAGGTGTGTGCGCGCGCGTTTGTGTGTGTGTGTGTATGTGTGTCTGCATGCACCCATGTGCTTGTGAGTGCTTATGTAACAGTTAAACTGACCTCCATCTGTCTGAACATCTGTGTGCTTTACTTTTGTCTATGTGTGACTTGTCTGAGTGTGCATGTGTGTCGGTGTGTGTGCCTGCACACGCATTTGTGTGAGGGTCTATGTGTGTGTGTGTGTGTGTGTGTGTGTGTGTGTGTGTGTGAGTGTAAGCACATGTGTGTGGTTTGTTCTTTCAACCTCAGCTGGCCAGACCATCTGTGCATCTCTGGCCACACACTGGTAACCTGTCTCCCTCTTTCTCTGTCTTTTACCCTCTCGCCCTCCTTCACTATCTATCTATCTATCTATCTATCTATCTATCTATCTATCTATCTATCTATCTTCCTTTTACTCTCACGTCTGTCTCCATCTCTCCCTTTCTCATTCTGTCTTTCTCTCTATATCTTTCCCTTTTCTCTTTGTTCCACCCATCTCTATATGGTGTCTTTGGGTCTCTGTCTCTCCCCCTCTTTCTTTCCTTCTCTCTCCCCCTCTGTCTCCCTCTTTGTGTGTGTGTGTGTGTGTGTGTGTGTGTGTGTCTTTGCTGTGAGGAGGAAAGTCTCCCCTTGTCCAGACAGCTCCCGTTTAGCTGACCTCTTCCTGTCCAAGCTCTAACTGTGTGACAAATAACTGTCCTCTGTCTTACTGCCAGTTCATACACACAAAAACACACACCCACAGAATGTACCGCGTGCGCGCGCGTGTGTGTGTCTGTGTAGAATGTTCTTCCAGCCGTGGTGACAAGTTCCAGCGTGTTTACAATTCACCGGATCATTTTGGTTGGAACAAGAAATATTGTTACATTTATTTAAATTATTTTTATTGATACTTTTTTGGTGTTTAAAGGTGATTTGTTAAAAGTCTTTTCTTCAGCTTTATCCTTCAGTGGATTTGCCTTCTTCCTGTATCGTATACTGCCTCATGTTTACATTTTTCTGGCCAGTAAGTCACCCCCCCCCCCCCCTACCACCCCCCCTATATAATATATATATATTTATATCTGGAAAGTCTGATGTAGTGTATATTCAATCCTGTGTGTGTGTGTGTGTGTGTGTGTGTGTGTGTGTGTGTGTGTGTGATGCAGGGTAGATAGGGGTAGCACTGATTGGTATCCCAGACATCTCTGGAGGTCTGGTAGCGTGTAGGTCGTAGGGCAAAGGGGCAGGGGGCTAGAGAGGAACAATGGACGGTCTGTGTGTGTGTGTGTGTATGAGTGAGAGAGACTTAGAGAGGGAGAGAGAAAGACAGAAAGAGAGAGAGAGAGAGAGACACGGAGAAAAAGAGAGGAGGGAACACTGCTCCCTGTGTGTTTGGGAGTCTAGCTGCTATTCAGGAGTCACACAAGAATGTTGGCACGGCCGACTGGCGTAGGAGGACCCACATTCCACACACACACACACACACACAGTCTATCTTTTTTTTTCCCCTTTAAGAATAGCCCTGTTTTTAGGTAAAGTTGTTCAAGCACCAACACATTTTCGACATAGATTTACTTCAAGCAACTAAAAAACCCCAGAGGGAATGACTCTGAATGTTCCTGTTTTTCATAAAGCCAGGTATACTTACTCTGGACATGTCTCACATCCTGGTCTAAGCCTTTCAGAGATGGCTGACCATGCGCGTCACTACAGACAGCCTGAAATATCTCAAAGGCAGCCCTAGGGTTACACATTACTCGGAAAAAAGTACTCAAGGTGTCCCTTAACTTGAGTGTCTATGTGTGAGAAAGCTTGTTGATAGATTCTGTCTGCTGATTTCGTCTCGCCTCGCAGGCCTTTAGGGGAAAGACGTTTCGCCCATCCTTCGCACATCGAGCATATATGACACTATATTAGGGACACCTTGCTAGTACTACTGCAGGTTGAAGCCACGTTGGCATTCAGAACCGGCTTAATTCTTTGGGGTATAGATCCAACAATGTGCTGGAAACATTCCGTAGGGATCTTTTGGTTCATATTCACATACAGTAATAGCGTCACGGATTTGTTGGCTGCACATCCATGATGCGAGTCTTCCGTTCCACCACATCCCCAAGGTGCTCTACTGGATTGCGATGTGGCGACTGTGGAGAGCACCTAAGTACAGGGAACTCATTGTGATGTTCAGGAAACCAGGTTGAGATGATTGTAGATTTGCTTCATGGACGTGTTATCCTGCTGTGGCGGTTAAACCATGTTCAGCTGGTACTAAGTGGCCCAAAGCGTGCTAAGAAACCATTACAGCAGCACCTCCAGCCTGAACTGTTGACACAAGGCAGGACGGATCTTCATGTTGTTTACACCAAATTCTGACCGCACGAATATCGCAGCAGAAATCACGGCTCATCAGAGAAGGCAACGCTTTTCCAGTTGTCTATTGTCCAATTTCAGTGAGCACATGTGAATTCGTAGTCTTAGTTTCCTGTTCCTAGCTGACAGGAGCGGCACCCGGTGTGGTCTTCTGCTGCTGAAGCCCATCTGCTTGAAGAGTCGACATGTTGTGTGTTCAGAGAAATGCGTTTCGGCATACCTCGGATGTCACGAGAAGTTATTGGAGCTGTTTATCAGCCGTTTCAGAAATATCCATACCAGCCCGTCTGCACCAGCAACCATGCCACGTCAAAAGTCACTTAAATAACCTTTCTTCCTCCATTCTAATGCTCAGTGTAAGCCTCAGCAGATCATCTTGACCATGTCCACTTGCCTATATGTACTGAGTTGCTGCCATGTGATTGGCCTGATTAGAGATCTGTGTTAGCAAAAAAACGCGAGATTCGCAAATCGACATATAAACCTGGAACCTTGTGTTTTTATCTCATATTAACTGATCCTGCCTGGAAGTCCCGCCCCCGATGTCCTCCCTACTCTTTATTTTTATCCTGATTGCAGAAATGCTTGGTTTCTTGCATTTTTTAACCGACTAATTCACAAAAATGATATCCCAGCCTGTAAAAATAATCCCGTACAAACAGGGCTACAAGCAGCAACGTCGATTATTACCGTGAAGCTGTTTAGCATGTGCAGGCCAGGTGCTGTCAGTGTGAACTGTCTAACAGGTGTACCTAATGAAGTGGCCATAGACATGAATGAATTTTTACTGATCTGGTGCTGGCCTGGTTACGCAGTCGGCCGTGTCAAAGTGCTTGTTAGCCCTAACAACACGAAAGGTCAATGTCTCACACCTGGCCTGGGTCACCAATGTGTTTCTCTGTGTGTGTGTGTGTGTGTGTGTGTGTGTGTGTGTGTGTGTGTGTGTGTGTGTGTGTGTGAGTGTTTATATGGGAGTAAAATATCTGGATGCTTGAAGCGAGGCAGTGAGTGTATCTGATTAACGTGAAACACAATCTGTGCTTGGCCTACTACCGCAGCTGTGAAAATGACCTCGAGCTGTTTGTGTGTGTGTGTGTGTGTGTTGTGCACGTATGTCTGCGTGTGTGTGTCTGTGTGCATAAAATTTACTCAATAATGCACTCACCACATGTTCACCGTTCTCTGAATTCGTTTCATTCATGTAAAATGTTAACACATCCACTAGTTGTGGGTGCCAAAACATTTCCCACTCTAAAAACCCGTGTCATTTAGGAGCGTTATGAAAATCTTTATGAAATTTTTACACTGACAGAACTTATTCTGGTGTCGATTATAAACAGCATAATGTTAATAAACGACACCAGCATACTGTATGTTGTAGCTTTTAGCCAATTTATATATATATATATATATATATATATATATATATATATACTGTATTCACAATTTCTACAGTCACAATTTATGTCCTGAATTAGTAGCTTAAAAATGCAAGACAACCAGCATTTCTACAATAAGGATAAAAAAAATATATAAAAAAAATTAGTGAGGATGTAGGGGCGGGGCTTCTGAGCAGCATGACACAGCATTTCTTTTTTATATATTATGTGTCAATCTGCGAATCGCGTTTTATTATAGCAGGGAAAAAAAGGCGGCTATGATACGTTTTGTTATCAACAGTGATTTGCAGAGACTATAGGCGAAAAAAAAAGAAGTAAAGATTGACAGGTTAGCAGGTTTTATCATGGAGGTTTAAATTATTTATGTTTTCAGTTTTCTTTTATAAGAGCATCTTAATTGTTTGTTTCTTTTTCATATATTCAGACACTCAGGGTTTAATTTCTCCCCCGTCTCATTCCTCCTCCATTAGCTGACGTCTAACACACCTGGACTTTGTTATGTCGAGAGTAGCCTTGAAATCACAGCTTTCTGGGGCATTTCTATACCCCTCATCCCCCCCCCCCCCCCCCCCCCCCCCCGCAAAATCCAGACCACAGGCCAAAACAAAAATACAGCCTGGAAAGCACCTCTTGCTTCACAGATTTACACAGTTTCTCCCTCCTTCTCTCCCTCTTATATCCGCTATACTCACACACATCAGGCAGACAAAATATGGTTGAAGTTTGGTCTAGTTTCTCTCTCTCTCTCTCTCTCTCTCTCTCTCTCTCTCTCTCTAGTTTCTCTCTCTCTCTCTGTCTTTTCGAAACCGTTATTTAGTCAGAGGTTGTAATCTGTCTCTGCCCTCCTGCACTCCTAACCCATCATTATCCAGTGAGAAGGCCATTCCAGTGCCACGGCAACCCTTTAATTAGCTAAACCAGGCCGCCGCCCCATCATTGTGGGAGGAGCTACTGTGGTTTGGGAGGCGGGCTCTCCTGAAACCTTGTAAACCTTACAGACTTTACAGCCCTTACTTCTGATGGAGAAGTGCGCACTAATATAACACCTCTAACGTCGAAGACAAAGAGCGGGGGGAAAAAAAGCATGGAAAAAGTGGACTGATGAATTCCTAAAGGAGTGCTGGAATGGGGAATATTAAACATGAAACGTTTCCTTGAGCGCAGATTGAAAGAATGCCGAAGTGCAGCCAGTTGTATGTGGGCATGTGCAAACCGGGTTCGCATGTGACTGAATGCCATGGTGGGAATAGCTGACATTTGGACATTCGGCTGTGCTAGAGAGGAAAACCTACTGGAGGAAAAATAGTCTAAAAGCAGAGGATTTAACGCTCATGTTGTATATTACGTCGAAGCACTGAGCAAAATAAAGTTAAGCTGGCATATAATATACAGCACAGCACCTTGGCTTAGGGTTAGGGTTAAGTCTCAAACTCTGGAAATTCTGATTAAAAAGATAGCTAGGTACATGCTAGTTTATTATTTTGGCTACCACTCTTTGGTCCATTTCAGTTCTTCCGATCTTTTAGCTAGCTTCTACATGTTAGTGGACTGAAAATTTGACAATGGACGGTTTGATCTTATTTGAACTCATATACGTTGTGATATCCTGAATATCCTCGATCGCTTGTGTCTTTGTGCCTCTCAGGTATCAGTACTACCTGCAGGTAAAGAAGGAGGTCCTTGATGGCCGCCTTCACTGCACCGTGGAGCAGGGCATTCGACTCGCCGGTCTCGCTGTCCAGGGTAAGTGTGTGTGTACAGTATGTGAGTGTATCTTACTGGTAGCTCGGTGCTGTCATACCTAATATGGTACTTCGAGCAGGAGTGCAGTTATCCACTTGAACTGCTATCAGAACTTTTAGCCAGCAGCTCACGGGAATGTAAACATAAAAAGACAAGAGGGAGAATGTGTAGTTTGTACATCGCGCAAGAATTCAAACAGAGAGATAGTCAAGAACATAATGAACCACAGGAGGAAAGAAAGAACAAGATAACATGCACCGAGCACCTCATTTTATCTTGTTGCTCTAGTTGTAGGACACAATCAGGTGAAGAATGTGGACAGATAGTATTACCATATAGAGTAAAAAGCACACAATGGCAATGTGACAGAATTAGAGCATGGAAGGTTAATAGCAAATCTTGGAAATATTAGTCATCTTATTTTAAGCAGTGTATTTAACATTATGAATGTGATATGGTTTCCCATATAAGCTTCCATCCATAGGTGCCACTACACGTTTGTAAAGCTCTAGTGCAACATACAGTATGAAGCTATTAACAGTTGCTCTATTTTTTCCCTTACTTTTTTTTTTCTTAAGAAAAACAAACACATGTTGTCATGTTACCTAGAGAAAAAAGGAAAGCACAAACTCCAATTTCCAGAGACTTTCCCATGTTGGAAAAACTTACTGTTTGTATCAAAACACCAAGACTTAAGACTCATTCCATAAATGTGAACTAAATGTCTCTATACAGTACATAAAATTTCAACATACAATGATTAATTTTTCTTAGCTACTTAGCAACTGAAAATCGAGGACTTGTGTAAAATTTACAGGTTCAACTTCTAATGTTATAGCTATTAAAGCTGCATTTTAATTTGAGACTGGATACTCCTTCCATAATTACTAAATAAATATTTCCTTAAAATTTCAACATACAATGACTATTTTTTCTTTGTTAGCTAGCAAGAAAGGAAAGACTATTTGAAAAACATTGAGTATTACAGCTTTTGAGCTGAATTTTTAAGTTCGGAGACTACTCCTATAAATGATAAAGATTTTTTTTTTTTTCACAAAATTTCAACATGCAGTACAATTATACAACCGTCTTTTCTACCTAGCAACATGAAATCAAAGACTTTCATAAAACAAACAGCTTTCACTTCGAATGTTAAAGCTGAATTTAAGCTTAAGACTGGATACTTCTTTCATAAATGCTAGATAATTATTTCCTCAAATTGTATATTTCAAAACGTATAATTGCATTTTAATTTTGAGACTGGATACTCCTTCCATAGTTACTAAATAAATATTTCAACATACAATGACTATTTTTTCTTTGTTAGCTAGCAACCTGAAAGCAAAGACTATATGAAAAACGTTGAGTATTACAGCTGTTGACCTGAATTTTTAAGTTTGGAGACAATTTTTTTTTTTTTCTCTCAAAATTTCAACATACAGTACAATTATACAACTGTCTTTCCTACCTAGCAACATGAAATCAAAGACTTTCATAAAACAAACAGCTTTCACTTCGAATGTTAAAGCTGAATTTCGACGTACAATTAAACGTTTTTCTTTGTTGTTCAAGAACCAGTGAGGAAAGACTTTTGGAATATATAAAGTTTAACTTTCTAAACTGCTGTTAAAGAAAACAAATCAACATCTTCTGACCAATTAGTTTTGAGAATTCAACAGCTTTTCATTTTAAGCTTTTTTTTTTTTTTTTTAATCCACAAGCTACTCAACCAGCTATGTTGTGTCCAGCTGTTTCTCATTGGTTTAGAAAGTTAATGCTACAAATGGAGAGGTGGTGATTTACACAAAATACAAAATGCGAGTCATCCTTCGAAAACCTTCTCCGAGCAACAGCTGTGATGTATTCAAGTGAGAGAAAAATATCCTGGGAAATGTTTTCCTGAAAGGAGTGCTGTAGAACATAAATCTTTTATTTATATTGAGGGAACAATAGAAGTAGCATGAGTAACGAAGTCATGTTTATTTTATTTTACTTCTGACTGCTCTTCTTTCTTTCTCCAGCTGACTTTGGAGATTTCACTCAATATCTGTCTCAGGATTTCCTTAGGGAATATGTTTTGTTCCCTGTGGTAAGTGTGTGTGTGTGTGTGTGTGTGTGTGTGTGTGTGTGTGTGTGTGTGTGTGCGTACATGCATGTGTGTGTGCCTGAGGGTATGCATTCCTTTCACACTGCAGCAGCATACCTGTGTGTCACATAAACACGTTAGAAAAAGAAAAGTCTATCGCCCAGAAGAAAAGTGTGTGTGTGTGTGTGTGTGTGTGTGTGTGTGTGTGTGTGTGTGTGTGTGTGGGTGGGTGTTTTTGTGTATTCATGTTTTATTGCCTCTTCTTCAGAACTGGCCCCACGTTGACGAGGTGCTGGATGAGTGGACTCAGAAAGTAGCAGAAGAACACAAGAGTCACTAGTAAGGAACTCAATAAGATTATTGATAATTAATCTTTAATAAAGATTAATTGAATTAGGAATGTTGCTTGTGTATATCAGATTAGAATAATGCACTGTATTTGCAATCCTTTATAAACAGACTTGTTATGTACATGATAGTCAAAGAGCTATGTACATGATAGTCAACCAGTTTTAGAAGCTTAAATGTGTGTGTGTGTGTTGTGTGTGTGTGTGTGTGTGTGTGTGTGTGTGTGTGTGTGTGTGTGTGTGTGTGTGTGTGTGTGTGTGTGTGTGTGTATTTCAGTCAGATGCAGGCAGCAGATGCAGAGCTGCTGTACATTAAAGAGGTGGAGAAACTGGATGGCTTTGGGCAGGAGAGCTTTGCTGCTAAAGTAAGATACACCCACATGTTTGTCTCTCCAGGACATTTTTCTATGAGTGTTTATGTGAGATTGTGATTCGAGTGTGTAAATTGTTTTGTCTTCAGGACAACTACACCAATGACATCTTCATCGGAGTTTCGTTTATCGGAATCTTTGCCAAGCACAGGAACGGGAGGTCTATCATGCTTCACCGGTGAGACTGAACCTTGACCTTTTCTTTAACATACCGAGTGCATGAAGAGTTTGCGTTCGTATCTCCGCCAGCTTCCTGACAGCTGCACAACTGCTCTCAGACATGGGAGGTCAGGTTGACTCACTTCCTCTCTCGTAGGTGGAAGGACATCGGCACTATCGGACACAACAAGTCGGCTATCACCGTGGAGATAACGAGCAAAGACGACACCATCATGTTTCACATGGTCAGTGTTGAGACTGTACGCTCAAGCCAAGGGCATCTCACAGGAAGCACGGGAACGCAAAACAAACTCAGTGGATAACAGCTAGTTTAATTCATTCAGCCTTGCACAGATTTCTAAAATATGTAACAATTAACGTAGTAATAATCATGTCAAAACAGCAACGTTGATGTAGAGTTCTCACCGACTGAGTCGACGCTTTTCAACGTTTTAATGCTCTTGATTTTTGTCTTTCAGGAGGACATGGAGATGGCGAAATACATTGCACGCCTCTTTACCGCCAGACATAAGTTTTACAAACAGAACAAGATCTGCGTAGAGTAAGTTGACCTCAAACATTTTTTCTCCAATGCTGAAATCTGTCTTTCTTTCTGCCTCCTTGGTGTAGTGTTTAGCACTGTCGTCACTTCCCGGGAGTGTGCATGGAGTTTACATGTTCTCCCCGTGCTTGGTGTGTTTCCTCCGGGTTCTCCGGTAAAATTAGGTTTGGCATATGGCCAAATTGCCTGTAGTGTGTGAATAAGTGTGTGTATGTGTGTGTGTGCCCTGCGATGGATTGGCACCCTGTCCAGGGTGTACCCCGCCTAGTGCCCTATGTCTTCTGGGATAGGCTCCAGGCCCCCCCACAACATGATAAAGACAATGAGTGAGTGAGTGATACAGCGTTGCCACCAGTGGCGGATCAGTGTAACTGCGCATAACCGTGACTTTGTCTTTTTCATTTTTTTTTTTTTCCTGCAGGCCAACTCACTCTCCTGTCGCTATAAGGAGAAGAGCCACCTGGAATAGACAGGTAAGTTCAACCTCAGAGTGGAATCAACGATAAACAAACACCATAAAAAAGTTCTTAGTTGACCATTTTTTTTTCCAGAGTACCAGCAAAAAAAATCTATGGTTTCTTTTTAAAGGGCATTTGTAAAGAATAAATAATTGTTGACACTGGCATTCCAATGCAAGTTTTGCCGGTGTTATATAATGTCCCAGGTTGTTCATCATTTGGAAGCAGCAGAATATGATACATATAGTTTCGCTTGCCAGTCACAATTCTCTTAGTTCAAATTGATTTTGTAGTAAGTGTAACCCCAGACAGTAGTTTAGTCGATGTTTTCGCTATGTTGGTGTTTTCCCACATTTATATATTATTATATATTTAATATATTTCCCAAATTATTTTTTTAATGGTGGTAAATATATCTGCAATCAGAAAAACTAACCAATTTTATACAAAGCAATTGCTATAATTCTATTATTTATCTACTGTATATTTTAGGTTTGAACAGTGATGAAACTCCCAATTCGAATTCTAAAGCAGGCTGAGAGTTTAGGTCATGCATTCTGTTTGTCTTTAAACAGCTTTCCCCCGCAATCGTTTATTTTTTTAACCCAAACTTGCATGTTCTTTAATTATTTAAGATTAAGACCAACTTACCAGCTTTTCCGTGTATCTTCAAAACTACTTTAAAGGTTATTTACAACTCAAGACTAACAAGTCTTTCTTTTACACAGGTTTATCGGATCAGGTGTTAATAATAAATGTAACTGACATGTTCAGAATCAAATGTTTTAAAAAGCCGGTGGTCAGCCTACTGTAAAGCCTACAGTATTTGTGAAAATTGAACGAACTAGCGAAAGCCTGAATCATTCGTTCTGACTCCTTGCCTCCTTTTTTGGGCTTAATGTCAAATTTTCTTTCTCTTCTGGGGAATTTTGACCATCAGCCTATTTGAAGTGGTCGGAGGTTCTCGAGGTTTTGTTTTGGAAGAAGGAAAGACTCATCAAATGTGGTGCTGAACAAACAGTGCCAGCTTAAGTTCTGTGTCAAGGCTCTAAACATGCTTCCTTAATATCTGAAGTATACTAAAACCACCAGCATCGAGTAGAAAACATGCTTGTAGTTGACCAGTGTCTTACACAACTTACTTCTTAGTACTTTATACTTCACAGTACATCATAACAACACCTCGTCACGGCTTTGAAAAAGAAATCTAAAATTGCTTCCCCCATTTAAAACACAGTACATACAGCAATAAGGGACTCTTGTAACTTAGCTTCTTCTGATGTTCATTTTTAGTAGCTAAAATTAATTCTTAAGTATTTCCCAGAACAACAAACACTATAACTTTTATTTTTTTTTTCCTTTTATTTTATTTAATTTCATTTTACTTATACAGCACAAAACTGTTATTATGATTCACATTTGTCTTTGAATTGCTATAAAGAGTGTATGGAAAAGTGTAAATCAGTACAGTAGCTCCAAGGTTGTTAAGCTTCCCAAAGGGATGTCAGGTCTCTGTATAAAGCGCCCTCTCATTTCCTTTTAGCTGTACAGTAACAATACAGATAAAACTGGCACAATGGCCCTCAGTGTATTAACCCAAGCCCCAAGTCTCAGCCTGGCTCTATGTACACACTGAGGACTTTTTAAGGATTAGTGTGTGGATAGATGTTTATAAAGATAATTAAAAGGTTGCTTTAGAAGTCATCCTTTTTGTAAATTCTAAAAATGCATTAATTTGTACATTAAAAATAATATAAAACAACTTTAAATGTTGCTAACATGAAAGCAAACTTCTGGATTCAGTTTCACCTTTAAGAAATTCAACAGGAAAGCGAGGACCTAGCAATGCTGCATTATTATCTGATGATCTAATTCAATAAATTAAACTCTGACTACTCTGAGTGGATGAAAAACTGCTACTAAATTATGTTACAAGTTTCTTTTTGTTGTTGCTGTTGTTGTCCTCATTTATATTTATTCTCTACTTCTCTTTCTCAGCCTAGGCCACAGTCCTGTATTGCACATTATCAGGAGACTCAGAGCTCACAAGGTAAACACAAGGTTCCTGGTAGAGTTGCTGTGATGATATGTTTACCCAGGTAGTGCCCTTAATCACAAATATGTACCTCATCATGCCACCAAACTTAGATTAACACAATTAGATGTGATTAGATGACATCTTTTATATGGTTAGAGCCCCAGACATCACTGAATCTGGATTGATTTGGTAAAATGTTTAGTCATGCTGCAACACACACTTTCATACTCATACACAAAAATAAATAAATAAATAAAAATTAAAATACGCACTACGGGCAATTTAATTTAACGCATTTAAGTATTTAACCAAAGATTTCGATTGAGACAGCTATTTCAAGCAAGATGTAGTCAATAGATGATTACATTCAATCTTGATTAATAACAGAAATCAGTAATCAGTGACTTCGATTAATCATTTTGTTACTTCAGATCGCTGTCTAACATTCTGTCTCATCTCTCTTTCTGTCTCACAAACACAGACGACTCAGACACACCTTCCTAATCCTTGATGTCAGCTCTCTAATTATTCTGTTTTTGATCTCTCTGCTGGAAATTAACACACACATGCTCAGACACACAACACGACCACATGATAAGCAGAGTATGTAAGTTAATTACTGCGCCACTAAGTTTGAAGTTGTTTAATAGATCTAAGGAAACTTCCGTGACCTAGAGTATTTTACTGCTTTAGTGTGGTTGGAAATTATGGTCTGATCATCTTGCGTAAGCAGGCAGTAATGAAGCCTGGAATATCTGAAGATTTATTTTGTTTAAGATAATTAAAACAATACCTGGCAGCATCGAGACTACAAAATCAGCTCATGTTTTTCTTGTTAAAGTGAGAAAGTTTTTGTATAATATGCTGTATATTGGCATTGTAAAGAATATGTAAGCTGTACAGGAAACTCCACATTAAAACACATTACAAATGTTTATATTTAAAACATGGTCTTAACCTTTTGGTTGGTGCAGTATTGTTGGTTTTCTTGGGGGAAATTAGTGGTTGTGGGTCATGAGGATAAGGTCATTTTTACTATTGCTAGCACAGTTACTATACCATGTAGTTTAATAGGAGGAAAAGTTCCCAGAATGCAGTGTAGCTACATGACACAGTGATTAATGAGACTAAGCTTTGCTAGTTAGCGATCCATCTGTTGGTGAGCGTGATGATGGGGGTGGTAGCCTGAATTTTTGACGAGACAGCTGGGGACAATATTTAAGCGTTGTTACAACAATTACTTAGGAATGAAACAATAGCTTTATCACAATATTTATTTGTTATATTATACTGTTATATAATAACAAATAGTAATTCACTAATCATCTCTCTTTTTTCTCTTTCTCTCTTTCTCTGGATATTTATCTGCTCCATCAGACAGTATCTTTCACGAAGACCCATACTGTAAGTCAGAATCAAGTCTGGTGGAGTTTAGTTTCCGAAATGGCCTGATTCCTAATGGCAGCATGTGCAGCAGCCCAAGCGTAAACTCTCTAAATCGCTCGCAGACTTTTGTTCACTCTTCACCCATGTCTTCGAGCCCCAGTATCCCTGGGAGTGAGCTCATGCGGCCTGACTACATTCCCAGCCATCGGCACTCTGCAATCATTCCTCCCTCCTACAGGCCAACACCAGAGTACGATGCTGTGATGCGACAAAAACGCTGCATCCTCCCAAACACACCCAGCGTTGACTGTCACAGTCAATCACTGCGCAGCCTCAATATCAGTAACACGTATGTTTACCGTCAACCTTCGCTAGTGTACAGTCAGCCGGAAATGCGGGAGCAAGCCCCATACCACTCACCTTACGGTGGGGTTGGAGGTCCTCAGCCAGTTTATGGACTTCATGCTGGCCCCTCCCCTTCTCACCAGGGTCAGATGGTACATTCTACAGCCTCTCAGCCACAATCTAGTAGCGCTAATGGCATCTCGCATACTGTCAGCACACCGGAGCTGGCCAACACTAAACAGCAAGTAGTTAACAGGACCACCCATGTGTTTAGGAACCACCAGTCAAGGCCTCCACCCCCTTACTCGGCAAACTTTAGGCCAGCAACCAGCACGCCAGATTTGGCAAGCCATCGGCAGCGTTGCATTGGAGGCTCTAGTCCGGAACTGGTGACACGTAAAGTGCAGCTGTCGGTCAAAACCTTCCAACCAGATAGCTCAGCTGTAGTACACCAGTCACTACAGGAAGTAAGCGAGCCACTAACAGCCATGAAGCATCGTTCTACCCTTGCCAAACGCCACAGCATGGAAGTCGCAATGGTACTCAAGGCAGGCAGTGTAGCCTTGCCCCGAAGGAACACATTACGTGAGCAAGTCCCACCATTGATCCCTCCTCAGCAGGCACAGGGCCCTCCTCCTCTGCCACCTCAGCTGGCTGAGGTGCAAATGCCAATCCAGAAATCCGCCAACCTTGACCCAACATTCCAGCATCAAAAAACCTTCTCTAATATCACCATGCTGATCCATAGCAGTGAGAGTGAGGAAGAAGAGGAGGAGTATACACCCGAGTTGGACGTTCACATCCCAGGCCTGAACGAGGACATCAGTGCTCAACTGCAGGCAGCACTTGCTAACATCCCTAACAAACCTCCTCCAGAATACCCGGGACCACGGTCCAGCAGCAGCAACATTGCACTTAGACACCACAAACAGGTACGGTACTTCATCACCCACACTTAGTTACTCTTGATACTGGATATAGGTAAAACTTACGACGTTTTGTGTTAAAATCTAGAGGGCAGTTTAACTAACTAACCATGTTTACCATTTGTTGGTATTTAATGAGGTCACCATTCTGTTATGTGTGGATCCAGGACCAGAGCCGAGGTTCTCCAGATGCAGCACAGGTTCAAACGCAGGTGGATGCAGGAGGGCACCGCGGGAGGCAAAGTCCAAGCCGTGTGGAGGCGGTGGGTTTAAGCGGGGCGACTCTGGGACCATCCATCTCTGAGCCTGACCTTACCAGCGTGAAGGAGCGAGTGAGGAAGGAGCCGGTGAAAGAGAGACCTGTTTCCGAGATGTTTGCCATCGAGGACAGCATCGTGGAGAGAGAGATTGCGCAGAGGGTTAGATAGACCTCCACCTTCTTTATGATGTCATTTTGCATTCAGAACTTAAGAAAGTTCGATCTCCTTATTTGAGACACACCTGTTGCTGTGACACGTGAGAAAATTGTCCCACGTCCCATGTGCTGTTTGTTGTACAAGGCTTTAAAAAAGTGAAATGACAAAGAAAATGAATAGAACTTATTTGGAGCACTATTCAACAATCACATGGGACATGGTACAAACAATTTAAGGACGTAAACAAACAGGCCTGGGAGATTAAATTAGACCTAATGCCGGATAAGCAGCGACTGTTTCGTGTGGTCTGTGAGAAATTACATCTGATTTTCTCTTTTTGATGAAGACTTTGGAAAGGCAGAAGATGTCCGTGGACTCGGTGAAGAGGCCTCTGATGATGGGTGCTCTAAACGGGCTCTACGTGACCCGCATGCCTGTTCCAGAAAACCCACGTGAGGATGTGTCCTCAAAGGCCAACACAGACGAGATGGTAGAGCCCGTCTTACAACATTACATTTAACTGTAAAAACAACATGGTTTAATATGGTTATTTGAATATTTACATACAAAAGCACAATCTGAAGTGCTTATATTGTATTGAAAAGCAGAAATCTAATCAGTTTGTATTTTGTATCTGTGTCAGTGTAAGCATCTGGAGCTGAGGCTGGAGGAGGAGCGGATCCTCGCCGAATACGAGCAGATCCCTAAAAAAAGATCCGAGTGTAACCTCGCGACAGCGACGCTGCCAGATAACACAGAGAGGAACCGGTTCCGTGACGTGGTTCCGTACGAGGAGAACCGCGTTGAGCTGGTACCAAACAAAGAGAACAACACGGGCTACATTAACGCTTCCCACATCAAGGTGAGTTCCACGTCTTTTTGCGCATTATCCGTCGTAGACCGAGGGTTTTTCAAGCCGCAGCGCTGGGAAGCAGACTCGAGGGGGAAAAAAACAAATAAACAAACCTCGAGGTTTAAAAATAAAACGGGCAAATCTCCACGGAATGTCTAAAGCCTCTCGAACCACTAGAATTACACGGTGCTTTTCCAAATCCAAATTGTCCTTCGAGAACACTAGTCCGTCTTTAGCCTCAGAGCTGGTGCTGCGTGCCAAACAGAATTTCGAAGCCTTTTTTGAGCTGTCATTGGGTATTTTTTTTCCAGACAAAGGATATTTGGCACAGTTGCCTTACATAAATAAATAAATTAGATGTATTATATAAGCACTGTCGCCTTGCACCGCCAGGGTCCGGGTTCGATCCCCGGCCAGGCTCGAATCCCGTCTCTGTGTGCATGGACTTTGCATGTTCTCCCCGTGCTTGGTGGGTTTCCCCCGGGTACTCTGGTTTCCTCCCACAGTCCAAAGACATGTAAGTTAGGCTAATTGGTGTTCCCAAATTGCCCGTAGTGTGTGAATGAATGAGTGTGTGTGTGTGTGCCCTGCGATGGATTGGCACCCTGTCCAGGGTGTACCCTGCCATGTGCCCCAAGTTTCCTGGGATAGGCTCCAGGCCCCGTGTGACCCTGAATACAGGATTAAGCGGTATAGATGATGAGAGTGAGATGTATTATATAGCCGAGGATTTCATACTAGCTCTTCTGTTTCTGGAACAAAATTATCCAAATATAATGTTAAAAGATTTTCTGTTTATGTTCAGGAAATGTATCGAATTATGAAATTCAATTCAATTCAATTCAATTTTATTTCTATAGCGCTTTTAACAATGGTCATTGTCTCAAAGCAGCTTCACAGAGATAAATAAGATAAGATATCTAATCCAGAGGTTCAGGCAGATATTGGATCAATAGGGTCAGTATGTATTGGGTAATGCTGTAATGTAAAGCAGCGGTGTGTGTGTGTGTGTGTGTGTGTGTGTGTGTGTGTGTGTGTGTGTGTGTGTGTGTGTTTGTTTTTAGCTGATTCTGCTGCCCTCTAGTGGAACATAATGATTTATATATCATCCTAATGTGTGTTTCTCTTATCTTTGACATGCAGATGCTGATCAGAGGGGAGGAGTGGCATTATATTTCGACACAGGGCCCTCTTCCCAACACTTGCCACGATTTCTGGCAGATGGTCTGGGAGCAAGGGGTCAACGTCATCGCCATGGTTACGGCAGAAGAGGTACAAGCACCGGAGATAAAATTAGTGCATTTAGTTGGGACATATTGGAATTCCACACCAAAATTTTATTATTAGTTCCTACAACCAACCAGCCATAACTGCCTAATATTGAGTAGGTCAAAAAATTGATGCACTGTACGTGTGTAAAATGACAACTTTCTATGAGAACCAGCATTATTCTTTTCAGCAGTTTGAGTGACAGTATCTCTTCTATTGGATCGGACTTTTCACTGAACTTTGGCTGTCCATGACCCTGTCACCAGTTCACCAGTTCTCCTTCCTTCGACAACTTCTGCCAAGCTCTGCCCATTTCAGACCAAGGACATCTTAGAAGAGCTGCAGTTTTGGAGTTTGCTCTGATCCAGTTGTATAGCCCTTATCAAATCCGTACACATGCCCATTTTTTGCTTACAACACATCAAGGGACAATCAGGGACAAAATGTTCATTTGTTGCCTAATATACAGTATCCTAACAATTTCCAGGCACCATTGTAACGAGATATTGCAACTGTGAGAAGGGATCAAATTTTCATGCCTAGACGCCTGGGACAGAGCAACTCTTCAATTCTTGTGGGATGTTCCCAGTCTGCAGTTGTCAGGCCTGACCAAAGGTCATCCAAGGAAGGAAAACCAGTGAACCGGTGACAGGGTCATGGACAGCCAAGGCTCACTCATGCAAATGGGTGCTGTAGCTCAAATTGCTGAAAAGGTTGCTTTTGGTTACTCAAAATTAGGTAGGCATGATGTTATGGCTGATCGGTGTAATTTATTACGTATACTGTAGCATATTGTGTGTGATATAAAAGGAGGATTTTTGACGTCTTCGCAGGAGGGAGGTCGTTCTAAAAGTCACAGGTACTGGCCGAAACTCGGCTCCAAACACAACTCGGCCACCCACGGGAAGTTCAAGGTCACCACCAAATTCCGTACAGACTCAGGATGCTATGCAACAACAGGGTTAAAGGTCAAGCATCTGCTGTCTGGCCAGGAGCGGACCGTGTGGCACCTGCAGTACACCGACTGGCCCGAGCACGGCTGCCCCGAATATGTACAGGGCTTCCTCGGTGAATAATCCCTAAACGATTTTTCTTCTCAATATTTACTGTCAGTGCCTAGTCAGTGTACGTAGTAAACTTTAGAAAATACCATAATGCACAGAATTATTGAGTCGAGTTGTTTCCCAGTTTCCCTCGTCTGACCAGTTTTCCCGCTCTAGCATACCTGGAGGAGATCCAGTCTGTGCGCCGTCACACCAACAGCATGCTGGACGCCTCGAAGAACCCCAAGCCACCGGTCGTGATCCACTGCAGCGCCGGAGTCGGTCGCACCGGAGTCGTTATTCTCACCGAGCTCATGATCAGCTGCCTGGAGCACAACGAGGTAATAAACACCACAGAACTGTCTTTACCACATCATCTTCAATCTGATGTACTTACAGTAGGTTACAGCTTGATAATTACCTGTGTATGCGTGTCTCTCTCTCTCTCTCTCTCTCTCTCTCTCTCTCTCTCTCTCTCTTTCTCTCTCTCTCTCTCAGAGGGTGGAGGTCCCGGTGATGTTAAATCACTTGAGACAGCAAAGGATGTTAATGGTTCAGACTGTCGCTCAGTACAACTTTGTATATCAAGTTTTGATCCAGTTTTTGAAGAACACCAGACTCATCTGAGACGGACTGTGTGTGTGTGTATATGTCTGGGTGTAGTGTGATTAACCTGCTGCCTTAAACACAAGGGCTGCTCGTCTCGGGACCAACAAAATTTCAAACAGAATCTTCTGTTCTCAGTAAATGACTGGAGAAATGCCTGTATAATTGTTTATTATTTTATTCATATTTTTCATCTTGTTTGTTTTTGTCTTGGAGGACAGCACCTGTATATCACGATTTCTTTATTAAAAAAAAAAAAAAAGGGAAGAAGAAAAAAAAAACAGCTGAAGTCGCCTCATTCTGAAAACACAAGTTCACATGGAGGTCCTGCTCGAGAGGAAAGTAAGAAAGGGCTTTATAAATGGTATAAAAGCATGAATTTGCTTCTTTAGGTTCATTTCTTTTCATGAGATGTACTGCTTTCATAGAATATACAGATTGTATTTTTTTTTTTTTTACTTCCATGTGGTATTATCCAGTCTATAAGTTACACTGCTGTATATAACACACCCCTAGAAATTCAGTCAGAGTTAGAATGAATATACGGTATGAAGTAAGGAATAGATCACTTGTGGGTGTGTTGATACGGGAAAATAATCAACACTAGAGCGATACAGATTTTTCAAAACCAGCACATCGTGAAGTGTTTTATTCCTTTTATACGACAGCAGTTTGCAAAGGAAACAACAATTTTATTTATTAAAGAACAAACGATCTGGTCGAAATTAATGTCTGACATGACAAGAAGTAAACCCAATCTCTCCAGAAGGCTACAGATCAGTTTTCAGATTTGATAAATCTGAAAAATTAGAAACATTAGAAACTCCCTGCAAATTCACGGCATGGGTGTTATTCGCGGACGTGCGGTCTCCTTTAAAATGTTTGCACCATTCAAATGTTTCCCTGCAGCTAAGGGCGCACTGAGCTACATCAGCATACTGAGTTTGAAGTCGTCTGTAAATGTTGATCGCTTTTACAACTTCATTCCCCAGAATTTTAATCACAAGTCAGAATGAACATCTTTACACTTTAATCACTCACTCATCGTCTATCTCGCTTTATCCTGTTTGCAAGGTCATGGGGGCCTGGAGTCTATGCCAGGAGTCTTAGAGCCAATCCATCACGGAGCATGGAGAATATGAATTTTTTGCATTTGTGATCTTGGCTTAAAAAAGTCAACCGTATTTTTCCTTTTATTGTGAGCTCATATACAGTACAACAATTCCCTCTTCCCCAGATTGTTGCTCACTTCTGCTCTTATCTGGCACGTCATGGTTTGGCAGTAGCTCATTTAAATACACACTGAGGTATATAAAAATACCTTTTGGAATTTAAAAGAATTTTCAAAAATTTTAATTTGATCAGGGGCGCCTAAACTATTGCATGCAACTTTCTGTGTATTAAGATAACAGCTGTTTAATAATTCTAATACAAAGTCATTTAACAAACATGAAGAAGATCTTCACAGCAACTTATAGTCAGGAGAATGCATTATATGCTATTTAATGTTTGTATTATATTTTTTATTTATTATTTTTTCATCTTGTACTTCACTTTTTTAGGTCATGTTTTTGTGTCTCAGTAAAGAAAATGCTTTTGATTTCTTACAGAGGTTGAAAACATTGAACGGCCGCGTTGTTTTTCATCAACAGTTAAATGCATTTCATTAGGTCTTTTTCTTTCACACAGTTTGCAGGTGAGGCTAAGCTAATTCCGTTCCATTCATATTCACATTTTGAAGAGATTGTGATGAAAAGAAAAGGCGTTCCGTCTATAAGCGATGTTTGTGATCTTGACTATGGCATTATGGTTCACGTATTTTCGTAAAAATGTTAAAACATATAGGCATATTTGGAAATTTTGCATCATACCTGTATTTACACACAAACTTTGGATGTGGGTGGAGTCATCCTGGAAAACCTCACACCCGTGATATATATCATATAGTACTGTGCAAAAGTCTTAGGCACATGCAAATAAATGCTATTAAACAGTTATGGGACAACACATTGAGAACGCTTTAGTCTCAGGTACAATTTGTGCAGTTTTGTAAGGAAATTAGCTATTCAATGTTTAGACTGTTGCACCTGCCTCTTTTTTGTGCATGCAAAACCCAGTGTGTCACTTATATACAGAGACTTTTTTTTTTTTTTTTTTAACATACAAGTATTTTCTGAAACTTGTTTGAAAATCAGAAATGTTTTTATACTAACTCAATACTAAAGTCCTAAGGAAAAAAAAAAATTGGTTCAGGTTTGTACTAAAACACAGGGTGCCTAAGACTTTCGCACAGTATTGAATTAATTTGCAGCTGCTTTGTAATGGGACATATAGAACAAAAAATTTTGGCAACAAAATGAGATGAATAATAATGCCCCATTGCATAGGACTTCATTCTACAGCTGATTACCAGCACATTCCATGTCACATTTAAAAGAAAATACAGTAATATTAGCAAGTTCACAATGTACAGATAATAATAATAATAATAATAATTTAAGGCTACATTCATGTATATTACCTATATTAAAGAAGCCAAGTTGAGGTGCACAACCTTTCATTGCTTTGTCGTTTTGTAGAACTTAGCCATTGAGCACTAAGAATGTGTTCATGTTTATCAGAGAAGTCGAAAAAAAATCATTTTAAGATGATCAAATGCTAGCACTTCAGTGCATTGTGTTCATTTGTTTATTTTGTACTTTCAGATGTTGCATTTTGTTTTATGGTCGTAGCTGTATATATTGTGTGTAGAGAATTTGAGCCACATTTTTAATATGTTCCCTTTGCAGTGCACTAGTGAAGTGCCCTAAGCCAGTTTATTAGTGCCTTACTGAACGTAAAGAACGTCTGGAGCGACCCACTTTACTTTACTTTACTTTACTTAGCTCTGGTCTAGTCTAGAAACTCACTTTCTAACTGAAATTCAGTTCTAAACATTTTGTTTTTAAAACCAATTAGTGGGTCATTCAGTTCTTCTGAGTCACTATGTTTCAGATTTTGTATTTTTATTTTTTAAATAATAATATGCTATAAGAAAATAACACAACTAAGCTGTGTCAAATTCCATTAGCTTACTTCGATATGAATGTTCTAAATTCTGATACGACTTGGTACTATTTAATACCATAAAACAGAAAACTATGCATGTTTTTTTATATACAGTATACATCTATAATTACTTGTATATAAGCGTACACATGAAAAGTATAAGCTTGTGTTAGCTCTTGAATTTGTAACGTGTGTTTTTGCCAATGTTTTTACAACGACAGTATTTTTTCCCTCCGTGGCATTCCAGTCTCCCTGCAGGTCTCTCTCTCTCTCTCTCTCTCTCTCTCTTTAGGTCTTACTCATTTCTTACTCATTTGTTATTAATTTCCTTACTTTAATTTTTTTTACTTATTTATGTACATAGTTTTGTTTATGCTGTTTATTTTTCCAAATTGAAAACTTTTTTTTTTCAGAACTGTCATGCCTATTACACAATAAAGCCTTATTTTCTCATTTCTGTAGCAGTTTAAATTAACCTCGTTTCTTAGATAAACATGTAAAAACAAAAGAAAAGCTACAAAATTTCCTTTGTTTGCGCAGAAATCAAGGTGAACAAACCTTTTAATTTTTAAAATGCATATATACAACTTTAGAAATGAATAATTATATAAGGAAAAAAACATTTGCATTGGTTTCTGGGTGACATGTTAATCTAAAACGATCAATCGCAGTGCTCAAAAAAGAGCATGAATGTAAAAATTGGATTCAATATTATGAATATTGAAATTGCATTTTCACATTCTTCACCGATTCACTGTGATTCAGGAATGTGAACAGTTTACGACCTGGTTAAAAAGGTTAATTTATTTAAATGCACCCCATTAAGACATGTCACAGTAAGTATTTACTTGAATAAAAGTTTTTGGATTTCTTTTATTTTACTTTAACTTTTTAAGTTAAACCAGTCTTCATTTCTACCAGTGGTTAAAAATAAATGCTGACAGATTGCTCTGTTGTTATGTTTTATGCATTTTTTAAATAGCATTAGCTGCTAACTTATAGTGGAAATGCTTGTTCATTTTATTTAAGGGATTTAAGAAATGAAAACATGCAAGTAAGCCAAAATTATTATTGTTATTCACTGTAGTCACATTTATTTGCATTTCAGGGTTTTATAGAATGGTTTTCCTGGCAAATGGACAAAAGAAAAACAAGACATCTAGCAACAAATTATATACAATTCCAAAATCTGTTGTGTTTTAACTGTTTTCTTTTTTGAATGGTATTGTCTCTTCATCCAATGAGAAATGTTTACAATTTTCCCACAAGAAAAAAAAAAAATCTTTAAAAAATTGTGAAAATTTTCGGAAAACATTCACATTTTAATGTAGAATCACAAAAAAACGTTTAAAAAAAACATTCTTTAATCACAACAGTAAAACTATTCTGGTCACATATAACAATTAAACAGACATTAGATAACAGCAATTTAGCCTCATTTCTTAGCAAATAATTCTTAGCATTTAGAACATGAGGAATTCTTATCATATAATCAATCACTCATAGAAAAAGTCAGGTGTTTTTTATCAATAATGTGAATAAATAAAATAATTAAAAGTACTGTACATCAGCAGGATGAACTCATGAGACATGAAATACTGCACAAGACAGTGAAAATTAAGACGACGTAAATATTATTTGTTTTTTGACGCCAACTGGCTGTTAGCATTTAAGTACAACTAGTTAAAGATGAATGTACTATGACACTAATTTATGCAAAATCTGGCTGTTTGATTTACATGTTACATGCTCGGATTTGTACGATCTTTGCTGGCAGATCCGCAAAACAGATCAGAGCTAGCTAGAGCTAACGATGTAAACTTACCAAAGATTTAAAAAATAAATAAATAAATAAATAAAATAAGCTATTTCTACTAGTTCCAAGCTTCTGTTTTAATTAAATTTTAATTATTTGTATTTTTTACATTGTTTTTAAGAGGTTGTATATGACGGGATAAAATTAAACGTACTTAGGTTTCAACCATAGGTTTTTCTTAAATTATGACAAAAAACGTAGGAATCCCAAGTAGGAATGAAATGTGTGAACATAGAATTAAAACTATTCACACACATGCAGCATAGGATGGATTTATTTTTGTCAAACCAAATTTGAATAAAATGAAGGAAATGTTCATTTCAAATGTCATAGCAACTGCAGGAAAATTCATGCTCTTGTGTTGCAAATGTTGACACTAGAAACGCTTTCGTTAACATTGATCCTGACTGAAGGTTTTTACAACCTCTGCTTAAAACAAATGGTCCAGAAATAAGTGGTTTTGTTAGGAGCTGTGAAGTAATTAATTGCAAATTCTCTCATTACCAAAATCTGAGTATTTTTTTTTTATATGATTTTTCTTTTTTCTGAGGAGTTGTTTTTTTTTTTTTATTATTATTATTAAGTCATTTAGAAAGGGTGTTCATTGTAAGTGTTGTAACAATATTCTGCCTGAACTGTCCTTGCTACTCGTTCTTTTCACTGGTTCTGACTCTGATGGCAATTAGACTGTTTACTGTCACATCAGATTGCATAGTGTATAACTGGCGTGAGCTGTTACTGATCATGGAGGTTGTTGGGGCCCTCAATTAGCATTAGCATTAGCATTTAAACAGCCAATTCTCCTCGGCCTTACCTGCGAGAGCTTATTAAAATCACGATCAGGAAGGGCAGTAGGGTTCGCGTGTCATGCTGGGTTCGCCTTCCAAAGTCCGTCCACGATTCAGAAATCAGTCTATGCTTTGACCAAATATACAGCGCTAAATTTTATGCTAACTCAGTTAGCTAGGAGAAAGGCAGTCACAGGTTAAATGAAAAAAACAACAAAAAAAAAAAAAAACACTTACCAAAGTAAATATTATTGAAAAAGCTACTCTTTTACTTAAGACTATCAATAATCTAGTTGCAAGTTGTGAACTTTTAAAACTGAACTTTAAGTGAAATGTCCTGCTCCACCCTCTTTGAGTCACACTGCTGAGTACATTATTTTTAACGGGTGCGTTTATTTTTGGTGCGTTTTGATCTCCTTCTGCAGTTCCTTCACGTAGACGTGGTCCTTTCCATGAACGACCTCCATAATGGCCAAAGCCTGGGAAAAACAAACAAACAAACAAACAAAAAACGCATAAACAACATAAGAAAACTGAAGTTAAAATGGAAATATGCCATTTTTAAGTACATTTCAATAAGCGACCTGGGGAAATCATTTAAAACACACGGAAATCCACAATTGATATATAAACAAACCTGACCTTTTTGAGGGCAGTCGATCCTGCAGACGCTCGGTCCAGAGCCACGTAGAGTCGCCCCAGCTTCAGATACATCGAGGCGACGTTCAGGGAGTAGGCTGGATACAGCTGCCTGCATGGAGCATACTCTCACGTTTATAGAGCATACTCTCACGTTTATACAGCTTTTATTACGAAAATTGCAGTTAAGTTTTATTTAATATTACAATCTGATCATTTTGATTCATGCACATACACTTTTCATACAAACTTCCATCATTTCCATAATTTGTTTCCACCGTACTGTGCAGTCAATCGCTTTTAAACCCACATTAAAAAGAAATTCCCGGTTTGACTTGAACGCCCGTACTGTATGTGCCAATCATTTTGAAAGTGGAAATTCCAACCTGAACGGCTTTATGACTTTCTCCCCGTAGTTCACGGCGCCGTCATAATCCTCCATGTACATGCACACTCCCATGGCCTGGTACATCATGTGCAGCATATAGACGTTGGCGTCCTCGAACAAGGAGCCCATTTTGTCCATGCTGAGCTCGCATATCTCCAGCAGCTCTGCAGGGGGTGCTCAAGAGTCAAGGAGATACAAGCCGCACCAAAACGACACACACTCAAATCTAACAGCTTTGTTCTAAACTGTGGACGGTTCATCGCATCTAGATTGGAATAGAGACGGCGATTAGGTCCGGGAGAAAAGGATATTTTTCTCCTGTTTGGCTCTGCGGAAGTCCTCGATGGCGTTTCGCGCGTAGCGAAGCATTTCCCTGATCTCCTCTGAGCGTGGTTCGTCACCGTCAACCTTTCTCAGTTTCAGTTTGACCTTGTCCTATAGCGCGCGCACACACACACACACACACACACACACACACACATATACACACGAGCACCAGAGGCTCTTAAATAAAGTAGGATTTAGCAATTTTACTAACTTTGTTCACATAAACACGTCACACACCTTGGATTTGGTTTTGCACTCTTTGCAGTCGCAGGTAAAGTAGTACGAGTCTCTGAGTCTCTCCATTCTGTCTTCTGTCGGGTAGAGCAGGTCGATATAGCTGGTGAATATCTGTACACACACACACACACACAATTATAAGCTATTAGATAGACAAAGAATCCCTAAAGTACTTTTAAATATGAGAGTTCTATTAGAGAACCTCAGGTTTGGGTTCAGAGCTGTTGGGTTCAGTTTCCCTTTTCTGCTCTGACCTTTGACCTGAATGAGCTGGCTGTGGTCTCACCTCCTCTCCAGCGCTGATATCCATCACAGCTCGCACCTCCGCTGTGGTTCCTCTGTAGGTGACGATGACGTTGGGGCAGCAACTGTGATTTATCAGCGCGACACTGACGAAAATGAAATGAAGTTGAAATGCACGATGATGTTCATTATATGTGATAGAAGTTCAAATGTGTAAAAAGGTTCATCTTCTTACTCTGGGAAGACCGCGGATCCTACATGGGAAAGCTCCTCGTCCTCTACTGTGAAGCCGTTACAGTGCACCTGTGTGTGTGTGTGTGTGTGTGTGTGTGTGTGTGTGTGTGTGTGTGTGTGTGTGTGTGTGTGTGTGTGTGTGCGTGTGTGTGTGTGTGCGTGTGTGCGTGTGTGTGTGTGCGCGTGTGTGTGTGTGTGTGTGTGTGTGTGTGTGTGTGTGTGTGTGTATGTGTGTGCGTGTGTGTGTGTGTGTGTGTGTGTGTGTGTGTGTGTGCGTGTGTGTGTGTGTGTGAAAGAGAAACCAAAGACAGCCATTTTGAGTTTGTCATCCAGTTCCATTTCCAAATCTGTGCCCAGATCCAATGTCATAGCCAAAAAGAAAAACGAGAACCCATGATAGAGTAAAGGTGAAACAAGCCAGATGTGTACCTGAGCAAACAGTGTGAGCAGCGCATGGTGATCAGGGAAATCCAGATGTTTGGAGTAGAAGTGATGCAGTTCAGCTATGTCTGCCTCGCTCATCTCCCTTTTCTCATTATCCAACTGATCCAGGTCTGAGAGAGGGTCAGACACAGAGGGTCAGACACAGGGGCATATGAGATTCTGCTTACTGCATGATTACGGTTTGAAGAAACTGCAGACGTTGCAGAAATGTGGAGACACAACAGTAGCAGAACGATACACCCCGTGTCCACAGCTACAGTTCTACATTCCTAAATCTGTTACAGATATTCCCATTTACTGCGGATAAACAACAACAACATCAACAACAACAACAACAACAACAACAACAATAATAATAACAATAATAATAATAGAGCAATTCATCAGAGATCACTATGGTAGTGAAATCTAGTAGAGGAGAAAATTAGAAATAGAATGAAAATAGGTATAATTTGTATAAGGAAATTAACCTTAAATCAACAACACTATATATATATTATATAACTGATTGGAGAAGAATGCAGTTTGGTTTTGAAGGAATCCCGATTGAAAATTCTAAATGGAAAGAATTGTGGGATGGAACTGAATCCGACATTTTTGGAATGAAATCCATTTTTGTATCCAATGCTGCCTGGAATGTTTAATGGAATACATAATAACATGGATTGTTCTATGGAATGTTGAATGGGATGTTTAATAGCGTGGAATGCTGAATAGTTTATTAACATGGAATGCTGGATGGAATGAAATTTTATTTCGTTCCATAAAATGTGCCAAATAGGAATTTAAAGGATCGGTATGATGAAGAGAATTGAATGGAATATGGAATGGAACACTAATAAGAATGGTGAATAGAAAGTGGAATGGAGTGTTTAAAGAATTAGAATGAATTGTGGAACAGAAAATATATGAAGAGTTCAGTTCAGTGCTGAATGCTGGATGCAATGGATTGTGGAATATAACTGAAAGCTGAATGCGACGGTACAGTATGTCGAACAGAACTGAACGGAAATGAAAGCTGACTTTAATGGGATATTGAACGGAATTGAGCCTGCTGAATGTTAAATGGTTTGGAATGAAAATAAACAAATGAAACAATGAAATGAACTGAAAGTACTTAACAGAATGGCATGGTGTATTGGAACGCAGAATAGAACTGACTGCTGAACGGGATGATAAAGTCGAATCAAATGGAATGTCGAGTGGAATGTAAGTGAGGATGTTAAATGGAATGGAATGCTGAATGAAGTGTTCGTTCATTCATTGAACATGATGTTGATTAGGGATCAGTAGACAAGTGTTTATATCACTGATCTGGCCAAGAAGAAAATCGTGCAGTAGAACTAGAGACAAAGTGGTGTATTGATAAGAAAGGAGACGGGTGAGATACAGAACAACAAGTGAAAGACACTGATAGGAAGGGGGGGGGGGGGGGGGGGGGGGGCGAAAATTGATTGGTGAGAATGATACTTACTGGCCTCCAGATCCTTCAACAGGAGCAGTTTTTCTGACGCACTCCTCTCTTTCAGAACTTTCTGCATGGAGAGTGAAATACAAACGAATCATGTTACGTAGAAATATCGCACTTTTCCCATTTGAATTAAAAGGCAATTTTCCATCATTTAGAAAAAAACAAACATATTTTGCATTCCAATAGCTTTCTGTGTGATGACCATGGACAATAATTCCTCTTCTTGCACAGTAGAGAAATGTTTAAATCCACATTTGGCGAAAGAATTACAATCACATGACATAATTGCATAACAAATCGCTAAACGCTCACTGATTTCTGGCAGGACGCGTTAGCTAAACGTTTATAACTACCAGCTGTGTGCCTGCTATCTTGCTGGATCGTCTCTCATCTACTCTTCTTCCCTACATCACTCATCAGGACAGTACGAATCCCTCCTGCACTATCCCGAAACCTTTAAGGTGCACGGTGTGAACGGACGCTAGCTTTAGCTACGGAAAGCTTGAATCACTCACCATGCGGGTTATCACCCGAGCCACCAGCCGGACCGTCTCTGAAGGACACCAGCTCTCCCCGAACGAACACATCGCTGAGCATTCCAGCTTGTGCATCGCCCAGTCGCTTTTCTGAAAAAAATGCACACGTCCATACAGTAACATGCTTATTACCTAGTTAGGACTTTGAAAGCGCATGATAAACAAACACTTCAAAAGGGGTTGATATTGATAACACACTTGCAGAACCTGCACATGAACATGAACTTGTGAGGAGACCCTGACTCTGATTAAAACAAGTAGAATGAACTGGACCACCTAGGTAAGGGGTCTACGTGTGAAAAACACTGTATATTGTTACACATTTACATCGCACTTTACTGTATCTCAGCTCTGGAGGATCTCACTCTCTCACCCATCATCTATACCACTTAATCCTGTATTCAGGGTCACGGGGGGCCTGGAGCCTATCGCAGGAGGCTTTGGGCATATGGCATGGTACACCGTGGACAGGGTGCCAATCCATCGCAGGGCACAAGCTCTGGAGGATGACAAACTAATTTAAAAACTAAACCAAGTATGAAGTGCTTGCAATTATAATTCAGTACATCACAGAAACAACTGAAACAAAGATCTCAAAGCAGTTTAGCAGCAAACTTTGTGAAAACTAATATTTGTGTCATTCTCAAAACCTTTGGCCACGACTGTATTATATTAGTACAGTACTTAGTATCATAGTACAGTCGTATGTGAGCTCTGGAGCATCATAGACAGTGTTTTCAGGTTTGGTTCACTTTAGTAGTGGTGTATTTTACTATTAGTAAATTATTATTAGTAGAGTATTGGTATTGTACTGTATTTCTTTTTAATCACAGTATTAGTAAAATGCAGTACAGTACTGTATATTGTTACTGTATTGTAGTTTGCCTCCTGCTTAGTGTACGAATGGTACAATAGTATTATTAGTATTAGTAGTAGTACAGTATTAATATAAGTATTATATGGTATTGATGTATTGTATTATTGGTATTCTGCCTGTCTATTATTGTAGGGGATGAGTGTAATATTAGCATAGTACACGTATAGAATAGTATTTGTATGGTATAGTATTAGTACAGTATAGTTTAAGTGAAGTGCAGTAAAGTATTGGCATAACACAGAAATACAAGAGCAGGGTGGTGGTATAGAATTGTTTTTAATATATAATTATACAATATATAATTGGTAGTATTGGTATATATATATATATATATATATATATTAGTTTTTAATTAGTGATTAGTTTTGTCCTAACACCAAATTTATGGCATAAGATATGGAGGTCAAGACTAACACAGAGGCGTGATCAGTTCTGTCCAATCACACCCTACAGTACGTATGCATAGTGTAGTACAATGTAAATGTACAATACAGTAACGGGTGTTATGATGTATGGTAGAGTGAAGTAGAATGAGAAGAAAGCTACACAGGAACGTTTAGCCATTTAAATATATAGTAAAATATTGTACATCACTCGATAGAATGCTAGACATAAAAATAGTATTTGTACATGCTGCATTTGAAATGAAAATAAATAAATGAATAAATAAATAAATATTTCTAAAAATGTAGCATTGGTAGAATATAGTTTTACTGTAGTATGGTGTATCGGTTGAAAAATGTATTAGTGTGGTCTTGAATTAGTGCATTAAAGAGCATTCATTTATCATTGTATTTGTTAAGCATAGTATAATATAGCATAGCGTAGCACAGTATATTACAACATAATAATAATAATAATAATAATAATATAGTACAACATGGTATAGTGTAGCATAGTTCAGTGCAGTATAGTATAGTACAGTGTAGTGTTGTATAGTATAGTATAGTATAGCATAGCATATCATAGCATAGCATAGGATAGCAACAACTGTAAATAGTTTTGTCCATTCTCGAGAGCTGCAATCTGACCCACTGTACTCTTATATACTATAATACGCTATACTGACATATCATACCATACTGCACTGTATATTTTACAATATCAATACTATTCCACGCACAGGCTAAACTATACAAATATTATGCTACACCAATAATAGGCTATACCAACCCTGTAATAAACCATCACTATACTATCCGAATACTGCACCATACTGATACTACTGTATACTTCACTAAAACTATATTATAATATATTGTGCCAGTACTGTACTGTTCGAAATTTCATACCATACCAGTTCTATATTAGACACATTTTATACTATACCAACACTATACTGTACCGACCCAATACTATACCAATACCTTACTAGTACTATACAATAATATATTACATTAAGACTGTACTTCACAGCTAATGAAATTAACAGTACTATTATAGACCAATACTAAACCAATGTTACACTATATTACAGTAATTCAACTTTTTACCGAAAAAAAAAAAAAAAAATCGGTCCTCATACTACTGTAGACTACACAGGTCCTATAATAAACCTACAGTACACTATACTGTACTTGTATTATACTATACTTACATCATAAATTGTCAATATAATACGTGAGACTATACTATACAATGCTACACTGGAATCATAATAAGATAATACTACACTAAACCAACAATATATTAAACCAACAATTTATCGTCCTATACTTATAGATACAGTACCTGTTTTCTCTACAATTATGTAGGGTTTTTTTTCCCATATTATTTACTGTACTACAAATATTATATTTACTGCCGAATACTATATAGTGCTGTGCCATAGTTTACTATACACTGTACCATATTATACCTAATATATTAACAGCACTTACTGGACTTAAATGACAAAGCATTTCTATAGCGCTATATTTGTTCTACAGTACACTGCACTATAATGTACTGTACTATACTCAGATGTGGGCAAAGTATACAAATCCTACTCAAAGTACATTTACATTATCCAGAGCGACTTACATTTGTATTTCATTACCCATGTGAGCGCTTGAGGGTTATGGAATTATGCTTCATACCCAACAGGTGGCAAAATTCTCACTTCAAATACTACACACCACTGACGGCAGGTTACGCAATGCCATGCAGGAATGTAGTTAAGTAAAAGCGCAGACATTTTGCTGTACTTTTAATCTGAGTAAAAGTAAAAAGGTGCAGAAATGTGAAATATGTACTCGATTGAGGTAATGAAGTACATGCACTTAATTACCTTCCACCTTCTACATTAAACTTTCTGCGTGGAAATAAAAGTTCCTACCTGACATTCCACGTTGCAGTAAAACGCTTTCTTGCATTTTCCACATTTTGAAAGACCCTCTTTCCTATAGGAAAAACACAAGATGCATTTTTTAACAGACACGTCATGCACACACACACACACATACTATACACACATACACTCTACCAATGGTTATTGGGCCAAGAGCATATGGCATACACAAACACACACACACACACACACACACACACACACACACACACACACACACACACACACACACACACACACACACACACACACAATTCAGCTATGACGTGGCTGCCAAAACACACACACTTAGACTGGTGCAGTATTACACCACATGGTACTGTGTGTCTGCACAGAGGCCAGAATAACACACTTTTATTGCACTGCAGGATGAAAATACCACCCAGTGGCGTATTTCGAAAGCGCCGACACCACAAGCGGCAGATGAAAGTATGGCATGTTCCTATAGTGTAACACAAGCGCTGAGAAGAAAACAAAATCGCAAACTCTGTCTCATTGTATTATTCATGCTAAGGATCTCTTTTCTTTCTCTCTGGCACCGATGACGCCATGGCCATTAGCAGACGGTGCCCAAAAACTGATCCGGGATCAGCTACAACATCGACAATCGATGCCCTCCAAATATTTAACCTTTTCCAACCTAACCGTGTTGCTTGGCTATGGTGCTCCTTTTCACACTCCGCCTCTGTTTAAGACGTTTGTCGCTCTGGGGGTGTGAGGAAGCGCTTGACTTTCCAGCCTTGATTACCAGAAAGCGAAAACAAAGACTTTCTGCGATATATTTAGACGTGACCTTTGACTGACATTTGGAGTCGATGGCTGAAAAACGCTCTCAAGGCGTCGATTCATTCTCTTAAGAGAATCACAGGTTGTTATTGATACGCTTTTTTTTCCTCCTCCATAGAAAAGTCTACAGTCTCTCAGGAACATCACTAGGTGTACTGTCTTGTCATGTTAACTTAAAGACATCATTGAGACGCGTATAAACGTTATGAAATCTTGCACGGTCATACCAAACACAATAAAACATTTAACACGCGGTTATGGACATGCTTTAAGATGAAGAGGAAGTAATTAAAACCTGCCACTAGTGAACATGAGCAGGCTGGATCATCCTCCCTACACAGCTGCAATAAGTGGTTGAGTAAAGCGTTGCAGTATTGTTATTATTCCAGTCCAGTGCACTCAGGAGCACTCAAACAGGGGTAATTAGGTTGCCTCTGCAATGCAGCAATCAGGATGCATGACACTTTCTCACACTTTCTTCACTTCCCCTTGAAGGTGAGAAGCCGGGATGATTAGGCCCTGTCCTAATTCTTCCCTCTCATGCCCTTGCTCTGACTCCCTACGTCCCTGCCTGGAAAAAAATTCTGTCAACGAGAGATTGCATTTGGACAGAGTGCCTCGAGCTTTTAATGTCCTTACCACCTGGATACCACAAAACTCTCCAAGGAGGCGGAAATATAGCGGATTGTGGAAACATTAAGCTTTCCTCAAAATTTGCTTAAAAAAAGGTTAAGCATGAGGGCTTAGTGGTTAGCACCGTCATATTCCAACTCAACATTCCGCGTTCGATTGGCGGGTTTCCTCTGGGTATTCTGGTTTCCTCCCACAGTCCAATGAAATGCGGATTAGACTAATCAGCGTTCCCGAACTACCCATAGTGTGTCCTGCGATGGATTGGTTCCCCGCCTCGTGCCCTACGTCTCCTGGAATAGGCTCCTGCATACAGGATAAAGCGGTACGCGAGTGAGTTAAGTAAAGTAAATGAGGACTGCTCTTGGGACACTTTATTTTGTCCACATGACCTAATTTTTTCTTCTCTGATGATTTACTGATCCACTCTCACACCCTATTTACTATAGACCTGGTTATTTTTAGCAGATGGATCCATTTGGAAATTATGCCTGAAATCCCATAACGCGCCGTAATACAGTACACAGTCCCAATATTACATGCAAAATGCACAATGAGACGCAACCTGTCATGTTATTGAGAAACACTTATTCAAGTGTTCTTAATCAAGAATTCCAATGCGAAGAGATAATACTGTAATATGTATTATATCATATATATATATATATATATCATGAACTGAATATACTGTAGCGTCGTAAAAATATTCCTAGACAATAAGTTCACCACAGTTTTCTCCGCTCCAGCAGAAGAAGCAGAGCTCGCTGTGTTACCCAGTACATCACCACATATTGCTTCACTACCCTGTAGGTATTATATCCAAACCAGTGCAGGAACTCGAGCCAGAAATATCTTTACGGAGACCGGCCGTGCTTAGGCCATGCCCAACTGTGGTCATGTGTAACCAGACCTCTGCACTCAGCAGCAGCTGTCTCGAATCGAGGATAATTTCTGGCTGATGAATATTTCATGTAAAGTTAATGTGACATGATCACGAGCGTGGTCCTGCATAGGCTCTTTCATGACACACTGATGTAATGTTAGGAAAGATGAACCTACTTCGAACCATGGAGCAATATCAGCCCAAATGTGAGTAAACAGGCTAGAGGGAATATAAACCGCATGACTGCATTGATAATGAAACTCTGTTGATGATCCGAAGGAACTTGTGCATGTGGATTTGTTAAGGAGTGGGTAGGGTTTCACGAGCAGTGCATTAATGACAACTCCAGCTTCAAAGCAATACAAAGGGGTGACAGGATCAAAGAAAGGAAGAAGGGGGGGGGAAAAACCGTTACACTCTTTAAACGCAACCTAGAATGGAACGAGGCACGCGCGCGTCAATAAAGCGCAGCGACGCATCCAAGCCCCCAGCATATGCACGCACGCGCGGTGCAACGGTCAGTTTTTAATACACACCATCTTGATCCTTAATGCATGCGGTATGCGCGCGCGGAGAGGTCTCACCTCGCGAAGCAGTGCTCGCACGTGTAGCTGCGCTCGCTCACAGACAGCACGTGTGAGTACGCGGGGCACGCGAAGATCAGCTCGCCCACCCGGTAGGCTCTGTGCACGCGCAGCCCTCTGCCTTTCCCGGGGCTCTCGAAGCGCTCCAGACCGCCAATGCCATCCGCAGTCATCTCTAATGTCCCCGCGTGAAAATGCGCAGTGGACTCGGTGTAGAAGCGCGCGGCTCTCTCTCTCTCTCTCTCTCGCGCGCTATCCCTTTCTCTCTCTTTCTCTCTACATCACAGGAAGAAACCTGTCTCCTCAGTGGACAAGTCCAGGGTCCGCCCACTGACACACACACACACACGTATCCAAGATCTTCCCCTTATCTTAACCCAAGTCAAATGTGCAGCGTGGTGAATGTAATTAATCTCATTTATATTATAAGGGGATACTGGGGTTGGTTTGTCACATGGGCTGAAATCTCCATGCAGTGCTACAAATTCATCAATGTTATTACATGCTTTCTGCTTTGTTCCCAGGGCCATATGCTGCTTTAACACCTCTTGATTGGATTTCTTGGTCAGATGGTCCCTGATGTACTACTCATCCTCAGCTTGCTCTCCTGCTCACAGTCATATCTATTTATCTACTCACCACTTGGCGGCACAGTGGCTTAGTGGTTACCACTGCCCTCCCACCTCCAGTCTCGGGGCCCGTGTTCATGGGGTTTGCATGTTCTCCCTGTGCTTGGTGGGTACAACGGTGTCCACCCACAGTCCAAAGACTGTTAAGATAATAGGCTAACTATTAGATTATAGGCTAACTATTAGATTCCTATTAGATTAGGCTAATAGGCTAACTGGCATTCCCAAATTGCCGGTAGTGTGTGAATGTTGACTGGCCGTCCTACCACAGTTGTGAAAATGGGAATAAATACAATGGTCACCACTGGCCTCCATGGTCCCTAGTTGGACTTCAGGGGTTCCTACATAGGTGTATGGACTCCTCCTGTACCCTTATCTGCATTGACTTGCACTGCTTCAGTTTTGCAACATTCACATTTTCACTGCTGTCACTTTCAATGTCTATGATTCACATCTCATATTTTCATAGTCTATCCACTAATATTCATCCTCATTCATCAGAATTGGCACATATTAATTTTGACTATTTTATACATGATCTGTAATTGCAACTACATGTTTATTGTCTATTATGTTACTATTCTTGGTTCTGGAAATTTCCCTCAGTTTCAATAAAATATCTATCTATCTATCTATCTATCTATCTATCTATCTATCTATAGCAAATTTCTAAAGGTACTAATGTTTATCAATTCAATTCATTAAATGAATTAACTGCATCAATGCATCACAAAATCAGCATTCACACATGTGCTATATAGTCCACATGTGCCATATAGAACCCATACATATAACGAACAATTGATTCCGACTGTGCTCAGGAATGATTGCTAATCCCAGCCTCCCCATTCCCCCGCTGGCCAACGTAAACAAAATTTTTTGTGCCCCGTTCTCGGGCACATTGACGTACTTAGACCCTCCCATACAGCAGGTGGCAGTGTAGGTCAGAGCATGAGCTTGGTGCATGCTAAGCACATTTTTTCAGCGGACCCGGGCATGGAGAATGTCTCTCCAGACTGGAAGTCAGTATAGCTACTTAGTTGGCTACACCCGTGGTTAAACCAAGATGTTTTTAAAATAGCATTTTTTAAACATCTTGCGGCTGCATGGTGGTAGTGGTTAGCACTGTCGCCTTGCACCTCCAGTGTAGGGGTTCGATTCCTACCTCAGGTCTGTGTGCAGGGAGTTTATATGTTCTCTCCATGTTTGGTGGGTTTCCTCCAGACACTCTGGTTTCCTTCCACAGTCCAAAAACATGTAGGTTAGGCTAATTGGGGTTCATAAATTGCCTGTAGTGTGTGAATCTCAATCGGCCGTCAAGCTGGACACCCTACCCCTTAAATAACTGCTACTGTACATATATACGTACCTTTACGGACCTTTGAGCAAAGCAAGACCTCAGTTTTCCAACTGTTCCTAGATCATATAAATTAGTTACTCTTGGTTTGTCTGCAATGATAAATCTTTCTATACTAGATTTGTCTTGACCAGAAGAATTGAATCAAATCTGTATTAAGATTATATAGTTCATTTGAATTTTTTTTTTAAAGAATCTAGAGACCTTCAATTTCTCATAGTACATCTATAAAAATAATTAGCAGGAACCACCTCCAAACATGAACATGCTTTCAAGTCAGTTCAGCTACTTAGTAGGTGACACCCATGCCATGGTCCAGGCTTAAACCAAGATTTTTTAATTATTTCTTTTTTAATATCATGTCCCAGATTACTTCTACAAGCAAAAATGATAAAAGAAGGAACTATTGAACCGTTAGGCAAGGAAGACCTCAGTTGTTATACTCAGGTGTGGATTAAACCAACTTGCCCTAGATCATTTAAATGAATTATTCTTGGTCCATTTGCATTAAGAACGTGATCCAATACCTGATTTTTTGGACTAGAGGAAGCGAATCAAACATACAGTGTCTTTTGGGTAACAGCATGTTTGTAGCTGCTAAATTGAGCTGCAACTCACAAACTGAGCCAAGCCCAGAGCTGTCGTGCTGCAGAAACCATATATGTTCTAGAAATCAGTGGCTCTTCTAAGCTGTGGTTCGCTCACATGGGTTGTGTCCACTTGTCCAGTGAAATGACTCTATTCTGATGGGTCTTATGTCTTCCAGGATAAATCCACCCACATCCAGAAAGCACAGGGGCTTACTGCACAGTTTGAGGAGAATGAAAACAGTGCAAATCATATGCTATGCCTTTATACTCAACAGTTTTTTTAATCTTTTGGACTAGCGCCATCTGTAAAAGACCAACTGAGAGAATATCTCCCAGAGGATTCGGGGCACTAGGCAGAGTACACCCTGGGCGTCCTGCCAGTCCATCACAGGGTACAAAGTATGCACACACACACACACACACACACACACACACACACCAACACTCACTCACACACTACGAGCAATTTGGAAACACCAGTTAGTCTTTGGGTGGTAGTAGGAACCCGCTGGAAACCCACCAAGCATGGGGAGAACATGCAAGAACCATGCATGTGAATCCATGCACACAGCCCAGAGGCAGGGACCGAACCCGGATCCTAGAGGTGTGAGGCCACTACGCAATGCTAACTACTACTCTAATTTATCTAGGGCACTGCTCTTTTATCAGATGTACAGTAATTATGATTATCGTTTATATGTTATACTGTATATTATTGAATTCAAAAAATAGCATGACAATAAATCTTATGTTGTTCTAATTTGGGGGGAGGAAAACATGATACTCTACAGTATGTGATAAGCTTTTATACATTTCTTTTATATTTCACTACGGTATACTTAGTATGACTATTTTTAGGTGGGTTTACACAGAAGGCCAATCCAGGAACAGTCATGTGTTCTTTTAATAAACTGCAGTCGAGACATTTATCTATAAAAAGATAATGACGTCAGATACAAGTGGCTAAAAATAGCAGCAGCATTCATCACTTTCCTAGCTGTCTTGCCTGACTCAGTCAGGTTGGAGCAAATAAATTTCCCTTCGGGCTGTGCTCCTGCTTTCACAGCTGGTCTGTGAATATGCTCTCATTTTATTTTATTTTATTTCTTCTTTTAGGCAAAATGAATATTCATAAAAAAAAGTAAATCATATAAAAATTATGTTATTTCACTTTATAATTTTCATATTTAATTCTATTTTACTAAGGATGTTGTTCTTATATTGTTATCTTACTGAACCCAGAAGCAGTTATTAAAAATAAAGGCTGTGGAGAAAAAACAGCTAATTTATCTAGCATCCATTCAGCACAGACTGCAGTCTTCCCTTTAGTCTCTCTCTCTCTCTCTCTCTCTCTTCACTCTCTCTCTTCACTCTCTCTCGCTTTCACTAGGCTATTAATAGTGTATGTGTGCTCTCACACCATGCTGATATGATTCAACATTCATTTTTTGCACATCTTGTCTCCTTTTTTTGCCCAGTTTTCCTGCGTAACGTTGGCAGCATCCCCAGCTGACAGACGCTCTGCCTGCACAAATGAGAGAGAGAGAGAGAGATTAAAACCATATTTCTAAAAAGGAATCTGAGAAAACTGTCTTTCTAATGCTGAGATAATGCAATATGCACAACACAAGATCTCACAGTACAAATCTGGTTTATCTCAAATCTGACGACAAATAGAAAATATAAGCTCCAGGCATCAAGTAATCTTATTTTAAATGCTCTAAGGCTGTCTCAATGTTTGTGCTTTCTTTAGACAGGCTGAATTTATCGCGGCCCATAAATATTGGCAAACCCCCGAAGTGAAAAGAATTAATCATACAGTAGTGTTACAGCAAAGCAAGATCTTCAGAATGGAAGAAGCTTGTGTTCTCCAGTAAGTGGGGAAGGACTGTGAGCAGAGAGAAACTCAGTCACATGGGAGCAGTGGGAGCAGAAGCATACTGTAGATGCAGAAGCAGTGTTGTTCTGTTGTTTAACAGCTGTTTTAGAAAGAAAGAAACAGCAGTAATTCAACTGAAGGCAATGCAAAGATTCAAAACAACTCAAATCAGCTTAACAACTTAACTCAACTAAAAGTAACAGCTCATGTTAACAAATCAACCAAGCAGCGTGATTTACCTCCAAACCTGAATATATGAACTATTAAACTCCTCAGGTCAACAACAAAACGTAGTTAGAGAATATAACCCGCAATACAAATACAACTCTAGTAAACAACTCAACTCAGCTCAATAATACAGCACAATCAGTCAACTCAGGTGAACAACTCACCTTACAGTATCTCAACAATTCAACTCAGCTCAACATCTCAGCACATAACTCAACTTAGCTCAGTAATTAATCACTTCCATAACACAACTCAGCTGAACAGCTCAACTCTGCTCAACAACTTAGATCAACAAACTCAGTGGAATACTTCAGCTCTGTAAATCAACTCAATAGTTTAACTCAACAACTGAAACTCAGCTTAACAACTCGCCTCAACAACTCAACTGAACAATTCAACTCACTCATAACTCAGCTCAATAATTCAAGTCAGCTCAACAACTCAACTCAATACTTCAACTCAATAATTTAGCTCAAAACCTCAAACTCAGCTCAACAACTTAGCTCGACAACTCAACTGAACAACTCAACTCAGCTAAACAACTCAACATAGCTAAACAACTCAAATTAGCTAAACAACTCAACTCAACTGAACAACTCAACGCATTGTAACAACTCAAATTAGCTAAACAACTCAACTCACCTAAACAACTCAACTCAGCTTAACAACTCAACTCAGCTTAACAACTCAACTCAGCTAAACAACTCAAATTAGCTAAACAACTCAACTCAACTGAACAACTCAACTCATTGTAACAACTCAAATTAGCTAAACAACTCAACTCAGCTAAACAACTCAACTCAGCTAAACAACTCAACTCAACGAAACAACTCAACTCAGCTAAACAACTCAACTTAGCTAAACAACTCAACTCGGCTAAACAACTCAACTTAGCTAAACAACTCAACTCATCTTAACAACTCAACTTAGCTAAACAACTCAACTCATCTTAACAACTCAAATTAGCTAAACAACTCAACTCAGCTTAACAACTAAGCTACTTAACTCAGCTTAACTGAACAACCTTTCAGAGGTCAACTCAACTCCTCACCTCAACGACTTAACTTAAGAATCAGTTTTCCATATACCATGTGTTTGGGTCTTAAACAGAGGTCAATACAGTTATTTGAATAAAAAAGCATTAAACTATTTGCAGGGTGACAACCTTTAAAGTCCTCCATGATGCCAGATTGAACCTGTACTTTAAGATTCCATAAACTGATACCTTGAATATATTTATTCCATCTGATTGTATGAAATTAATAAATTTTCATTGAGAGAGAAGAAGAGAGCATCAGGCTTTATTCCAAGCACAATTTCAGTAGTAACAATATGGAAGTCTTGGGGGAGAAGGTGAAACTGCTCACAGCATGTTGCAGGCAACAATCCCTCGCTCAGTGTCAAGGAGATGAATGTTGTCTAGAGGAGAGGGAGAAGGGAGGTTGTTCCCTTGAGCGTTGTTTCTCCTACTGTGGAAAGGCTGAAACTCCTTCGAGTCCTTATCACACTAATGCATGCAACTTGTGCTTTGTTGAAAAAGCACAACAGCACCTCTGGTATCTAAAAATAAGTATTAAAAAAATAATAAAACTGAAGAAAGGCAACCTGTCCCGTCAACACCTTTCCAACTTGCACAGGTGTATAGAGGAGAGAACGCTGCCTGAGTGGTACTCAAGGGTGAGAACAGTCCAGTCCAACCCAGGAGCTGCTCTCTATGGAGTCATTGATGTGACATGGCAGGGTGACATGAGAGTTAAAAAAAAAAAAAAAAAGAGTAGCCACAAAGTGATCAGATAATATATTACAGTCAGGAGTATTATTTTTGTGGCCTCTGGGATACTTAGCATGGGGCAGCTAATGTTTATACAGTCAACGGATTGGCTCAATATAATTATTTGTGGTCATTTTGTGGCCTCGAAACATCAACTTGTGGTCCAGTATGTTCATTTGTGGCCACCATGTGGCTCCACCTCAGCAGCGCTGTATCTATACTGTATTTACAGTTCAAAATGGGACAATATTTACTGTATCCTCTCCTGATTTTTGGCGTTGGATTAAAAAAAAAAAAAAAAGAAGAGTTAACTCTTAACATTAGCACATTGTTGTGAAGATGGTGCACATGGTGAAGTTTTGTTTGTGCTTACAGCAGTTTGTGTTTATGACACACCGTCTCCTAAACCTCATCAGCAAGCGTGCTGAAGTCGATAAGATTTGAGGGAGAGATTTACAGAATAACAATAAGATTGAATGAGACTGAAATAAATTAGCCTCAACGCTGTTAGCAAAACCAAAGAACCTAGCACTGGATACCAAAACAAGCATATGCTAGTAAACAATATTCTTTGAGTATACAGTACTTATTTGATGCTATTGAGCAAAATTCAGCCAGTCAGCATCCAGATATGATTTGTATGCTTAAAGATGTAGATTCTTACAGAAAATGTTAAACAATGTTTTGCTAAATGGCTAAATTCTTCTAACACAATTAGCCTAATCTGCATGTCTTTGGACTGTGGGAGGAAGCTGGAGCACCCGGAGCAACTCCACGCACACAGACCCCAGGCGGGAATCGAACCCAGGCTCTGAAGGTGCAAGGTGACTGTGCTAAAGACTGTGCTAAAGACAGTGAAATCAGGCCTGATTTCACTGCTTTTTAAAAGAACTGAACTGACTAACTGAAATTAAAATATTTGTACATCTTCGAATTTTCTACTCAAAGTTATTTTTCATTGTCATTGATGTTGTCACATTAAAAGAACAAACTACATATTAACTAGCAGCTTGCTAGCATAGCAAATATTAACACTTTTACCGACTTAAACGTAAACTAAATTCATATGGATAAATTCACATGTTTGAAACACACTGTTGAAGCAGTGAATTTATATTTAGCACCTGATTGACGTTGTGAAGTGACTCATGCCTTACAGCTGCTTAATACTGATCTCAGGTCAGACACCGTTCTCTCAGACACTGGAGATAACAAACCTGACGCTTTCCATGTCTGGTAAAATATTCCAACCAAACTTGTGTGTGTAGCAGGTGAGTGTGTACAGTGTGTGTGTGTGTGAGTGTGTGTGTGTGTGGACACAGGAGAAATGTTCACCCAGTTAGAGTGTGTCTTTGGCTGTATACCTGATGTCAATCTGCTTTTTAATCTTATTTATTCCACTCAGGATGACAAACAAATAAACATTATAAACCTTAATCTTTTGCAATTCATTAACCTGAGCAATCAGATTTTTATTAAAATAGACTGTATATAAAGTGAATGCACATTTCACTAATTAAAATCATTCATTCGATATTATTCTGGCTGTTGACAGTATATTTCAGCGAGGGTCGTTCAAGTCAAACTGGGACTTTTGCTTGTGTAGAATAACAGAATAACACATATGAGGGGGAAAAAATACCTTTATTTCTCTATATACTGTAAACTGCTGCTGCACTAATGCACTTATCCCAGTGTTTATTAGTGTTTGGATACCACCACGGTTGAAATTTTTCACAGTCCACACTGGAGCCTGCTTCGGATCTGAAACACTGGCCTCCTGTACTGTGCTTGAAGTCTTCTGTTAAATGTCAATCGGTTTTATGCCTTCATTCACGAGAAATTTCAACACATCCTTGTTTTTCTTGTTTTCATATTTATTTACAATGTGTGAAGGTAAACTTCTTTTCGAATAAATAACCAATATTTGTGATATTTAATGTGGCACCATTCTGTCACTGGAGAAATTAATTGTCACAATTAAAAAGTCATAAGCACAAGATGTAACACCACATCATGCTAACAACCAGTTGCCATTAATTATGTCCGTCTGAAGGCAGAAAAAGCAGCATCTTTAACCACACCAGTAGCGATCAATTATTTAATTAAACTTTCTTTATCTCCTGTCAAAATACTTAACAGGAAGATTACAATGGGTGGCTCCATTTATTTAAATTATTCACAAGAGACAATATAAACTTGTATATAGTTTACCCAAACCGGTTGGTTTTTCCAGCTATGAGATAAACTTATTCTCAGAGAAAAACTCTCACTCACTTTGACACACTGACATCTAGTGGCAGATAACTAGAAGTGCAGAGTAAAGAGATAGTACCAGTACATCTTTTTGTATCACGTTTAAGTAGAAGAAATGGTACAAAAGTGTATTTGTTTTAAATCTTAAAACTTTAAAAGGATGCACAAAAGGTTAGATAAAAATAAAAATAAACTTTCTGTTGTTCTTTGAAATTATTTTCAACAAATGATTTACTGTGTTGTTGTAGTTGGTGACTGGAATAAACCTTTTCGCCCTTCTGGAATTTTTTGAATAAATAAATAAATAAATAAAACAAATAGCAGGTTATTGCACAAAACAATGATTGGTTGTTATATACGGTACAATTTGAACAATTTGTCTTCTAATGTAGTGTAATTACACTTCAAAGTGCTGCCATCTAGTGGCTAACAAAGGAAGTTTTATTTTCTCCTACCGCATTGCGATTTACTTTAAAAAAAATTATTAACAATTTACATATTTAAATTGATGAGATATCAGTTGTCTGTTATCAATAAAATATATTAACCTAAAATAGCTCTCTCAAAATAAAGCCATAAACCTTAAATGTAACTCACCTGAGACCAAGGGGTGATTCTAGGGTTCTGAGAGGGGGGCATGGCAAATCAGATTCAATTAGCAATATATAATGGCTTAGAAAACATTAAACATGATTTAAAAAATCTTGAGCAATGCCCTGTGCCCTAATACAAGTAGTATTAAGTTAAATGTAGCACTGCCAAAAGGGCCTGAAAATCATTTAGTGTTTTGGGGAAAAGATTTTTGTACATTTATTCATAAAAAACAACTGATAAGGCAACATTTATCTATTTACTATTTACACACGTGAACAAAATTGTTGGTACCCTTCGGTCAATGAAAGAAAAACTCACAATGGTCACATAAATAACTTTAATCTGACAAAAGTAATAATAAAAAAAAATTCTATGAATGTTAACCAATGAAAGTCAGACATTGCTTTTCATCATCTCACCATTTTTGTCCAGGCCTGTTCCATGAGTTCATTTTTTTTTTATAATTCCGTTGAAGCATGGTTGAAAAGCCATGTCTGACTTTCATTGGTTAACATTCATAGAATTCTTATTTATTATTACTTTTGTCAGATTAAAGTTATTTCTGTGACCATTGTGAGTTTTTCTTTCATTGACCGAAGGGTACCAACAATTTTGTCCACGTGTGTATATGGTGGCGAGCACTGCTGCTAAATCATCTTTATTCAGCAGTCTGCCGGTCAGTCACGCGAAAATAATCAGACAAACATGCTATTAGGGCGATATTAAAAAATTTAGAATTGACTGTATACACACCATAAACGAGTCGTGGTGTGTGTCTCTCCTCCGTTTTGAAAATCACGGAACTGTGATTCCCCTTTGCAAATCAAACAGTGAGTGACAGCACGCTACGCCAATAAGTGATTGACGGCGCTCTGATCCAATGACATTTGCCATTGTCAGGTTGACAGTACATTTGTCAAATGATGTTGGGGGGGCACCTTTGGGGGGGGGGGTATTGCAATCATATTTCATATGCCATCCCATGCCCTCCTCTAGAATTGCCCCTGCCTGAGACTTTAAACAGTAACTTTATTAAAGTAAGGCTAAACCATGAAACGCAAATGTTTTATATTGCAACATGTGTGATGGGTTTAGTGATTCTGGTGTTAATTTGTTGGATTTTGTCATTCTGCTTCAATAACGTCACAGTGGATGGTGTTTAAAGCACTGTCAAGGGTTTGCCACAGCGGACCAGCCGATCTACACACTACTTGGTAAAGGGTTTTACGCCGGATTCTCTTCCTGATGCAACAGTCCGATTTCACCTGGGTTTGGAACTGGCACTGCATCCGGTGGCTGGGGTTTGAGCATTAGGTGGGAACTGACACTGGGGCTTTCGTATGACAGACGTGAAACCTATGACTGAGTCACCAATACCCCTGTTACTAACACACTTACAGTGCTAAAATAAGAAATAATTACGTTAACATTATATTAATTAGAAATCCAGTAGTGGTGAAACAGTCCCAGAATGCAATGCATTGCTAAGATGACTATTCACTGATCAAACCATCTGCCTAATATGGTGTTTGTCCTCCTTATGCCACCAAAACACCTCTGTCCCATAAAAACCTGGACCCCACAAGACCTCTGAAGGTATGCTGTGGTATCTGGCATCGAGGAGATCCTTTAAGACCGGTAAGTTATAAGGTAGACCTGCAACAACTCCCACAGATGCTTGAACAGATTGATATCTGGAAGATTTGATGTCCGCACTAAGATCAAATCTTTTAGAACATTTTTCGCAGTGTCTTATTATCCTGCTGAAAGAGACCACTGACATTGGGGACAACCGTTTCCATCAAGGGGTGTTCCCAATCTGCAACAATGTTTAGGTAGGTGGTATGTGTCAAAGAAACACCCTTATGAATGTCAAGACCCAAGAATTTCCAAGTTGAGCATTGCTCAGAGCATCATACTGATCAGGCCACCTTCCTCCGTTGTTCCATGTTCTGGTGTTTGGTGATGGAAATGGATCAGCATTACGCAGTTACCAGTTACGCAGCCCCATATACAGCAAACTGTGATGCACGGTGTGTTTTGACACCTTTATATCAGAATATTTACTTTTTCACCAATTTGGTTCACAGTAGCTCTGACCATCCAAACAGACCAGACAGATTAGCCTTCACTCCCAGTCCACATTAATGTCTATTGTCTGGTCATAACAGTTTGACCCTTGTGAAAGTCGCTCAGATCCCTTCACTTGCCCTTTTTATCCTTTATGTTGCACTGACTTGTTGTACACACTCTGCCTGGTTTGCCATTAATGTGGTCATTGATTATTTGCAAGAAAATTAAACCTTGGGCACCTTGCTAGTGGAAGAGCTGGACAGATCTTAAAGGTCTGCTGGTTTCTCGGTAGGGATGAGGACCTGAGGAATAAATCAGCATGTACTGTAGCTGCCTCCATAAAAAGAGTTTACAAAATTGATGACTAGCCAATGATAGCTTGATGGCCGGGGTGGGTCACTGATTCTGGTGGTGCACCCGGTTTGAGCCAAGCTGTCCCCATTGGGTACTCAAGGTCCTCCAAGCATCCTGAACTGCTTAGACACACTCAGGCATTCTCCACACTCCAGCCAAACTCACTGCCCCTGAAACAATGGAAACATCTCCAGGGTGGGACGTATTCATCACCTGATGTGGCTGATGGCACAGGGACTTAACTTAACCCTTACCTTTGCCCTTACCAATGTTTGCTCCCAAGATAAAGTGTTTCCAGATATTTTATTAGGTAGTTGTTAGGAAATATTTTTTTGTGTCCCTCTGTCTTTTTTTTTTTTTTTTTAAATAAAAGAGTAATATTTCATAACATCCACACCTAGGTCTTAGCCTACATCCACAACGCGGGTCTTTATCCTACCTTGCCCCAGATATCCGGCGGGTTCGCAGTAATTCCATTTTCCGTCCCCGCTAAAACTAAAGACATTTTTAATACATCATCTCTCTGATCGTGTTCGTCGTCTCTCCTTGATTGAATCCGTTTTATTTCTTCAGATAGACTTTGGTATTATGGCAGTATTACACGTTGGATTGGGAAATCTTTTTATTATCAGACATTTTGATGTGATTTGTCTCGGCAGACGGAGATTAGATAGTTGTGGGATTAAGCCTGCTGTCTTCAGAGAAGAAATCCAGTAAAGAATTGTTTTAAAGTGTAGTAATTTGTGACAAATCCCAAAAGCCCAGAGGCTGGATGCAAAAGTTTGTACACCCGTAGGGCAATCCCAGAGTTTAGCATAGCACTAATATTCTTAACGTATTTGAACAGTAATTAAAGTGTTATAGACTGGACGTGCGGTTCCAGCAGTCTAAGGTTTAGTGTATTCTGAGGCTTAGCTGCAGTTCTTCTTTCTGCCGTGTGCAGATATTAGGCATGTGATTGTGCTCATTTGTAAAGTCCTCCAACACCTGGCCATGGGCTTAAAGTGGTATTAGTGAGGACACACACACTGAGTCACACACACACACACACACACTCACACGCACGAGACATCGTACACGCGCTACGGAAAGAAGGAGCAGTGTGTGCTTTATAAATCCACACGCGATGTGTCAGTGTGTTTGGCGTATGTCTATCCACACCTTGTTTTAATAAGAGCTATGAGACACCCCATAGTGTGTGTGTGTGTGTGTGTGTGTGTGTGGGAATAAATAGAATTGCATAAAGTTTTCTGCGAACATATGAGTAGTGCATATGTGAGTGACTAAGTGTGTGTGTGTGTGTGTGTGTGTGTGTGTGTGTGTGTGTGTGTGTGTGTGTGTGTGTGTGTGTGTTTACAAAGTTCCTTTGTTCATTGCAGAAAGTTAACGTCAAAAGATGTTCAACCAGCCGGCAGTAATGCCTTAACACCTGCCTCTCTATCGTCCTCCATCATCTCCTCTATTATTCTCTCTATCACTTCTTCACCATCGCTTTCTCTCTCGATGTTCTCCTTTCTCAACCTTTTGATCATTTCCCTTCTTCTGTTTATCCTCCTTTTTTCTTGCTCATCGCTCTCTCTCTCTCTCTCTTTGTCCTCTCTCATTTCTGAAGTCTGCTTATGTCTCATTCACTTGATTCTACCTTTTCTTTCCTTTCATTCATTTCTCCGCCTCTCTATCCATTTTATCTAATCTGTCATTTCTCATCCCTTCTTTCCTTTTTTTTTGTCTCATCCTGTCTTTCATGTAACAGTCACTGTATACTTCTGTTCTTTTCTCTTGTCCTCTCTGTCATTCTCATGATCCTTCTCTCTTATTCATCGCTTGTCATCACTTTCTTATTCTTTCCCTACTTTTACCTCTTTCTCTCTTGCCTTTCCCATTCTCTCTGCTCTCGATCCTTTTCTCTTTTCCGTCTTTCCTTCAGCTTTCATTTCGCTCTCTTTGGATAGTTTTCATTTTCATTTCTGTCTCATCCTCATTTTCTCTTTTCTTCTCTATTATTATCCTTTATTTCCTCACAGTCCCTCTCCTCCTCCTTATCTCTTTTTTCTCCTCTAGTGTGGGGGCACTTATACATGTGAAGTCTTGCCCTCTGTGTCGTGTTTATGCCGTGGTGTGTTTGCTCAGGCTGATAGCAGGCGTCGGAACCGTGCCCTCTGGCTGCTCGGTAAGCTTCGCTGTCACTGTTCGGCTTAGCGCCTCAGCTCTGGCCTCTTTATGAGCGCACAGCTGCCCCGACCGCCGGCTAAACTTAGACGTGACAACAGTTGTGCGCGCCGCTACGCTGCTATATCGGGCTACGACAATAGACCTCCTCTTCTAATACAGGCCTATTGTCTCCGCGCTGTTGTTATTCTTTATTACACAGCTATGCTAACAACATGACGGAGATTTAAGGGGAAAAAAAGAAATCAGTCGCCGCTAAGGATTTGTTCTAGATATGTTTGATTTATTACTAGACATGAAATCTATATGAAATGAACTGATTATAAAGCTCATCAAATGATGTCAAGTCAGATGTAAAGCCAGGTTCGACATCCTTACACCATGAATAACTTTTATACAGTCTGTCATCAGTCCAAGATAAAAATAAACACGTTTTTGCATTTCTCACTGAAGTGAGCAAAGGAAGTTGCCCTGCCAAGAGTCCACATATTTTCCTTTGTCCTATGTTTAGGGTGGCATGTGAATATGTGTGTGTAGCTCTAAGAATTCAGCGTTGCCCTCCAAGGTAAGGGGTCACATGTCTGGGTCGCTGATCTCACCACTGTTCTGCCGTACTGTAATCCAGGTCCGAAGGTAAATGCCGATGCCTGATTACACTCACACTCGCACACGTACACACAATTAGACAATATGTCGCAGCACTTATGCTTGTCAGCGCTCATGGTGAACGGTGAATAATCCTTTAAAAATAATCGACACAGGAAGTTGAGGAACAAACAACCTCTGGATGTGGTTGTGTTCATAGCAACAGTTCTCGATCCATGATATCTGCTCGTGGAAATCCCCTGGACCGTTCAACGTTTCAGCTTTACGTGTTCTACTACCCATGCCAGGAGTTGTGTGGTTTAAAAATGTAAAAAAAAAAAAAAAAAAAGGAGCAAAGCTTACAATAGGGCAACAGAGCAATGACAGGAAAGGGGCGGGGCTTGTAGTAAAAGAATAGTAAAAAGGCAGTCAACAGTATGCAGATGATGCAAAGTTATGATGCATGTGTGGGTATTTTTGTTTATTTTGGTACAGTAATGGAAATTATTATTGTCAAAAATATATAATACGTGGGCAGAGTTACTTTAGGTTTTTTTTTTGTTTTTTTTTTTGTGGAATTTTTATTTGTCCTCAAGATTAACCTTCACACACCATAAATCCACCATCTTCAATTCCAATTGCCTTAAAGGAGTCGGAGCGTTTGTCTTCAGACACTTAAGACCTTAAACATATTTCAAACCTCTGTCCTTGACCCCGGGGTCACTCCAGGTCAGAGGATGTCCACTGTCCTTGCTCAGGGATTGGCTCAAAGGCTAGGCTTTTCATTCCAGGCACTTTTACGGCAGAGAAGTCAAGGTCGTTTCAGAATTAGTGATATTCCGCGGCCGGGTAACAGCTTGCTCCGATGGTCGGACGTGTCATAATCGGTTCTCCTCTCCGCTTCCCCTCCCGCCTTCGCACCAAATGGCACCGAACACATTGTCTTTAGCTGAAAACACAGCCACTCCCAGCAGGTCGGCTCTATATTACTGCAGTAATTAGTAAATTAATGGAGATTGAGGCAGACATCTGTACCGAGAGGGGTCAACGAGAGCAGATGCTCAGGCAGCAGCATGCACAAAAAACGCCTTAATAAACAATTACGAGGAGACGGAGCCATGCATCGCGTGTTACGACTTTTGTGGAACTTTTTGCCCATCCGGCTTTTATTTATTGTCTTTGACTTACGGTCTAAATGAAAAAATATGCAGAGTTTAGATATGACATCCATCCTCTTTAATATCAACATATGCTCCCTGTCTCTCTCTCTTATTCCCAAGTCAGGTCAGGTCCTTCATAAAGCTTGCGGCTGGAGATGTGATTAAGTTCCGGCTTGTTCTTATCTCACCCGCTAGTGTACGTTTTGATCAGAGCAGATTCATCGGATGTTGTGAGAAGAGATTCCCGAGCCCGAGCCTTCCTTAGGATTACCCACGGCTGGTTCGCTCGGCCTCATCTCGCCGGATTACGTTTATGAAAGTATCCTTGTATTATTTCTGGATGCTTATTGTATTAATACAGTCCCCCAGTGTCCTAGGAGGACCTCCTTTCCTCTAGTACATCTCCTGCTTAAACCATTCAAGGTAATCTTCCTGAGAGTGAAACTTGCTTTCTTGATTATTTATTAGTATTTGTGTCCTTGTTTTTAGTATTCCAGTCTTAATTTAGGAGCGTCCTTATTTTGTGGCCTATATTCACTGCAGAGATGAAATTTTAAATAATTCCCTGTAATAAAAACAAGTAGGATTTCCATGAAACACTTTTATGCCGCAGCTCGGAATTCTCAAATCTGATTGGTCAGAATAAACACTTATTAAAGCAGGTATTTGACAACACTTAAAAGTTAAAAAACCCCAAACCCCAAACACAATCTGTTTAAAGTTTTCTTCACAGTATGTTTCTACACCTTGCATCACCCCTGCATGTTTGTCCGTTCCCCTATTACTCCACTGTTGTCTATTACGTAATAAGAAAAGAACAGGCTTGTATTTGAAGTCTGATCTTTTTCCTGGAATGGGAGCTCTGGTACCAGTGCCAGAACGATGAGACAACATGTCCAGCTTAGACTTTGACCTGAAAATCAATGGTACATGGTGATTGTGTTCCAAAAATAAAGGAAACTCTTATGCTTGAAATGACATTTTAGGTTGTTTCACAATAAGGAAAAATGAGTTTTGAATATATATATTTTACACAATCGCACAACTCCACTTAAATTGTGGATTTAACAGCGTGTGGTTATGTGTTTGTTTGTTTTTTGTAACATGTACTATATATACATTAATAAAACTGATATCTTTGCATAATGCACCAGTCAAACGTGTATTTATCTCTTATATGCCTTTAAGGTTCTATTTAAGTGATTTCCTGATTCAACAAGTTTGGAAGTAATCAGGGCTGGGTGTGGCAGGTGAAATTTAACCAAAAAAAAATTAAAGCTTTCCAAAAATCACAGTTCATGATTTTTTAAAAAAGTCTTAATAAATTAAATCGTGATTTACAAATGAATTATTTAAATGAGAATTATATGTAAATAAATAAATAAATAAATAAATAAAAATAATTTTAAATTTTTTTGTCGTTATTCCAGATTTAATGTTATCCAGTTTTTTTTTCTTTCAAATAGCATCATGTACCAGCTACAAAGATTTATTCCCATGACCCAGATGCTAGAAAGTGACATCAGCACTACTTAGGGGAGTTTAACAAAAAAAAAAAAAAAAAATCATGAAACCATGTCAACCTTTTAAGAAGCTCAGGAAGTAAAGAGGCTTTGGAGCTAAAAGATGGAACATATTGCACCGAGACAGAAGCGTGCTTGATTAATGGGCATGATAATCATCTCATCAAATCACTCTCACTTATTAAATCTTGTTTAATATCCAAATGAGGGCCCCCTTGAGCAGATTTAGTCAATTTCGCCCCCCTCCTTTCAGCACAGTGAGAGAACTCGAAGCCAAGCCACTTGGCTTCGTTCACCAGATCCCAGGTCTTGTCTGGGCTCTTCCAGGAAAAGAAAAGAACAGAAAAAAAAGGCTAGCATGTCCTTCACTGCAGTGTGTGTTAGTTTTTGAGATTTGTTTATCACCTCTGATTAGGTTTAGCCCAGCTACAGGATGGGAAAGTTATTTTTGATCTTGAAGAAATGCGAGTTGAAATTAAAGCTAAAAGTTTGTACCAGGTTTACCAGACAGATTAAAGCTTCAACCTTCTTTAATGATTAGCCTGTCCTAAATGAAATATAGGCAATACATGGCATATTCTTTTGCTTCAAATTAAAATCTTTTTAACATCAATCCAAATTTTCTACACTTCCACTGAATTCTTCTTTCTCTACACACTTCTGCTAAAGACCTACATTTGTCCATTAGTACAACAGGAATCTCAAACACAACCTCCTTGGTCAAAATTTCCCGGAGATTCTCAACCTACAGTTTAAAAAAGAACAACCCGAATCTCATCACGTATGCCAGTTCTCCTTCATCTGACCTCGCTCTGAAAAGAACAACATGCCATTGTCTTATTTACGGTCCGCATGTGTCGCACGGCATCTTCATGGCACAAAGGCCAAGTGACAAGCGCTTCTAAGAAGAAGAGGAAAATATCTCCAACCCCCAAGCCCCACCACCCTTCTCTCGGGTTGAATTATAGGTATCCCTCAATAGCTACAATCAAGTTGAGCCCCCTCACCAACACCACCACCAACAACACACCTCCCCTATTCCCCCAAACTGATGTCATCCAGGCGGCAACTGGCGCAAGGTGACTAAAAGGGTATTGTGCATCTTCCGCAAGTGCCTTCCATTTCTCCCCATGTATTGTTGGAAAGCAGCTGTCGGCTACCTGGCCCTCACATGCCGTGTCTGTGCCGACGATCTTGGCAGCCGGAGCTTCAGGCTTTGGATACCAGAGCGAATCAGTTCTTAAAGATGACTCTCGGCCTCACATGGAGGGGTACGTGGGGTGTGGGTGAGGTTGGTGGGGGGGGGGGGGGGGAAGGGGGGCTTGGACAAAAGGCTTAGAGCTGCTGTCAGCAGAGCATGCATTGATGGAGAACAAAAGACATCCCATCGTCCTCCTCTCCGCTGCCAGACACTTTTATTACAATGCCATGCATTCAGATCCTGAGGTCATATCTCAACAAAGGCTTGAATGTCACCTTTACCTGCTAAAAGCTCGCTCATCGCTCAAAGCAGAAGTCTCACAGCTTAGCCGGAACAACGAAAGGCGGAAACATGCTTATCTGCTTACATGAGCCAAACCTTCTTGCTTTCTTTCTTTCCTTCTTTCTTACTGTCCTTCTTTCCTTTTCCTTCAGTCCCTCTCTGAAAACAATAACCCTCTCAGATGCACCTTGGGAAATGCGCCATTATTTTTAGCCAAGCTCTGAGGAGTGGCGCTTCTTTGTTTCGAGGCCGGCGTCCATATCCATTTCACGACAAATGAAATTCCTCCTTTGGCCCTTTTGGCAGGCGCACTCAGACCCAGGCCGGTTAGCCCCGAGGCTCTGTTCTCCCTCCCTCTCCCTCGCACCTGTCCTTACCATCAGCCTCTTGTCTTGAGTCTGCGCCCTCACAGCTCAAGGGGATCGCTTTGTGGATAAAGTGTGCCGTCTGATAGCGGCAGCGCGGGAATTACGCGGGTTGGCCTGGCCCACACATCGCCACGCTGAAAACGAATCTTTAGTTCCTCTGAGAGAACGGCGCAAATCTGCCTTGAAATGGCCTTGCTTGTGATGTCATGGACAGAGCTTTAGAGCTCAAGGCAAAGCTCTGATGCTTGTTGAAAGCCGAGCAGCGTGTAATAGAAAGCAGAACTAATTACAACGCAGCACTGACTAGCCATAGTTAGCAAAAACAGAGCTGGTACTGAACCGGTGCAAAAAGCTAGCACTAGCAAACAATTTCATTTCAGTGGCTGGTGGAAGGAATATATACAAACAGAAAGGTGTTCTAAACCTTTCTAGACTAAACATTTAAACTACATGAAAAGATCAGGTCAGAAAGTGGATTAGCGTCTTTTATTTCCAGCTCATCCTGAGGTATTTTTTTTCCTTCTATAACAGAACAAGACTTAATTCAAAGTTATTTGTTTACAGTGACATTTAATGTTGTGAAACATCTATCAGTTCCTTTTCTCACTTGTGTTGCTTCCCTCACTGGTATCTTTTTATTCTCATATTATCAGGAAAGTAGGAACAGGAACTCATCAGTCCTGAAGACTTTCCCATGGTGGAAGACATGCAGTACTTTTACACAGCTCTGACGCTGGAGACTCCTGAATGTCATCTTAGAAAGTGAAATATTCTTGATTCTAAGAGATTTCAAACCATTCTATAATTTCTTAAAATAAGATTACAGCTAACCAAATCAATATAATAGAAAGATAAATCATTAAAAACTAGAAAAATTATCTGCTAATAGAGGAAGACATTGGATACAATTGCATATTTAGTATATAATTACAGCATTTCACTCAAAATAAGCTTACATTTGGTTTAATGTAATCTTATTTTAAGAAATGATACATAGGTTTGCCTAGATACAAGAATATTCCACTTGTTAAGATATCTAAGGTGGCAAAAAAAAAAAAAAATTGCAATGCCACAATGGCAAACAAGAATCGACTTATGGAAAGTCGCCAAAACAATGATTATACAGTACAAATCCTATTAATTTAAATGATAAGGAATAACTTGCACTTTGGAACTTGGACAATCACATTGCTGCTGACACACATACCATTCGATTTCATACTTCATGTTTCAATTATATTACTGCTATGATACCTACACACCATATGTTTACGTTTCTATATTCTAAATTCATATTTTTTTTATACCCTACAGTTTACATTTCATTTTGTACATTCCATAAATCCAGTGTAATTTACAGTATAGCTTAGAGATTCCATTCTATTCTATTCTTTTTTTTTTTTTACTTTAGTAATAAACTTTTTTTTTTTTTTTTTTTTAATTTTCAGCCTAATTTGTTTAATCTTATTTAATTTAATGGTACTCTCTAGTGCAATTTTTTTGTATTGAAATCTTTCTGTTTTAGGTCATAGACATTCATATTAACATTTTATTGCATATCATACTGCGTATGGTTGTGTACGTATAATATATATTTCATTTAATTTAATTAGAGTTAGTTGGTTTTTAGGCCTTCTTCCAAATATGTTTACAAACTTTCGATAAACGATGAAACCATTTTAGCCATGACAAGCAGTGAGGGCGCGGTGGTCCAGTCCTCTGTAGTTTCAGAAGCTTTTGGTGTACACACTGTATACACAGGCAAGATAATGTTAAGATAATGGCAAGAAAATGTTTATGTGCTCAATTTCTTACCAAATGTATTCCTGAAATAAAATATATTTTTTATTGTAAATATAATGCAATAACATGTAATAATAGTAATAATGAACATTTCAGAATTTTAAGCATGAAATTGTTAGAAAGCAAAATTATTGTACTTTTATAATCTGAAATAAAATATTACTCCAAAGGAGTAATATTTTCACGTGCTAAGAAGTCATTTTTAATGTAACATAAATTCCATGGGTCATTTTTAGAAAGTAAGAAAACAAACTTTGGTGGGGGGAGGGGGGGGGGCTCTAAGATACTCTGAAATTTCTAACGTCTTATAAACATTTTTTACACTGATTTGTGTAAGAATGGAAAGACAGACATAGCTGATACTCAATATGAGCGACTCATTTATTCCTTTTTGTTTAAATGATCACGTTAGTGTATAGCAGAGCCATACATCTCCCCATAAGTTCAAGCACTAGCATTTCAATAGGCTATTATGGAGCAAACTGCAATACAGCAAATAAAACTCCCCGTGACACGATTGGAGTGAAACTGGAGCAAGCTGACCCCCATCAGACCCAATCTTCTGGGACGGCACTGGAAGCATTGCTCTTCCTCCCTTTCTGTCTTTCTTTCTCTCCTTTTTTCTGCCCCTCCACCTTCTGAGTGCCCTCCAACAAGGCCAGCTTTGTGAAGCCGTCTCTGCTTTGCGTGTTTTGCCATTCGGCTGGCTCTTTTTTTCCTTCCCCGCTCCTCAGAAACGGAGGGCCCAGATCTCTCACATCTGAGAGGGTCTTAATTTGGATGGCGGTCCGGCTGGGGCCGCACTCCTTTTGTTCTTCAGTTCCCAGGACGTCCCCTCGAGTCCCAGAGATTCCCGGCACGTCGCCTCGTCCAGATTTTTCGGCAGAAATGAAAGAGACTGACGGCAGACTGATCTGTCCAACTGGAATCTTTGTCAAAAACATGGGGGTGGGGGTACGAGCTGGTGGTGCTGCTGGTGGAATATGGGCAGCAGAAGGGTGGAACATGTTCTTACAGTATTACAGAACTTGCAAGGCACTTAGAGATTCAGTTAGATGTTAGTGATTCTTACTTCATGCATACCAAAACCTAATAAATAGAACCAGCCTTGCAATATGTTCCAGGATGTTGTAATTATGGGAGTCACATAAGAATCATACATAATGTTTTTTTTTCTCTCTTTACCATGCAAAAACAACATTTTCTAGTTCAATAAGATGTGATTTCACTGGTTGAAAATATTGGGATGAATAGGAAAAATAATTGCTAAATAGTGAATGCTACAATTTTAAACATGTTCATTTAGACCAGGCCTTAAAAAGGACCCCTTACAGCAAAAGCTGGCTACTAAACCTGCTTGTCTCATTCTAGAGTCCTTCGTTCTTTTCTAAATGTACAGGGAGATAAGAAAAATCCCATAAACTATAAACCATACTTTTTTTGGTTTGTGTATTTAAAATAAATATGAGTGTACACAGACATGACTGGTAATTAGGTCTTATATCAGATGTAACATGGTTTTGAGTATTTGATGATCATCAACATTAATGTTCTATTGTCACATGGTTAAGAAAAACATGACTGTTTAAACTGAAAGTACTGTATAACTCACAGTCAGGGGTCTTGATCTTCATATTTGCCTAATTACCTGACTAAGTGAGTTAAATATGCACAGAGAAATGTTGCACAGTGGCGCAATGTCTTGCGTGAATTCCCGCCTCCGGTATTCCCAGGAAAAGCTCCGGTTCCACTATGACCCTGAACGGGATAAAGCGCCCATTGAAGATGAATGAATGAAATATGCATTTGTTTGAAAAAGGTTGATTTGTCTTTCTGGGAAACCCTTAATTTTTATAAACTTTATGTAGAACATTGCACAATGTGTTTTTCAAAGAAGAAGAAGAAGAAGAAGAAGAGCAATCAACTGTTTAAGAGTGACGCATAAAAGTGTCTTTGTATACGTCTATGGCAACCTGGGAAATCCCTTGACTTTGTTGAATTTGGCATTGTCTACTATATATAGTTCTGAAAAGACCAGATTTTCCTGAACTATATTTCTCATTTGCATAATCGCAGGACAATAGCCAAGTTAAGAGAAGCCTTTATTACTGCACCGCCAAATCCTTTCTTTGCATATCCCAGCACTGCTGGGGTCAGAGCATACGATCAGCCACGATACGGTGCCCCTGGAGCAGATAGGGTGAAAAGCCTTGCTTTAAGGGCACAATAATGGCAACCTGTTGGAGCTGGGGCTTGAACCGCCCACCTTCTGATCAATAACTCAGTGCCCACTGATCTACAGTACCACTGCCCCAAAGGCAATGCTAGAAAATAAAATGTTTTAATAAGGTATGTATTGTCACTATATTTAGCCAAACTACATGGGTTGACATTTACAAAAGACTTCAAGCAAAGGACGCTGAAGACACTCTTAGCCTCAGTTATAATTTTTTTTTTTAAAGGCCGTACATCTATGAATGACGATCTTGACCGAGGTGGCTCAGAGCCCACTGCAGTCGTTTCCATTAACATACAGCCAGTGCAACGCCTGATCCTTGAAAATCAAGGGATGACTTGTTGCTAACTTGTGGAAGATCTAACCAGATGTCTGTGTAATCATTCGCCAACACCACTTGCGCATTACAGGAACTCGGCTGAGAGTTATCGCCACATCCCCTGTACAGTCCTGACCTCGCTCCAAGCCATTTCCACATGTTTTGGCCATTAAAGGAGTTCCTGGGAGGCCGGCGTTTCAGACATGACAAAGCCAGTCTGATCATGGCTCGGATGTACCAAGAAAACTTTCTACCTTGTTGATGTCCGAGCATCCGAGTAGCAGTGCGCTACATAGGGAAATTAAGGAAGTTATTTTACTCTAAAGACAGTGTCCAAAGTCAAAAGTCCTGGTTTAACTTGAACGCCACTCGAAGGTAGTAAAGAAATTACTCCCCGATCATTTTCACTTATTTTCCCTGAAGGCGCAAACTCTAACAATATCTCAAATTATATAATTTTTTTCCCCACACATACATCCTGTCCATAACACTGAACAACATATTTAAAAAGCTCCAAAAGATCAATTCCTTTTGTTGTTGTTGTTGTTTTTTTTTTTTTTTTTTAGCTCTGGGATCATTTTAAATGTTGCCTTGGTTAGATGTCATGATTGGCAGATTAGCCTAGATTGAGAACTGCGAGCATCTGAGAGCCAGCGTGACTCCGGCTGAGCTTAAGACATGACCTAGCATTCAGGGTGAAGGTGGAATGACAATGGCTATTACACAAGCTTTCCACAAATAGTCCTACAAGAATAGAGCCCTGTTAACTTGCAAGTTGTCAAAGGCAGCTGATGTTAAATAGAAGAATGGGTGAAGGGAAGCTCTGCACTCATTCCCAATTCAACAATATAATAACCTTTAAGGTAGAACTTTTTTTTTCATACTCCAGGCTATTTAATTAGCTCTTGGAAGACATTTAAACTATGAGTATCTCACTCTAACCCTAGAAACATAACATACACATATGTATATCCTCAGTATCGATGTAGATAAACATGAGCAAAATAAATACAACCATCTCTAATAACTAGCTCTAACTGGTAAAAGTTCTGATCGCGCTCAAAGACATTCTTGCCACTAGGTGTCCCCAATCTCTTGCTTGTTTGGTGGCCGGTGACAGGCTGTTAAGATGTCTGTTCCATGTCTTCAGAAGCTTGTTAAAGGCCAGCCGTGTGATTCTGAGAGCTACGAGGTGTGACACACTATATTTAAACCTGCAGGGGCTCTCATCTACAGCCGGAAGAAGGAGAGAAGCCTTGAGCCTCTATTGACACGAGCCCTTTTAGGTTAAGCTAACAGCGATCAAAGATTTATGAGAGCTGGAGATACAAGGTGTCAGAGAGAGAGAAAGAGACAGGAAAGGAAAGAGATGGGGAAAGGGAGGGTGAGAGGAAAGAATATGTACGTTTAAGTGGTTTGAAGGTGTCAGGAGTTACGAGTGGCGTGTGTTCTTAACTAGCTCAACGTTCATGATCTCGGGGTGTATGAAGTTTCTTCCCACAGTGCTGACTGGATAGAAGTTTTTACGAAAACTTTTTATACATTATTATTATTATTATTATTATTATTATTATTATTATTATTATTATTATTATTATTATTATTATACATAAATAATATGGATAGGCTGTTTATAGCTGCTATAAAATGATGTGAACTAACTCAGGCTCACCAGCCACTTCATTCGGCACTTCTACGGTCAGAATTTGGCACAAACAACAGTTTATTGATTGTATCAAGGGTTCAGGCTGGTGGTGTAATGGTGTGCCGGAGATTTTCCTGGCACACTTTGAGCCCCTTAGTAGCAATTGAGCATGGTTTAAATGCCACAGCCTACCTGAGTATTCTTGCTGTCCAAGTCCATGTGTTCATGACCACAGCCATGTCACAAAGCTAAAATCATCTCAAACTGGTTTCTTGAACATTGACAAAGAGTTCTGCATGAGAACTGCATGAGGCACTGTCATGTCCATATAGAACGAAATCTTTAAGGAACGTTTCTAGGATCTTGTTGAATCTATTCCATGAAGAATTAACGCAGTTCTGAAGGCAAAAGCTGGTTCAACCAAAACTAACAAGGAACACCTAATAAAGTGGCCAAAGAGTGTTTTTCACAGGACATGGATTTATGAATGGAAAAAATATATATATTATTGAAATTATTGAAAAAAAGGTTCTCAGTATTAGTAACTCTGCTTCATTACACCAATGAATAGTTTATTCGTTTATTCGTTATTTTATTATTATTATTATTTTTTTTTATCCCATTGTATTTTATGGCACCATTTTCCATAAATCTACACATTAGGCACATCAGAGAAAGAAAATCTTGCAGTTGGTATGCAGATTATAAGGGCTTCATGTACAGTATAATAGTATTTCATTCTAAAAAAGAGTTCTGGTGTGGGATTATCAACTTATCAACGGATTACTGTTCGGATGTGAGGGTTACTCACATTACGGTTGATGATTTTCTTAGAAATTTTAGATTCATTTAGATAATTTTAAAAAACTTGACTTGCAAATGTCCGACAATTTGCGTGGCAAGGCGCTGGTTAAGAGTTGGTCTTTGCATTTTTTCTTACAAATTAATCTGTGTGAAACTTCATGGACCATCAGGTTCTTCACACCTGGTATTACATTAGTAAATTACATTTGCATAATTTTTTATGTTGTCGGGGCTCTTCAGCAAGGAAAGCTCTTAACCTGAATTGTTTGAAAAGCTCCCGTTCCTGCTTGTCACTAGAGGTAGCGATGTGTCGACTCGTGCACTGATAAAAAAAATATTTCCAATGTAGCCCAAACCACTGGATGATGAACCAATTTTCTGTGCGTTTTGCCAGACTGTAAGTGTGTAAACTACATTTACTACATTTATAGGGGCTTCTGCGCCGAGCAGGTGGCTCAGATATGTGCAAGTTCAGATGTAGCGACAGATGGTGTTTGATAGTAGAGCAGACGGTTCGTGTCACACAAAGATGCTGCCTCAGCCTTTCCCAAGGAGCCTTCACGCTGCCTGCGGACTGCGGGGAGAAGACACGATGCCGAGAGAAAGGGAAAAGACAGTGTCTGTATGAACAAGTGAAAGAACGATTAGTGAATTTGGAGTCCCGATACTGCCCGGCTCACGTCGCACTATTTCCTAAGATGAGACTGTGGCATCTGCTCTCGCTAGACCAGGCCTGGGGTCAAGGGTGAAGGTCAGCATCAAGGGGTGCAAGGGTGAAACTGCCTGCTTGGATTTTAATTACAATAAGAGCGCATGATTGGCTAATGAGATATGAGCAGCCTGCAGTACAAAGCCTGAGTGATTTTAAGGCGCTTAGACATTCAACATCTGACCCATAAACAGACCATAACTGGGAGATATATATAGTAGCTTCAGCGTCAATCCTCTACACTGCAATGGCTTTCAATTACTGTTAGATTTCAGGGCTTGGTTTGTTTCCATATGGCTATAGGAAATCATAACTTACTGGTAATATACTGTATTTCAACAGCTTGTTTTTCATTTATTTAAAGGTGCAGCTGGAAGAATTTGTAGAATATTTCTGAGAAAAATGATTTCCCTCAAGTGATTTACTGTAGCTGTTGACCAGTCCATGTAAACTCCAAAACTCCAAAAACTCTATCTGGCTAAACATGTCAGTTCTTTAGTTAGCAATCATAGTTGTTTTATCCTTGGCCATTTACTCACATTCACTATCCTGGTCAGCCATCGTGGTGAATTAAGTCCCTATATCCATTGGTGACAGTAGCTGAGTACAGTCTGTGTGCCAGTAAAAGATTAAGTGGCAGTATGCAGTACTGGAAAGAGGGGAGAGCAGCAGCCGGCCAAAACCGGAAGCAGTGAGAAAACACACCTGATAAAGTTAACACTTTGTCTCCCTAGTAATTTCTTCTACATCATTTCGAATCGCCTCTGAACTAAACTGTCCATGTTACCACAGTAACATGTTACTTGTTAGCACAAGCACAAGGTTGTACTGAAAGCTTCATTGCGTACCTCACTAATTTATTTGTGGCTAATGTAAGCTAAGCGCTAACTACCTTCTAACACAAGACCAAAATCCCAAAATCTCTCTCTAACCTCCTGCACAAGGGCATTACTTACAGTATGGAACAAGGGATTATCTGAGATTCATCTCTCGAACAGTTATTTTGCTGAGACCCATCTGCGGTGGAACAAGTAGAGACAGATGAGACAGGACTGTCCGCCACCTTGATGGGTTATTCTTCTCATCATTTGGCTACATAGTACCGGCAAACATTTACACATTAAAATTTACGTTTGTAAGTTTGGACCTGTCTAGTCTTAATTTGGATACAACAAGTTTAGAGTGAGGATATTACTGTTTACATGAAGCTGATATGGTAAACAACTTACCGCAGCTATTTATGCTTACAGTAATTTACTTTCCAGGAAATGTTGTTAGTTATAGTTTCTTGGTCAATAGTATCTGGTATGGAATTCAACCATCTTTAAGTCTTTGAGCATTAAAGAAGGATCTGTGTTGAAAAAAAGACTGACAGGAGGGATATAAACACAACCGCAGGGTACAGCACGGGCCTGTGGTTTTTGTATGTGTACGATATGCTTGCTTTGATCACATTGTCAGCAATTACGTTTCATTGTGCTCTCTGGATGCATCAATGTAAGCAATAAAAACACTGACGAGCACACCTTTAAAAAGCAATGCTTAAAAAATAAAGAAGAAAATTTATGACATAGTTGACCGTAAATGCCATAACCCTTTTTGCGATCCTCATAAAAGCCATGAGTTTCTGTAGCTCATGTTGCAGGAAACCGTAATTTGAGTTATTGGCGCATGATTCTTCCGATCTTCCATCTAGTCTCATCATGATCTCTATTTCTTTCTCTTTCTGTTGCTCTCTCTCTCTCATGAGGATGCATATATAAAGGTCTTTGAAACCTTTGACGGTTGAAGTAAGATGAAAGATTTGGCGATTGTGTTGCACAATGTCAAAGACCACTCCTTCATCTCCCACAGAACCAAAGGATCTTAAGATGAAAAGAGTATCTGAAAGAACAGTAACACAGTAACAGGTGGGGTCTTGCCTTTGTGTGTGGGTAAATATGCAATCTTGACTGCCTTGTAGTGTTTGCTCATAGAGCGAGCAGATAGAAAGGCCAGAGAATACACTGGCAAAGAAGAGAAACCAGGTTCACTTGAGAACCATCTAACCATTCTTTGATCTCGAACCGATGCTTCAACTCAGAACTGTATAAAAAAAATAAAAAAAAAAGACAACCTGTGGTTTATGAACTGTTCAATGCTTCAGCAAACTCTGACTATTAATTACATTTGAATAGTCTATCTACACCTGTTACATTCATTTGAAATGGAACATAATTATATTCTTAGTGCTACACATAAAAAAAACGTTGTATGTTTACAGAGACCAAGGTCAGCGTTTAGTAAAAAATAATAATAATACGTATTCTAAGAATATGATCAGAAAGAACAGCAAAATTTTCAAAATGCCCTGCACTAACGTCACTAATTAGATACCTGTCGATGCTCTCATAAAGGCCCCCAAAACTAATTTTTGCTCTAATGGGAAATACGTTCTCATACAACATTCCATGTTAATTGTAATGTGATTTGGATTATGGATACAATGGACAGGGTTTTGGAAATCCAACACCTTCCGAACAGGAGATTTATAAGTAATGGAGATATGCATTCATTAATAAACAGTACTACAAAAAGAACACTATGACATCATTATTTAGCCAGCTACTTCTGCCTCAGTTACACTATACTGTATGCCACACTTACATTATATTATATAGCCTATGCAATTTCTGAGTGGCAAGTTAATTTAAATGGTCTTAACATTTAACAGAGGGAGGAAACAATAATAAGAACATTTAATAAATAGGAACAGCAAATTTATCAAAACTCTCTATAGCTAACATTTGAAGTTTTAGTGTTAAAGTAGTTTATGTAACTGTAATTAATGCCAACATCTATATGGTTACAATTGGCAGAGCTCATAGTTGTACCTTTTTATAGAATAAAATTCAACAAATGTGCTTTCAAATTTTTTGAAATCCAGCACAATATGGGTAGATTTTGAGCAAAAACTAAACACTCTCTCTGCTAGCATTAAAATAATGGCAAAAAAATAATAATGAAATAATTAATTAATCTTACATTATTATTATTATTATTATTATTATTATTATTATTATTATACCTTATGACTAACTATAGTAAAAAATTTTGTTAATTCAAGTAAAACTGAAACTAGGTAAAAAGTTAGATAACAAATGTAAAAAATTCCCAAACAGTGCGCACTAGCTTGGTAGGTAGATTTTTGCTAGCAATTAGTCTTAGAGCTTTAGCTTTCATGTTCGGTGGTTTATTCTAACACAAATGCAATTTATTAAGGTCACATTTGATAGATTTAGATATTGTAACTTTTTACATGGTTCTCTTCAACTTAAATTCAACAAAATCATTCTTTTTTGTAACTCCAATTGGGGGGTGCATGGTGCGAGATTTGTAAAAATAAAAGAAAAGAAAAGAAAGAAAGAAAAATTACAATATACAGTATATACAACACGGCGGCACGGTGGTGTAGTGGTTAGCACTGTCGCCTTGCACCGCCAGGGTCCGGGTTCGATCCCCGGCCAGGCTCGATTCCCGTCTCTGTGTGCATGGAGTTTGCATGTTCTCCCCGTGCTTGGTGGGTTTCCTCCGGGTACTCCGGTTTCCTCCCACAGTCCAAAGACATGTAGGTTAGGCTAATTGGCGTTCCCAAATTGCCCTTAGTGTGTGTATGTCTGTGTGCCCTGCAATGGATTGGCACCCTGTCCAGGGTGTACCCTGCCATGTGCTCTAAGTCTCCTGGGATAGGCTCCAGGCCCCCCGTGACCCTGAATAGAGGATTAAGCGGTATAGATGATGAGTGAGTATATACAACCCATTAAATATCTTATTAGCAAGAAGACAATCACTAAAAAAAAAACAGTCACTAAGTAACTAGGTGATAATAAGATAATGTTGTTTTAAAAAATTATGACAAAAGGGTGATAAGTGTAGCAAATTTCAAAATACAATCCACACTAGCTAGCTAACTAGTTGTTAACCAGAATTTAGTGTTGGCACTTTAACATAAAAGTTCTGTGATTTATTGTTCTAATATAATTCATGTACTTGACATTTAATGAGATCACAATGGCGGGTGGTGGATGTCTTTTTCATACAGCTCTCTTTGATTAAAATACAAAAGTATTAATATTTTTTGTAAATCCAACAAATTGGGGTACCCAGTGAGCACAAACTGACAACTTACTAGCAATAGAATTTTAAGAATTGACAAAATGTAGAAGCAAATCCAATAAATGGTTTGTTAAATATATAAAATAACCATGCAAGCTAGTGATGACAGTACATTCTGAACATTACAACATTTTTGCACTGATTATGTGATAAACAAAGAATTTAAGTAGGGAAAGCTACTTAAAATGATCTCAGGTAAACAGTTAAATAACACAGGTGCTCCCCATTATTACAAAAAAAAAAAAAAAAAAGATTTTCCAAGCCTGTATATTTATACAAATATCTAGCTCAGAGGGTCTTGCCACAACTTGCTAACTTGCCTTTAGGCCAGTAAAGTGTGAGAGAGTGCAACTTGTGCAAGAATTCTAACAGAAGAAAAGATACACTTCAGATTGTTTGTTCTTGTTGCTGATTGGTTCCAGTGTAGAGATCAGCCAGCTGGAGGATATTTAGAAAAAAGAAAAACGTTTTTATTTAAAATAAATTTTTAATTCATGGATGTTTTTAAAAAAATTCATTTTACTTGCTTTTTTAAACATTCTTTTTTTTTGCAGCCTTAGTATGGTTGAATAGGTAACACTGAAAATGAATGAGATTTTGTTTTGCATTTTCTGATTCACTGTTGTTTTTATGTTTATTTATTGTTTCCCTTTTACTCTTCTGTTTCTGACAATTTTAGTCATTTTTTTCTAACTTCATGTTGTAGTTTTAGTTTGCCAAAGTGTTTTGACTCTTTTACGGTACTATTTTCCACAAACGTCTTGCCATGTTGTCTCTGATGACTTCATTATTATTATTAATATTATTATTAGTATTTTAAACCATGTATACATGTATCTACAGCTACTAATGTGGCAAAAGAAAAAAAGCAAAAGTAAAATTATTGTTTCAAGTATATTTTCAATCTTTATTAAATAAAATCCAATGTCATTGCTTTCACTGAACAACAGGTAAGTGCATTTTTTAAAATTCATATCCATACAGTACAAACTTTCAAATCGTAACATCCAGGGGGGAAAAAATCATATGCAAGGATTGAATTCATGTTGTAATGTGTCCTTTTCAAACATGGTTGCTTTTTATTTTCTTAGCAATTCAGTATTCAAGAAACACAATAAAAATACTGAGCTAATAACCACACAGCAAAAAAAAAAAAAAAAAAACCACTCACGCTGAAAAATAAGTGTACACACACTCTCATACGTCCTCGAAGGTTTCAAATGATTCCTCTGGAATGAGCAGTTGAAGGGCATTTTAATGTGTGCTCTTGAGATGTGCATAGCTACCGAATTGAAATTTTGATGTGACGTCGTATCCGTGGTGTGGTCGCTCAGAAACTTGGCCTTGAGATGACGACCTCCTGCTTGATCACCATGCCTCACACAGCTACTTACTGAGCAGGACATTGTTTGTATGTGTGTGCTGGTGATGCTATGTGCTTTAGAGGGACTAGATCACTGCAGTATATGTTACAGTTGTATTTTCTGTGCAAACCAGAGAACTGACGAAATAGAACAAAACAAAAGCCAGCTTTGTAAAGAATAATAAAAATGGGCGGGGTTACAATGCCCTTTCAATCGTTGTGATTGGTGCATTGGGCTGTCAGTCAAAGCCAGCCAAAAATAAGATGTTCAATCTTGGACCCATATAAACCAAAAAAATCCAGGGCGAGGACTTAATGAAAAGCTATTCTAATGTAAAGTCTGTAATATAGTTTTGCATATAGTTAGAGATTTACATTTGGAATAATAATTTATTTTCTTGCAATCTTATCATGAAACAAAAAAAGGAAAAAGAAGGAAGGAAAAAAGAAAGAAAGAAAAACCTCCAAGTGCCAGTCTTACCCAAGCAGGAACAACAACAACGACAACAAGAACACCAACAGTAATAAAATAACAATAATAATAGAAATAATAATAATAATAATAATAATAATAATAATAATAATTCTATACACCCTATAAATGCAATGCCCACTTCTCCAGTGAAATACACACTTCAAAACTTGTTTGAACAAAGCCCAAGTCATCAGTCATACCAGTTCGCTGAGTTGTTTGGCTTCCATATTGGGATTTCATGAGGATTACACGTAATTCCAGAGCGGGCAGGCAAAAAGTCAAAGGGCCCTAGAGGGATCAAAGTCCCTTCAAATATGAAAAAAAAAAATTAAAAATAAAACAATATGTAAAATAAACGACAAGAAATCGCAAAATTTAACTAGATCACCCCAAGGGAAAGAAGGCAAAAGAAAATGCTTAGGAATGCTACTTCATATGCCATACATTCAAATAAAACAAGAATAAGGGGGAAAATATTAAAAAAAAAAAAAAAAAAAAAACTCAAATCATCAGGTGTAGTGAAGGAGGTCTTGGGGGAAAGTTACTCATGTAGAAGCTCTTGGAGACAGTTGGGAGATTTGAAGATCTCTGGAACTTCTGAGTCAAGCTTGCAGATGACTTTATAGATGGCCTTCTTCCAGGATGGGTCCACGTCCTTGCCGGCCACGATGGCGTTGAAGAACTCGCGCAGTGTTATCTGAGCAACCTCTAAGAAGCGTTCAGGAACCTGCAGGAAAACAAAAGGGAGAGAGAGAGAGAGAGAGTGCGTCAACTCCTGTATGGAGAATACATAATCGGAGGTTGATAATAGTAGTAGTAATAGTAATAATAATAATAAAAAAGTATACAGTATATGCATACACACAAAGGTGAGTCAAAAATATCCGCACTCTGTCTCATCAGCGCTTTCCGTTCAATGCTACTGTCTCCCCAATCATATATATATATTAGAGGGACTCCACTGTCCCTCTAAAGGAGTGCGGTGGTATCTGGCACCAAGACTTTAGCGCCAGATCCTTTAAGTCCTGTAAGTTGCTAGGTTTGGCCTTCATGGATCAGGCTTGTTTGTACAGCACATCCCACAGACACTCAACCGGATTGATGTACGAGGCATTTAAAGGCCGAGTCAACACCTTGAATTCTTTGTCGTGCTCCTCGAATCATTCCTGAACTCTTCTGTTGCATCTGTGGGATGTGTTGGACAAACATGTCCGATCCATGGACGCTCCACATCGTAAGTTATAGGACTTAAAGGATCTGCTGCTAACGTCTTGGTGCCAGATACCGCAGCACTCATTCAGGCGCGCTGTGGAGGCCAGGGCTCAACGGGTCAGGGATGTTTTGGCAGCACAATCGAGACGTACACTATATTAAGCCGGTGGTTTTAATATTATAGCTGATTTGTGTGTGTACATATGTATGCGCAGGCAGACACACAAGCTTCTTATCAGCCACTCCAGTTTGACAGGCATGAGGAAACACAGTGATATGTGGCATTACACATCACATTGTCTTGCTCTCACTTCCTATAAAACAGCTTTCTGGACACACAGTCTTGTGGAACTTCCCAGTATTTGCACAGCTTAAGTAACACACACACACACACACACACACACACACACACACACACACAGAAATGGGAAGTGAATACAGGACAGGTGTGTCCCTTTGTGTGTGTGTGTGTGTGAGACATGCTCATAAATAAGAGGTGAACTAACTGTCAGGCAATGTTTGAATCTGTGTGTGTGAAATGTAACAAGGTAAGAAAGGGGAAAGCAGAAGAAGGCCAAAAAGCAGAAGTCGCCCAGGGAGCAGCCTGCTCGCTAAACTGTTCCCTGTCATGTATCTAAGACACAGCGGATCGCCACCGTAACTCTCATATCCCTCTCAAAAGCGAAATAACCGCGCTTCACTTCTCTCC
>CM059204.1:7252950-7295450 GCA_030347435.1 Clarias fuscus | reverse complement strand
CTCTGCTGACAGAAAGCTTTATGAGATGTGAGAGTTATGTTTCTCAGATGCGACAGACGGCTTCAGATTTCCTCGCCTTTGATTAGCCAATGGAACATTGTCCTGCCTGAGCACGCCTTTAAACCTGCCATTATAATGCACAACAAGCTGTCAAGTCAACTTTCACTCAAAGTGTGTGTGTTTAAGGGGAAAGTCCGACTCTGGACGGAGCGTGTGTGTTAAATCATATGTAGCTAAGTGAAACTTTCACGCAGATTTATGGCGGTTGAGATTGAAGAGAAGAAAAGAGAAGGGGGGGGGGGGGGAGCTGGGAGGTGGGGATTGAGCTTGGTTCTTTGACACGGTCTTATTTCATTTGGGAGCGTGTTTTTATTTGTTCTGCGCTGGCCAAACAAAAGCTGACCCTGAGAGATAAAGGCAGCGATGGCCTTGAAGGATTCACGGACCCCGCATGCTCCGAGCGCTCCTGGTTAATCCCTAACCAGCGGCCTGGGAACGCGAAACGGAAAAATTCTCATGTCAACCTGACCGTTCGAGACGAGCTGGGAACTGCCCAGGTACGCTCTCCTGGATGAGGGTGTGTATTCGTTCTTGTATTGAGGGCTTTTTAAAAAAAATTTTTATCTGTATTGGTGGTCGGAAAGTGAACCCCCCCCCCCCCCCCCCCCCCCCACCACCACCCTGTTTCTCAACGATGCCTAAAAGCACACCGTGTTTGGTCACTGGTGTTCCTATCAGCGAAGAATCAATAGTGGAGGACAAGCCATGATAAGGCTTTTTGTGTCACAACATCCAAACACTCTGAGTCCCAGTTTGCCTATCTGGTCCTCTCTCTCTCTTTCTCTCTTTCTCTCGGTCTCTCATGATAAGCATTTTCCCTGAAACCAAGGCTCCCAAACCATGCAGCCTTGAAGAGTCTAGCAGGAGATTTTTCCCCGATAGGCAAACATTGCAGCTGAGTTGGACATTCTAGCATGGCCTTGCCACTTGCCTGTTTTTTTTTTTGTTTTTTTTTTACTCTTAAGAGCTGGTGAAAGGACATCCAAGCCACGTCATCACTCTGCTTCTCAAGGTGTGTGTGCGTAAGAGAGAAAGTGTGTGTGATGATTCTGTTGGTCCTCCAAGGACTGGGTCAAAAAGTAGATTAAAAAAAGTATCATGTATATCTAGTCTTACTTCAATCTGATTTACCCTGGCAACCTTTATTAATGAGGAAATTAGCAATAAATAAATAAATAAATAAGTACATTAAGTAGAATAAATAAAAAGTACCATATACTGTATATACAAAATTCAAAATAGTTACATTTATATGATTCTTTAAATATTTGTTATTCATCTTATAAACTTGAAAACAACTAAAAGAATTATGGAACAGAAAAATGTAATAATAGATTGTTTATATTTATTTTCTTTCTTTCTTTAATTTCTACATATTTCTAACTTGTATTCCTATTTTTTATATATATATTAAAAGATATAAAATATTATTATATTTACATATTATTATAATATTTTAATATTAAAATTTAAAAGCAATTTTTCATATAAAAAGTAAAATGCAAATATATATTTTTTAAATCGATATTAATTAGAAATCAAGTAATAATGCCGGGTATTCCACGCTGTTATGTCATGCATTATATAGCATATATAAAGCCTGCTAGCAGTTTAGGAATGCGACTGTCATAAATGTAAATATTTCCACTAAGCCATCTAAACGCCCGAGACGATGTCTTGCCAGAGAAGTTTGCCTCCGCGCCCCAGTCTTGCTTGCTGGATATCTTGTCTTTGCTAATGTATACACGATTCTAACCTCTGCACGGTAGCTCTGTGGCGAGCAGATTGCGATGTAATCTGCATTACAGATGAGCAGGGAGAAACTCTTGTCTTGTAACGTCCTCCACATGGCGCCCAGATTGGGTTTGATTCTGAGCAAAGCGGGGTCACCAAACAGGTCCCTGGAGTCAAACAGTCACGAGCGCGTATAACGATAGGGAGCGAGGGGTGTGAGATGGGAGGGGACGTGGGTGTGGGAGCTGAGACATCTGGAGCATCGACAAAGTGGAAAGAGAAGGAGACGCTATGTAAAACTAAATTGACTTCCAGAATTAGTGGTAAGTTTGTGTGCTGTTGTAGCAAAATAATAAACAACAAAGTGATGTGATGAAATGGAGACACTGTTAAAAGTGATCGTTATGAAGTGTTATATTTCTCAACGCATAACACGTTATGGAAAAAGTGCTACATATCACCTATGCTGTGGTGTAATACAGGATATTTTTTAATATAGAAGTTTTATATATTCTCCCTCGCAATCACAAGGTTATAGAGGATGGAGCAGATTAACATTGGGCTGAGGATAGAGCCGAGGGGCACACCACGGGGGAGCGACGTGTCCAGCCAGCACTGATGGCCACCATCTTGGCGCGATCTATTTGGGTGGAAAAAGGGGACGCGGGAGGACTTGAGACAAGGCCATTGGCACTCTCGGCCCTGCCAAGTGTGCGCCAATCTCCTTGGCACGGACGCTCGCCGTACCGTCGAGGTTCTGTGGGGGGAAGGTCTTTTTTTTTTCCTTTTTTTTTGAGCATGTTGAATGTGACAAGCTGTTCCTTTGCATCTCAATATCAGGATGGAGAGACGAGCAGGTGGAAAGGGAGAACAAGAGGAGGGAGGGGGAAGGGAGGGAGGAGAAGGATGGAGGAAGGACAAAGAAGACTTGAAGAAAGAAGTCAAGAAAGGCAGGAAGAAGGATGGAGAAAAGATGCAGCATATGTTTATGTGTGTGTGTGTGTGTGTGTGTGTGTGTGTGTGTGTGTGTGTGTGTGTGTGTGTGTGTGTGTGTGTGTTTCCTCTTAGAGCTGTGTCAGGACAGCAGTCTTTAGCCGTGATCGAGGCCACTTTAGATCAACTCAGATTAAAGCAAAAACCAGATCTTTTAATGTCAGCCTGAGGGAAAGGGTCTGGGATGGCTTCATTTCATACACACATACACACACACACACACACACACACACACACACACACACACACACGTACACATGCACACCTAGGCAGATGGAAACCACTCCAGAGCACGCTAGTCAAACTTTGACTCTTACAAGGTCACGTCTAGATCCGGGGGCTAAGGGGCCAGGTTTCACCGGCAGGTACAAAGGAGTGTTTGCGCAATTAAAAGAACAAGTTGCAAATCTCTCTCCGGGACTCTGAAACCCGAGTCTGGGATCCGACACATTTTTTTCACCTAAAGTGCACAAAAACATGCAAAAGTGACAGTCAGCGGCTACACATCTGAATCAGATCCTTTTGTCTTTGCTAAATGGCTTATCTGGTCCGTCGTGTCGAGGGCAATATGAGAAGAAGCAGACGACCTCATTCAAACCCAATCCAACCCCACCTGCCCCGGGGCCCACGGGGGAGAAACGGCACTCTGGCACTAAGTGCTTCTGTCTGGCATGGACAAGACGACCTGGAGTGTGTTAGGCAAGACGCTCCAGCCTGCAGGGAGACCGGCAGTCACACACGTCCAGCTCCGCCATGTAAAAAGCGCTGAATTACAGGTTTCCCCTTTTTTTTTTTTTTTTTGTCTTGTAAGTCTTTTTAAATGTGATGATGTAACGTAGATAGGAATAAGCTGTTACGAGATCAGCATCATGCACACTTACACACTCTTATCATTTTACATCCTAAGCTTCTTTGTTTTTTTTAGATATCTATTTTCATTCAAATCGTGACTCACGTTTTCATATATAAGTTTCTATAAATAAAGAAATTAATAAATTATTGTTAATTCAATGAATCTCATAATTCTATGTAGGAGATTTAATCTTTTGGAAGCAACTTATGTCTCAGACCTTAAAGTTGTCAAAGTCTTGAACCCGCCCCTTATTTGTTCATATCAAATTAAATTCAATCAAATTAAATTATGATGATTAAACGAAAGAAATTGAAGGTTGCAAAGTGCCTAAACACACAATGTAAATACTGGTTGATTATGTAACAACCTCAGCAGCAACCTCATTTCCCCTCTTCTGTCATTTATCTTCATCTGCACCTCGCTGGTTCATGCCTTAAGTTAGATTAGTTTTTTTGTGCTTGAATGTTTCATAGGTCATTGTGTGGCCTGGCGAACTGTTCCTCAAGACTACATTGTAAAATAGAAAAATGTCTGGTTCTTTGAAAGCAAAATATGTAGAAATGAGAGGCTAAAGTTAAAAGCACAGTGCTGTATATGGATAGGAAGTGTTGGTTTAAGTGGAATGAAACACTTTGGGACGTGGCGTTAGAGGAAACTAATCAACGCTATTACCGTGGATTAGTCGCTAACTCGTAATGGCTCAAGTCTCAAGCTAAGCCTTTGTTACTCTTCAAGCCTAAACGTTTCATGAGAGCTTTGTCAGGGAAATTATTCTGTCAGTAAGATGCGAAAAACAAACATGCGGTTAAAAAGAAATAAATAAATAAACAAATAAAATTGAATATTGAAGTGGCTCCTGAAATGTTGTGTGTTAGTGTTTACTGATGGACAGAGATGACGAATACAGAGCGAACAGTCAGGAAAAGGGAGAGCGTGAGGAGCGAGAGAGAGAGAGAGAGAGAGAGAGAGAGAGAGAGAGAGAGAGAGTAATTAATGAAGATGCTTTAATTGCCGATTGTGCTCGCTGTGCCGTGAGGGGAAAAATATGTCATTAAAACTTCCTAATGGGCTCAAGAGAGGAACGGAACGGAAGAAAAGCATTTGAAGAGGATGAAAGGAACGAGAAAACAGAAGAAGAAAATGATGGGCGCAAAAAAAAAAAAGAGAGGGAGAGCGAGAGAGGGAATGAGAGAAGTAGCAAACAGTAATTACAAAAGGCTTCTCGAGGGAGCGAAGAAAGAAATCAGTGACAGAGCTGATTACCATCAAAGTGGAGAAAAGAGACAGACGGGGGGGGGGGGGGGGGGGCGATGAGGAGGACGACGAGGAGGAGGACGAGGGAGGTGGGCAAAGAAACAGGACACACTCATTTAGGCTAAAGAGACTCGCAAGGTGGAGCTGAGTACACGTATCGGGACAAAAAAGCAAAAAGAAAACTTGCCCTGTGTGTGTGTGTGTATATGTGTGTGTGTGCGCGCGCACGATGCTGATTCAGCACAAGCTCGTGTTTCGAATGGTGATCTAGCCAGGTAGGGAGATTGGGTATCTTGGGGACATGTAAGTTCACAACCAGCACAATTTCTGCCTCTACATCATATCACACACACACACACACACACACACACACACACACACACACACACACACAGGCGCACGCACACGGAGACACACACAGAGTACGGTCAGGTGGGTTAGTTTGTAAAGATTTGCATGGCTTGGCATAATTTCCTTGTGCAAAGTTTTGATCAGCTATTAGATCCATCAGACACCTGCTGAGAAAATCCTTAATATGCAAAACAGCCCTGTCTACCTCCCGCCAACACACACAAACACTCCTGCGTGTGCACGCACGCAGACCAAAACTTCACAGAACAACAGTAGACTTATTCACCCATCTCCTCTCCGTAGGCAAATCTCTCGTTTATATATGGAAATCATCTCGAGCATGAAACCTTAAGTTCCTGCACCCTGAGATGAGCGCCTCTATATGTGTGTGTGTGTGTGTGTGTGTGTGTCAGGTGTGTGTGTCAGGTGTGGAGAAGGAACAACCTCTCCTTTCTTTCAAAAGGCAAACGGTCAGTGGGAAAGGAAAGGTGATGAGATAATAGAGATAAATAGCAAGATGAAAGAGGAAGAAAAAAAGAAGAAGAAGAAGTAGAAGATGAAGAAGAGGAAAGAAAGGTGTGTGTGTGTGTGTGTGTGTGTGTGTGTGCGCCGAGGTGATGGACGAGATAAGCGCACCACTACACTGGACACTCCTGCATTTCAGGTGCAAACGGGATGTGAGTTTGATCTTGCAAGTTTGGGTTTGATACCGAAATATGATCTGCTTTTGATGTTATTAAGTGTCAAAACTTTACACCATAAAATAAACCTCAGATAACATCTCAGTATAACCTCGACCGTGACTTCAAGTTCCTGAAACTCCCAGGCTAATTCGTTAAAACATTAGCTCTAGTCATGGAAAAGCACTCTCAGTTAACTGTATGCTAGTTTGTAGCTAGCATTAAGCTCTCCGAACAAAAGACGAGTCTTTGGACCAATACAGCTTACAGTACATAAAAGAAAAAAAAAATCTCAAAGATGTCCGTTATTTACATGAGACTTTTAGCTAATAATGCTCACTACCCAAGTTACCTAAGTTTGACATTAGCAAGTTAAGCAGCCACCTTTCCCAGCTAGAAAAGTTTGTATTCATCTATCCGGCTAAGCCCTTTAAATAAAAGTTACATCATCAAGCATATAGCGTTAACATAAAAATAAAAAAAAAACATCTCGATAGCATGCTGTATATCATTTAAATGAGACTGTTGGCGGTTTAGCTGAGTTTGCCATTAGCCAGCACTCTCAGTCGACTGTATGCTAGTTTATCTGTAGTTTATTTATGACTAGCTTGCTTTTAAGTGTAAATGCTTAGCTAATGTTTAACGTTAGCCTGCAACGCATGGAAAATAATCAGTGAGCAGGTTGTTTTTGGGTTACGCGATTAACTGCGGCTAATATGGTTCATTGTTCGCTGTGTGTTGTTAGCAATCGATCATTTTAATAGCTGGAGTCTAGATGGACTGGGAATCGACAAACTAGCATACTTTGGCTTCGCTGAGACTAAATGTGATTAATTATGAATTATAATTATAATTATAAATTAATAACAAATGGTCTGAATAAAACTCTAGAGAGTAAAAAAAAAAAAAAAAGGTTGATAAGTGTATTTAATTTATTCTATATTCAAGCTTTTCTCACAGGTCCATTCCTCACCTTCCTTTTCCTCACCTATACATTTTCCCTGTAGCTCTCACTTTTTCTCGCTCTCTCTTTTTTCTCACTCTCACTTCACTTCCTTTCAACTGGCCATTTTTCTCGCCAGTTTCTCTCTCTCTCTGATTCTCTTTCTCTGTTTCTCCCTGCCATCAGACCCTCCCTCCCTCTCCCCCATGTCTCTCTCTTTTTCGTCCTGGCATCTCTCTCTCTCTCTCTCTCTCTCTCTCTCTCTCTCTCTCTGAAGCAGCAGGACTCATAACCTTGCTCTACTCCAGTGTGAGGTGTTTTCTGACGAAGTGCTTTGCCAGCAGACCTGGTCCTTCCAGGGGACTGCACTAACCTTCCGGACTCACAGGACACTCTCTCTGTCTTTCGCTTCCTCTCTCTCTTTTTTTCCCTCTCTCTCTCTCTCTAATCACTATGGCACAGTAAAATCACAGGCATTCATTCTTACAGTGTCCAAATGATTCCAGATAGGCACACACCCAGCACATTTGTGCACATCTTTTCATCGTGTGTGTAGTGTGTGTGTGTAGTGTGTGTGTGTACCTCAAAGTCATTGGCCTTGTTGTAGTGCATGTTGAGAGCTCTGAAGAGCTCAGAGTCTCGGCTGACGCTGATCTCTTCAGCCCCCGTCACGCCGTCGTTTATGGCCTGCCTGGCGAACTTCTCCATCTGGATGTAGTAGAACTCCCGAAAATTACTGAACCACTTGATCAGCTGAGACGTGATACACCGGTTAAACTGGGAGACAGGGACAGAGCGAAGAGAGTCCATTAGACACGGACATCTGTGCTACATATAACCTGAAATTAAATACCATTTCAGTGCGATTTAATGATGTAGTGAAGGATATGAGGACGATTAGCAGCTAAGGCTCTCGGATTAATTCCTTTTTTTTAGTGCCGCCGTCTGCGTGTGGCTGTAGCAGGATTTTTTTTTTTTTTAATTTAAAAAATCTATTAATGCTAGAAGGGACTGAGATTTTCAACTGAATTATATGGTAAACTTGGAGTGATGGCCAATATCATAATGAATTACAGCTACCAGGATCTGATTCACTTGCAATTTCTCTTTAAGGTTCAGTGGACTGTGCGTTCTGAGAGGCTTTTCTGTTCATCACAGTTTCAACGAGTGACTATTTGAGTCTGCTCTGAACAGTCGGGTCATTTTCATCTGACTCCACCCATGAATGAGCAATACATACTATACTATACTGATACAAGACTATGGCATACTAAACTAACTTTTACCACACCATATCATAAGATACTATACTATACCACATCATTACTAGCCTTTACCGTACCATGTAAATACTATACTATACTATACTATACTATACTATACTATACTACACTAATGTATTTATTTATCTATAGCCTTTTTTGTCTTGATTTTGGTTCCTTCTTGTTTTAGTGATAATGATTCATATGAACGTTTTTTTTTTTTTTTGACACTTGTGGTAGTATACTTTAGACATATTGCACCACAACACTGTAGAAATTCCACCCTTGTTAGCAAGTATTCCTCTGGGAAAAATAGGGTAGGGTTAATTGTTAATCAAATCTTCATAATCACAGATCGTGTGTCGACGCTGGGAAATATCATTAACATCATTTACATGAATAAAAGAAAAGCTTCTCTCTCTCTCTCTCTCTCTCTCTCTCTCTACACGAGTCGGGGAGGCAATCTGGACGGGGCATGGAAGGGGGGGGGGGGGGGTTAAGGGGATTGGGCGGGGGGGGGGGGGGTTGAGTTATGGGCAGCCCTCAGCTGCAAGAGCCTCGGATGGATAATTGAGCAGAAAACTGATAAAGTCAACATAAAAAAGAGCATATCGGACCCACGGGGAGTTCAAACATCAGCTTAAACCCATTCACCAATCAACGGCCTGCCTTCATCTACCATTCCCCCCGCGGGCATGATCTCTGCCAAATTCAATACAACCTTAAACCGTTTAAGAGAGCACTGGGTTACAGTTCATCAGGGCAATGAACCCACAGAGGAGGTGGAAGGGGTAAGGGGGGGGGGGGGGGGGGGGGGGGGGAGGAGAGATAGATAGAAAGAAAACTCTTCTCACAAACAAACAGCTGATAAGAGCTAAATGGGCCCCTCGTACCTCTTTAATTACCCCCCCACACGAAAAAGGGCCCTCTTCATCCTCCCCCATTTTCTCCTTCATCGCCTGTCTTTCAGAAGAAAAAAAAAAGAAAGAAAAAAAAAGATGACAAAACGATGGGCAAGGAGCCCTCTGGGGAGGGGAAGCAGCTTTTACATGGAGATTAGACAGTACTATTGTTCAGAGCAAAGAGACGAAAGGAACAGAAATGGCGAGAGAACGAGGACACGGGACGCCAGTGACCGAGGGATGGACGATGGACGGAGACGAGATACAGAGAGACAAAAAAGAGGGGAGCCACGCGCACAGTCTGGCGCACAAAAGAAACGCAGACGCTGTTTGCTAGCTTTCAGAAAGTACTGACACAAGAGTCTGGCACTAAAACACACACACACACACACACACACACACACACACTCACTCACTTAGAGAGAGAGAGAGATAAACTAATCATAGATATTCTGAAAAGAGAAAGTTAGACGCTACAGCGTTAACAATCAGCCAGACAGATTAGCTGTGTTAACTGAAATCTCTCTCACTCATTAATTATTGTGCCATTTATGCATAAACAATACTTTATTATTATGGTTTTAACATGTTTTCATAACTATTACATAACTATTATGGTCTATTATATTATGTAACTGAAAATAGAGGGCAAACACAAGGAGTAGAAAATTACAAACAAAATAAATAAATAAAAATGATCAGACAAGTGAGTGACCACCATGAGGAGGTCTGTCCGATCTGGCCTAGCCCTTTCAACCTGAGCATGTGGTTTGACAGACGGGTGTGTGCATGTGTGCGTACGTGTGTGTGTGTGTGTGTGTGTGTGTGTGTGTGTGTCTTTATGATGAGCTCTAAATCACTGACAATGACCTCATCACTCACAACAAAGACCTTTCCTGTCACACCACCGGAGAGCGAAAGAGTGTGAGCTAGAAAGACGGAGAACAAGTGTGTGTGTGTGTGTGTGTGTGTGTCAGGGGTAATTGTTATTACTGTACGGTCCAGCTCTCTGAAGTCATCTGTGTACTTTTCTTTTTACCTCAATGTCTGTAATATCATGCGCCAGCATTAAACCATATCTTACACACACATACACACACACACACTTGCTCACACACACTTCCTGCTGGAGAACTAAAGAGGGAAAAGAAAAACATCCTTCTCCACTGTAGCATCAGCAGAAAAACAAAAGAAGCCTGCATTTGTGAATTGTCACAGGACCACCGTGTAGCATTTAGTTCATCATTTGTTAGAGGTGAGAAACTTTTGGCACCCTGCGATTCAACGTGATGATTAAATGGCCGTGTACAGAGAGAGAGAGAGAGAGAGAGAGAGAGAGACACAGGTCAGGGTTTAAAATGATTATTATTATGACTTAATTTGAAAAGCTAACCAGCTGAAAACAGAAACACAGCTGCCTTGCTGGTCAAGTCATTTTTAATCAAGTTCTTAAAATTAACTTGTTTGCTATATAGCATTAGTTGCATTTGTAGATTTAGAAGGGTATTTTTCAGCTGGCACTTTAACCTTATTTTGACCAATAAAATATATATATTATTGCATTATTTTTTCATTTTTATTTTGCTTCATATCATATTAATATTCCTTTTATTTCTAACAAAAAAATCTGATTGCTGACAAATTCATTGTATTTTGAAATTGCATTACTGTACAATTTATGGAAAGAAAGTATAATTAATAATAATAATAATAATAATAATAATAATAATAAAATACAAAGGGTGCTCAAGTCAAACTGGGACTCGTCAATGAAGGTGTGAAAGCACAAGCACAGTACTGTGATGGGACTCAGAGCTGCCGTAAAATATTTGAACGGTGCAAAAGTTTTAACGGAGGACGTACGTCCGTAAATGATGATCCCGGCCGAGGTGGCTCAGAGCCCACTGCAGTCATTCTCGTAAACACGTAGCGAGTGGAACGCCTGATCCTTGAAAAATCAATGGATAACTTGTCGCCAACTTGTGGAAGAGATGCATCTGTCTGTGGGAACTGTACACACAATCATTCACTTGCATGTTACAGGAGCTCAGCTGGAAGTTATTGCCCCATCCCTCCCTCTACAGTCCTGAGCCATTTAGACATTTTGGGCCATTAATGGAGTTCCTGGGGGGCCAGTGTTTCAGGTGGCATGCCGACAGATATTCCTACATCGATGGTGTCTTAGCATCGGGATAAGTGTAGCAGGGTGTTTTTACTCTCATAACTGTGTTCTGTTATTCTGCACAATCAAAAGTCCCGGTTTGACTTGAATAATAAATAATAAATATCATACCATTAGCATGACATTTTGTGCCCAAGAATCATCTAGGGATTAAAGCACCCCCCCCCCCATCAATATTCATTTCCCAATCATTCGTTAAAATTAACCTTAATATTAGCTAGTGTGTCTCGTTAGCGTACAAAGTGATCCAATGCAAACAGGACGCGTCGTCCTTCCTGACGTGTGGCTAATTCCGAATAAGTCTATCCACACGGGTCAAAAGTCAACAGGTCTCTAACCACTCCAATTAGCGGGCCCTCCACAAGTGTCCGTTCAGTCTAGGGTGGTCTTATTCCCGACCTCATCGCTCCGACGGATCTGTGATAAACAAAGCGAAAGCTACGCGGACGTCCCGTTCCCACCGTTCTTATCCTCCAGATAATGAGAGCCTATTAAGACAGTGGGTAGTCTTTAACATGCAACATGTCCTGCATTGATATTCATGAGATATGGAAATATAATGAATGACTAATGAATAACTATTATAAGGACAGTAGCGAATCCCCATGAGAATGGAAGAGTGTATGGGGGGGGGGGGGGGGGGGGGGAATGGAGGGGAAAAAAGATAAAATCCGTGCCATCTATTGTTCCGTGACGCAGTTACGAACAAAGCCATGCAGAGAGAATGCTGCCAACAATTTGACCTTGTTTCGGTGTTATGTTAATCTAGTTCAATTAAGTGCAACCTTAATGCTAGCGAGGATTATGGGGGGGAAAAAAAACGGTCTGTGGGGTTTGGATGCACTCAGAGGGCCATTATCCTGCCTTATGTCATAATTTGATGATTTAATTTGAAGAAATTGTTTGCGTCGTAGAGGTGCGCGCTGCCCGCTAACACGGTTAAAATTTGCGGCGAGGGAATGAGATCGCTCATGGATGCTCTGCGAGATTAAGGGAAATTTAGTTCATTTGTATACATATGTGACGATCAGCTTTCCCTTGGAGATGCGAGTTTTGATAAAGCATGGGGACACTGAAGGCGTGAACGCTAACCGTTTGTGGGAAACAGGGAAACGGTTTGTTGACGCAGAACGGCAAGGCCAAAAAAAAGGAGCTATTGATAACAGAAGAGAACACTCCTTTTAGCGTTGTGACATGTTAAATCTAAATTAAGCCTCGCCAACGGATTTCCATCTTTCACAACAACAAAAAAATTGATAACAATAATAAACAGCATCAATAATATGAACGTCTTACGCTTATGCCAACTTCCTTTTCCAAAAGTTACCGCATTTACCCGAACACACAGTTTTTCATGAAGATTATGAGAAGAAGATTGTATGATCTTTTCGATGAAAGTGAAAAGATTCAATCTGGTCTTTTCTTATCATTTTCTTAGTTTCGGTGTTTTTCAGGGCAAATTGCGGCGTCACTGGTGTAACTGCAGGTTTTTAACCATGGGATTAGTTTGGTGTTGTTTGTTGCCTGTGCAGTAGTTACCCATAAGCAAACTGTTAAAAAAAGAGGAAGTTTGTCGGGTGATTTGAATAAGATGGCCTGAAAGTGCTACAGGGTTTAGTGCACACATAACGCGCACGCTGTTTCCTGCAAATGTTTAATCAGTTGAATCAGTATAGGTATGTTCTGAAGCTCTACAGAGCATCGTGTGGATCGGATGAGGGTAGATACTTGGGACACGACGTCGCAATCATGAACTGATTACAACCCTCTCGACGTTTTTAGTGAATATTAATCTAGGCACCTCCGTTCCTATCGATCTTACTGTCCGAATACCCAACCGCTCACCCATCTACCTGGCTCGCAGCTGTCCTGGCTTGTGCCGGTATCCTTTTTTCTTCCGAATTAATCTCCACTGGCCTTGACCAATAGCAACAGCTGTGGCATTTAACATTTCCCTAACGCCACCAGTGGGCTGCCCAACGTTTGTAAGTGAACTCACCTGGACAAGTGAGGTAAGCCGATACCATGTCACCAACTCCCCCCACATACACGCACACACACACATCTTCCAAATCATAATGACAATAACAATAATGATAATAATAATAATAATAATCACTATCAAAGGCGGTGTACTCACCTTAACGTCGGAGAAGAACATCTTGAGCATGTTGGAGCTGGGGTACCTGGTGTAGAAGAACATGAGCTTGGCCTTCTTCAGGTGGTTGGGGGAAAGCCCTTCCTGAATGTGCAAATGAGTGGGTTAAGGAAAAGCAGCCGAGCCCCGAGCAGAGAGCAGGCAGGATTTGCTTGCCATTGTCATCATCATTACTCAAGGCGCTGCGCCGTCACGGCCAATATACCACCGCAGAAAAGCCAGTTTTACATGAGAAAGCCATTAGGCAGGCAAAGCGAGCAACGTCTTTCCCTAAGCCCTAAGCCTCAGCCAACCTCCTCCTTCAGATGTAAAAGAGTGCGAGATCGTTTTGCATGTCACCTACAAATACAGCGGTAAGCACTTTGGAGAAGGCCTCAGGGGCTGACAAAAACCCAGAACGACTCTTCGTGTTTCTCGTTTTCGGCGTCAGGTTTCGGGTCACATTATGAAATTACATATGAAAGTACATATGCTTTATCGGGATTGTCTTGAAGTTAGGCATCATTTTTGTTTCTGAATTTACTCTCGGTCTCTCTCTGTCTGTCTCTCTCTCGCTCTCTCTGGAGTGCAGCCTCCTGGTATGGCATCATGACAGCGAATTTGCCACCCCATTTCATTTCTGTAGGCACCAATTTGGCCGTGACGCTCAAGGGCTAGCGAAAGAGCGTCTAAAGACGTCCCTTTGAAGCTGCAATATGACTGTAAAATGACACGTTTGTCATGTAAATACGGCTAATCAGGAAAACATAAACAAGTCTTATAAAGTGTGCACACATTCAAAGATAATGCGGATTCAGACCAACCACGAGTGGAGTACTTCACATAATTGAGGGAGAGAAAAAAAAAAAGAAATGAGAGAAAAAGAGAGAAAAGGGTGGTGGGGCTGTGTGTGTGTGTGTGTGTGGGGGGGGGGGGGTTAGTTGGAAAAGCGCATCTTTGTCTTACCCACTCTCTCTCTCTCTCTCTCTCTCTCTCTCTCACACACACACACACACACACACACACACACACACACACACACACTCTCTCTCTCTCTCTCCCTTTTTCTCTCACCATCTGGTCTTGCTTTATGAGCACAAAGGCCAGAGAGAATGAAAGAGGGACAAGCTGCTCTTTTCTTTTGCAGCATTACTTCATTCAGCGCCGTGAATGAATGGATCATGCCAAACCACAAAAAACTACATTTCAACATGAAAGCTGATGACAAGTTTATCACTGGGAAGACAAATAAAAAGTTACACGTTTGCAGCGTAACACACAACAATGACATTAAACATGTTTAGCGTTCCTAGCTTTTTTTTTTTTTTTTTTGGTCGTTAAGATAAAAAAAAATAATAATAATTACTTTCCCTAATTATTTAGCAGTGGGAGAAGGCTGATCTCTCTTTCAAGTTTTATAAAGATATGATATGATTCTCAAGATCACCTCAAATAAACAAATAAAGAAAAAAATTAATGTGGCACCAGCTCCCCACTTAAGCATAATTTACGTGCTATGGGTCATTGTTACATTTAAAAAGACAAACGCAATGTCAGTTTTTTTTTTTTTTTTTTACATATAAACGTGACGAGATGCGATGGGGCGAGATATGACACGAATGCGTGGGTTATCAGGGTTTTCTCTTTGCGTGGGAGAAAAAGCTGAAAAAAAGGAAAAAAACTGCTTGGCCAGTCGTCTGGGTGTTTCGGTCCGATCTGCACTTTTTCCACCATGCGTTCTGCATTCATCAATAATCTATTTAAGCTAAGAACGCATTGTAAGTGCGAAGCGGGCACCGAGTGTGACATTCCTGCAGAGGACGTTCTCCTGCCCTAACCTCCACCACACAACAAAATGGCTGATTATGCGATTTCGCCAGACAAAGAGTCCTCTGCACCCTCCTCCCCAGCCCTGCCTCTTCTGAAACCAGCTCTGGCCCTTTTGTGTGTCTGTCAAACAGACTGGCCGCCAGTAGCCTAGCGGTCACGCTGGGGGAAACTTTCACCTGCCACTGCTCGAGGTTTCACAATACTGGCCGCAAAATCGAACGCTGTCGTCGAGTATAATATCACATAACATATAGTCTCCCATTCATAACCAGAACCGTAATCCCAGTCTAATTGCTTCCGAACTATTACCCCCACATCTTTAAGTCCATGCTAACCCCATTTCCGTCCGAGCGTTCACAGTTTAACCCCGTACCCAACACAGCTATAACCCCATTCCCAGGCTAACCAAACAATCCCAAATACAACCCCCCACTCTTTCTCTCTCTCTTTCTCTCTCTCTCTCTCTCGCCCTCATACCTTTACTTAATCTTAAATCTGTGATGCCTTAAGCACATTTCAAACCCAAATAACATTTCCATTTCTAGCACTTTCCTCAAGCTCATATATTGAGGCCAGCGTGTCTAGCGCTATCATATCTCTATCCAGGGCTGATGTACTGTCTGGAAAGAAAGTTTCACATCCTACCTACTTATCAGACCCAGAGATTTTAATGCTGCAAACTCAAGAACAAGAAGGCTACACACTTCAATTAGACTGATTATTCTAACATTTTAGTGCTATCTTCTGTTCTTTTTTGTAAATAAGCAAACTTGCTAACAATTTTTCCTTTTGTAACTAGAACTAGCATAAGCACACGTTACTAGTAATTATCAGCAGAAATATAAAATTGCCTTTGGCTCGATTTTTTTTTTTTTTTTTTTTACATTTTCTCTTAACAGCCTAACCATTTCGAGTGATTTTTTAAAATTGCTACATAAAACACACAGTAACTGCTGTGCACGGTCGTTGCCTTAATTGCTTTCCATCCCTCTTTTCCTTTATTCCCCTCACTCCCGCTTTCTTGATGGGGCGGCTGTGGAGAGCGTAGGGCCCTTGGCTCGGCAGACAAGACGAGGCAGCGTAATGAAAGACAAACATACAGCCGCAAACACCTGTTAATGCCTGCTTCAAAGAAAAGAAAGGAACTGGGAGAAAAAAAAAGACAGAAGAAAAAAAAAAGAGCGAGATTGTTTGGCTGCCAAGCAACAGCTGAGGGCCCTCAGGTTGTTGACCGATCTTTATGAATCCAAAGGGGGGTAAAATGAAAAGGAGGGATAATTGTTCCTCTGTCTTTTTTATATATATAATAGGATATGATGAGGGTTGAGAGGTGGAACCTGTCAGTCATAAAAAACGGACAGCAGGTTAGACTTTGAGTCCTCAAATGAACTTCAAAGTTTGACAACAAAAACATCTGTCATGGTCGACACCAATTCATACCCCGAGGAGCTGAAAATGATATAAATCTCTTAAAATAAATTTGGGTTTAAGAGGTGATCCTGTTTAAGCATTGGTCTTATTGAGTGTGCTAGAAGGTGTACTGCCTGTGTTAGAACCTGTTCTTACCTGAAACCCTGGCCTGTATTATCTTATCATGGTGCCATCTAAACTATGTAAATGTGAGTGAACTAAACTTGTTTAAATGTATGACATAAGGCATGGGAGTTGATAGAAAAAGGAATTTGAGTTGGAAATAAGACGAAGCTAGTGTAACTTAAAAAAAAAAAAAAGAAAACTACAGGAGGCCAGTCAAGTAATCTATAGTGAATGTCTGAACGGAGTAAGCACAAGTCAGACAAAGAATTGTAAAGTGAGTAGCACTTTAAAGTCCCAACTAGCAGAAAAAAAAGCTCTTTCAATTCATGCAACATATCATTATCAACATTAAACAAAAGAGTTTATTTTATGCTAGGAAAAGGATATTGCACTCCCTGTGTATGGCGAAATGTCAGACATGTCCTGGAGGTCTCCACACTCTGACTTAATCAGCGACAGAGACAGACTCTCAGCCGTGCTCCCTGGGTGGGTTGGCGAGCAGGCCCGGGTGTGCCCCATATGGTGGTTGGATGCCATCTTGGTCCGTAAGCTGGTGGTCTCCCGTGAGAGGTCCATTGAATCAGGTGAGCCTCTGTCTTTGCCCGGGTACCCTATCGATGGGGCACCAAGTGGGCCTTGGAAAGGGTATCCCATTAGAGGGAGGGGGAATGGGTGGCGGAAAGATGGTGGGCTGAAGCCCATGTTGGCTGACAGGGAAGAGGGATGGAGGGAGGGATGGTGGTGCCCCCCATGAGCACCCACTGCTGAGGACTGGTGGTGATGCTCAGCTGCAGATTTCCGCACCACCAAAGGCAGCGCTTCTGTCTGATCATTGGCACTGGGTAGCGGGACTCCACCAAATGACTCATGTGGGCTGGGGATTATGACATCTCCGAAGCACTGCAGGCGCTGATTGGTTGTGTGGAAGTTGGGGTTGTCCCCGTTAACGGCAAAACGATCCTGAGGCACAGGAAGAGGCGGAAACACTTGTGGGAGAGGCCGCGGAGGTTTCGCAAAGACCTTTACTACGGTGTCTACCACCTGAGACATGGCAGAGTTCAGTTCCTGCTTCAGGGTCTCTGCCAGTTGTTTGCCTTCTGCATGCATAGAGGTTGGACCTTTGCCTTTTAGCGAGCCTTCCCTTTTGGGCTTCTCTCCATCAAGAAGGGCCTGTTCTCTTAGCAGTGCCCTTGCTCTGTCCAGAAAATGTCCCGGATCCAAGTCTGACATCTCGTTATCTGAACGATCGGCAGCAGAATCGTGCATGGGGCGCTCGTCAACATCTCCGTCCATGAGGCCGGCATCAGAGCGGGCACTGTCTTCGGAGAGGTTCCCTCCATCATGATCTGGGTCATTCCCTTCAGAATCAGTGCTGTCGTAAATCTGAAAGAACTTCTCCTGCAGCTGGCGCAGCTGTTTCTGCATGTCCTCAAGCTGCAGCTTGAGCTGCCTGCGCTCCTCCACTTTTTGCTCCTTCCGCACTGACACCAGCTGGTGAAAACTGTGCTGCTGCTGTGGAAGCTTCTGCTTGCGCTTGTTCTCACGATAACCCTCTCGTGGGCTGGGTGGCTGCTGGGGACCTTCAGGTTCTCCTTCACTGTTCCGCTCTCGTTCCCTTGAGCTGGAGTTTGCTGGCATCATTACATTGGGTGAGTGGCTCATTCCACGAATTATGTTTTCCACACGAGCTCGCTTAGCTCGGAGGTGTTCATCATTAAGTCTTTCAACGTCAAAGTGACCCAAAGTTGGGCGGCTGAACGGTGAGAGACACTCCTGAGGGCTTTCCTGGGATGAGTTACTGCATGCGTCCTCTTGGGGCACCTCGGATCCTGTGCTGGAGAGAGCACTACTAGGGAACCCTGGCTCTACTCCTCCCCCAGCTCCATTTTTTGCCATGTTGCTCTTTAACAGCTGTGAGATGATGGTAGCGCCAGGAAAAGGCATCATTGCATCCTCGTATGAGTTGGCCCTCTTGAGAAGCTTCCGGAGCACATTGGATTTAGTCTCATTTGAGTCCCCGTGTCCAAGCTGCACCCCTTGACACTCCAGAAGATCCTGCTCTCCACTATGATGGGCGTTCATGGCCCCAAAAATGATTGCGGTTTTTGATGTGCGGCTGGCAATGAAGTCAGTAGGAGCTGCTGATGTCAGCGTGGAAGTTGAGCCAACGGTTCTCTTCACGCCGATGTCCACTCGTCTTCTTTTGGTCTGTCGGTTTAGGAGGGACTCACTGTCATGGTCCGGCATCCCTGGTGCCTCTATTGAGCCATCTCTCAAAGGCCAGGGCTCACAGTCTTTTGGTAAATTTCAGTGACCTGCTGGAAGGAAGAACAGGCGGAGGTGGGGGCGGGGGAACATGGTTGATCAGCATTATTTTTTTTTTGTAAAAATTTTTTACTTTTATTGTTTTATAATTTATCAATTATTGTTTAATTGCTTAAACACACTCTAAATGAGAAAGTATAGACTGTAATTGCAGTAATGATTGTATATTGGTACTGTACACAATAAAAATATAATACCACATATAATCCAAAAAAAATTTGCAAAGTATATTGCACACTTGTTTGCTGAATATAATAATTTTATATCTTACAACTTCTGCTTTTGTTTAAATTTTAAAAGCATAAATGTTGTATGTACCTCTTAAACATGTCCGCGGAAGACGGAGCTGGTTTGTCGTAAATTATCCTTAACATAGGCATTTGCAAACATGAAATTTGATTAATTTTGGTCAGAATGCTGGAACAGGAAGTATAAGCAGAGAGAAAATGGGTGTACGGTGGTGGGTGTGGATGGAGAGGGGGGGGGGGGGGGGTTAACACCTCAGTTTTGCATACACGAGCAAAGTCCTACATTGTGTATCCTGCCCTAGTAACAAAACAAAGCAACAATTGTTGCTTCGCATGAAAACAAGAGCAACAACAACAACAACAACAACAACAAAAATCTGCATAAAATTATGTTAATCGCCTTTCTACTGTCCTCATTTATCTGGGATTAGTTTAATGAAGGCATGTAATGAATAAAAAAAATGTATGGAGAAGAAGAAAAAAACATGCTTCATGTCATAGAAGGAAATTCATGGCATTGGTTATAATAGTTATCAACAAAACAAATAAATTCACGTTTGACTGAAGTATTAGGCATATTCATTTTCATGAATTTATATGTTTGTATATTTGTTCTAAATAAAATTTAAGACTATTGCTTGATTATTTTTAATCAATCCCTGCACTGCACTCTTATGAAATGTTTAAATGTTTCACTTGTAAAAGTTTATTTTTTTATAAATAATAAAGTAAAACCCTCAATTGTTGAAAAGTTCATGTTTTTCAGAATGAATGTGAGAATGTTCCTTAAAGATAAAGGGGAGCTGAACGAGTTTCTGATTTTTATTGTTTAAAAGAATGACCTAAAAAGATGATCTCTTGTCGATCATGCACTAAATTAGATTTTTTTTTTTTTAATTAGACTGAGCTGAAGGAAGTTTGAACCTGTGCATAAAAAAGGCAAACAACAAAAGCAAGGGTTGTTTGCTTGTGTGGAAACAAAAATAACAAATTTCTAGTATAGTGTAAGTGTGCGGTGTATGAGTGTAAGGAGCTGCTGCTTATAGGAAAGAACAATGTATTTTAAAAAAATATTAAAAGGTATTTTAAAAAATGCATTTTAAAAAAGATGTAAAAAAATATTAATAAATGAATTATATCATATAGGGTTAAATTTTAATCTCATATAACACTATTCAAGAAAAGAAAATAAGGTCTCCGATGTGTGCACTGTTTGGGCAACTAATTTTCTCTCGACTTACATCACATAATCATATATATATACACACATATATATATATATATATATACACATTTTTTTCCCTTAAAACATTTATTTTCATGTTCTCTAGGACAGTAATTAGGTTGGAACTTGACTTTAGAGCTCTGACACAGTGGAGATATATATATAAATTAAAAAAGCAGTGCCTATCCCTCAGAAACTTTCATTCTTTCTTTTTTTTTGCAAATGACAAATAAAATACGCAGAATTTTTTTTTTCTGGATTTAAAGATGATAAAGCGTCAATATTTATTTTTAATTTTTAAATAATTACCTATCAGCACTTTATTCATACCAGGAAAAAATAAAAACTTGTGTGACTTAAGTGACGGATGATAGATGGATAGACGTATGAGTGGTTGAAGGCGAAGGTCGTCCGTTTACGCATAAGAAAACAAGACGAAGCGTATAAACAATGCGCTTCCAGCACCTGTCTTTCGTCACGGCGCACCTGTCTCCCCGTCCGCGCATGCGCACGAGGCGCAAAATTTCACGGAATTACGAACGAACGAACGAGGAACTAAGACTAGGGGATGAGAACTTCCAACTTCCTCTCGGTCGCGTTTATTGAAACTGACAAACATGACTTAAAAGAAGGAGGTGGGCAATAATAATAATAATAATAATAATAATAATAATAATAATAATAATAATAATAATAATAATAAAAGAAAAGTCGTTCATGCTCGATAGATTTCAGTGAGAAGACGAGTTTGATGACTGACTCTCACACACACACACACACATAAAAAGCGCAGACTAGCCTACTATCTTTAGAAGTACTTTTTACTGCACTGAATTCTGTTCTGGGTTTTAATTCGGTCCTACGCGTTAAAAAAATTAAAAAATAAACGAGCATGCATGTGAGGATTAAAAGTGTGATTGATTGATTGATTGATTGCTAAAGTGACTAACCCCATACCAAACCCGACTAACCCAGACACAAAGCCCACAGGGAGACTGAGCTGAAGGAAGTTTGAATCGGTGCAGAGAACGGGAGAGATCCCAGGGGACACGGACGCACCGGAGCACCGTGAGAACTCCACGCGTAAAAACGCGCACAGCTCCACAACTGCGGACGAGAGGCGTGAGGACGAGAGACGCGGAGCGGAGACGTGCTTACGCGTAACGTGGGGACCGGACACCATTTCCAACAGCCGTGAACTCTATGATCAATGCATCGGAATAATCATGGAGAAAAAAAAAACATGATCGCCCTTAAAAATCGTTATAATAATGATGATGATAATAATAATATTAATCACACGGAGGATGATTCTTTCCATGCCTGGAAACTTCCTAAATTCAGATTTCGGAGAACGCCTTGCACGGTTATAAGTTTCGTTTTCTTTTCCTTTCCTTAAAAAAAAAATCCTAATAAAGTGAAGATCTCGAGACTCTACATTTATTATAAACCCACCACAAAAATGACAACAAAAGCTGTAAAACTCTTCAAGAGTCACTTACCTTTTTCAAAAGGGAAATGGAAATGTCCTTTTCTTCTTCCTTCTTCTCTCTTTTTTTTATTTATTTGTTTTTATTTACAGTACGATCAAACCCCCGCGCACAAAATATTCTCCCCGAGTAACGGGAGCGAGCGGGCGACGCGCGTGGGAAATGAGTGTGTGTGTGCGTGTATGTGTATGTGTGTGTGTGTGTGAGAGAGAGAGAGAGAGAGAGAGAGAGAGCGCCAGCGAGAGAGAGAGCAAGAGTGTGTGTGTAAGAGAGAGAGAAAGAAAGAAAGAGCATGAGAGGTATAGAGAGAGAGAGAGAGAGAGAGAGAGAGATGAGTGGGGAAAAAAGAGTGAACGCGGCACACACACACACACACACATACAGGGGGAAAAAAAGAGAGATTTCTGTTCCTTTATGGAATACACTGCGCTGGGGCAGTGCGTGGCGCCGGGTGTCCGGGAGCGCGCGCAGGCTGCGCGGCGGTGGCGAGGATGAAAAAGAAGAAGGCGCGCGCGAGAAACGCAAGAGTAAGGAGAAGAAGAAGCGCTCTCTACACGCGCTCCTCCGACTGCAGGCACCCACTTAAAGACGCGGCCGAAGGAAACAGGAAAGAACTCCGCGTCACCATCGGCCATTGTGATGTAACCGCGCGCCTACCAATAAGAACCGCGGACGGTGGCTCGCGAGGAACTCGGTGCGCTCTGAGGACTTGGAGAGGAGAGAGAGAGAAAAAAAAAAGGAAAGGAAAGAAAACACCCCTTACCTGACAAATCATCGAGGGAAAAAAAAGGGGGACAGGACTTGTAAGGATTGTTTTTTTTTTAGTTGTTGTTGTTGTTGTTGTTGTTCTAATAAAAGTGTCCAATATTTGCTGAATTATTGCAGCTTGTCATGCCTAATCATCCATATTTCTTATCATCATTAAGAACATTATTTGCATCATTATTGGAAGAAAATGACATTGGAAATCAGGGTTCTCACACGCCCAGGGAAGAAAAGAAAAGAAAAAAAAAATGCATGTGCGAAAATAAAAATGTTTTATGATTAACTGAGCATTTAATTAATAATAAAATATATGTAAGGTCTATATATGGACTGAATTGTCATGTTTTTTTTAAATCCCAGAAGCACATTCTCCATCGTCCTCCTGAAGGTGCACGAGTGTGCAAAAATTGTTTAAACATTGTGAAGATTTTCTAACGTCCTTAATCTCTAAACAGAAGCAATCCCTAAAAAAAAAAATAATAATATATATATATATATATATATATATATATATATATATATATATATATATATATACACACACACAAATGTCTTCCTGGAAAACTTTTGTTTTTAGAGTGACAACATCTTTAGGGCTTTTTTTTTTTTTTTTTTTCATTTTGGACGTGTGCAAATAATGTGCAAATAATCTCTGGAGAACTTTTATTCATCCGTAGCTCTATCACCCCGAAGCAGGATGATTCCTTCCTTATACAGGCTGAGAAAAAAAAACTAAACTTCTTGTTCTAGATCAAGCATTGCAGCTTGTTTCAGATGTTGCTGGTTGTGTTATTTTATATACAATGTGTCCGTTTGATCTTTTTACTTAACAGCTTTGAAAGTGAACGCGGTGCCGATTAAAAGGACTTTACGCACGGTGGTTATAGCGGCGTCTCATATTTCCACCTCCTAATCTTTCACCCCTCTCTCTCTCTCTCTCTCTCTCTCTCTCTCTCTCTCTCTATGAGCAAAGCATTTGAAAGTGTCCAGAAAGGTTTACCCGACTTCACAATCATTAAGGAACCAGTGCGTAATTTGCGGTGTGAATTACAGTATGTTGATTTTGTTTGCTTGTTTGGTTGTTTGTTTGTTGTTTCTTTGCTGTTAAAGATGTGGTAATGATCAGATAGTGGGGTCATTTATTTTTGTGTTAAATTTGAGGGCGAGTTTCACAACGGATCTTGGAAATTCCACAGGAACAAACTATGGAGAATATTATATTATATTATATTATATTATATTATATTATATTATATTATATTATATTATATTATATTATATTATATTATATTATATTATATTATATTATATATTTACCAATTATACATTTTTACAAGGTACTCTTAAAACAACGAAATACGATTAGAAAAACAAAACAATCCATTTTACACTTTAATACGCATTGATTAACCGGCCTGCTGCAGATTCCCTTATAAATAAATTTCCTGATAAATTAAATTTGTCATAATCTTGAGGAGCCGTCTTAATTCGGCGCCGAATTAATAATCAGCGCTCCATTCCATTTAAGAGACTCATTAGAGAGCAAAAATTAAATGAACATCAGAAATGTATCCAAAAATCGGAGCAGAGCTTCTCAGTACACCGGTTTAATGGAATTTTATTTTCAACAAGTGACAATAATCCTTAAAGAACATTAAAGCGTTGAATTAAAACGGATCAAATAATAATAATAATAATAATAATAATAATAATAATAATAATAATAAATAGGGAAAATGCTTGTGCGTAAATTGTTGCGCTTCTCTGCGCAGTGCGTCTCCTGTGTGTCTCCCAAACAGCTTCAGTTGGCAGTGAATTGATTCACATAGCAAATAAATAAATAAATAAATAGATAAATAAATGCCCCTATTTATCTCTCCACTCATAAACTGCAGTTTTTCCCCCTGCTGTTACGAGATCCACCCCTGCCAAAAAGGAAAGGCGCGTCTCCCTTTTCCATGTCGCAAGTGCGCGAAGTCAGCAAACTTTAGGAGGGTCCCCATGATGGAGTTTTTTTTTCTTTTTTTTTCCAAAACAGGTGTCCTGCTTCTCTCTCTCTCTCTCTCTCTCTCTCTCTCTCTCTCTCTCTCTCTCTCTCTCTCCTGTCTCGTCCTGTCCTTTATTTGCCTCCCCGTCCCTCCCAGGCTGCTCTGGTGCGCACCGACTGGAAAAGCTGGAAAACACGCATTACATGAGGGACATTAAAAGCAAAGAGCAGAGAGAGAGCGAGAGAGAGCGAGAGAGAGAGGTGGTTTCCGGCAACGGGAAAAAAAAAGAGAGAGTGTGTGAGTGTGTGTGTGTGTGTGTGAGAGAGAGAGAGAGAGAGAGAGAGAGAGATCCAGGGAGATAACGAGGACGGCTGCTTTCCAAACCCCAAACCGCATACTATCATATAGCGCGTCACCTGTACTAACTATGTGCTGTTTCGACGTACGCGCGCGCGCGCGCTCGCGTGGGTGTGTGTGTTCAGCCTCCAAACGCGCGGCGCGTGTCCTGCATCCTGTGTGAATTCAGTGTGCGGGATTGTACAGGAGGTGACAGGCCCTAGATGCGGAACCCTGTTTATGAGGGGACATGTATTATTATTATTATTATTATTATTATTATTATTATAATGTCACTTTACTGTTCGCGCCAAAAAGAAACCCAAAGCTTATTCATATTCAGCTATGTATAATCTACATAGGTAGATTGGCTGTGCTGAGAACGATGTTAAGGAGTACATGCCTAGGTACAGGTTCAGATATAGATATAAGGGATTAAGGAATAGAAAGCTAAGCATGGTTATATATACAGAGATAATAATATAACAAGAATATTGATTGCATGCCTATGGGAAGGTTAAGGCACTCACATTACATATAGGTAGACATGCATAAATAAGGATACATATTAAGGTATAGTGGGGAAAGTTATACAGTATGGTGATATTCACACATATATTGAAATCTAGATAAAAGAGGAAGGGTGAAGACATATAGGCCTTTATGTGTGTAAACATAATCATGTACGGTTATACAGTAGGGATTAAATATATATCCAAGACTTAGATGCTATATATGTTATGCATTTACTGTATGGCTGTGTAGAGTAGATAAAGTTAGGATGTTATATAATGCACATGTAAATACTGATATATACTATCTAGAAAAAAAAAAGATATAAAAAATAGAGAGACGCACAGTTACACAGACCTGAGTATGCAGTATATGAGTAATAGTACATGTATTGTTCTATATCTTTAGGCATATATTGTAAGCATTGTTACACAGATATGCATATACTGTAAATGAGTAGGTTTATAGATTAAGAAATAAGGAATTTATATTAGAAGCACTGTTATGTAAATGCATGCATGTGTGTAACGATACAGATATTGCTGTATAGGATTAGAAATTAGATTAGAAGAGTAGAATATATATATATGGATATAGGGAATTTATTTATTTATTTATTTACCTGCATCTGTGTGTGTGTGTGTGCACGTGTGTGTGGTTACCTTTCTGTTTCTAGACATTTGTGGACGTGCACGCAACACATTATCATAATACAGTATGCCATCACATGTCAGTAGTTCAACTATAGATAGATATACAGACAGACGGATGGATAGACAAACAGATAGATAGATAGATAGATAGATAGATAGATAGATGACAAAAGTGGTCTTTTTATTTAAAATGCATGCTAATTACCACACACACACAGATTTTTCTTTCACTTTGTATATGCCAGTGGAATGAAGAAGATGCCACAAATGTCTATCTATCCATCCATCTGCTCTAGAAGACAAATGTGCACTAATTAATTTTAGCACACAGCAACCTCAGGTGAAAAGAGGGGAGGAAACAAGGGTTATGTACTTAGAGCTTGTGTGTGTGTGTGCATGCACGTGTGTGTTTGTTTAAGGGGACAGTTTCTCCTCTCGTGTGGGTCAAAAGTCACAACTGAGAGAGGAACATGGTGGACCAGAGGGAGGACCTTAGGAGCTGGCACCATGTGGCACTGCCAGTTTAGCTCCAAACACAGCCTCCAGCCATCCCTATGGGCCTCTAAATCAGATAAATGAGAAGCAGTGTGTGTGTGTGTGTGTGTGTGTGTGTGTGTGTGTGTGTGTGTGTGTGTGAGAGAGAGAGAGAGATGTTCTTCAAGGGTTGGCTGAACGAGGCTCATTTCATGGCCCATTCGTATCACTCATTAATTTTGAAGTTACAGCATGTGTGTGTGTGTGTGTGTGTGTGTGTGTGTGTGTGTGTGTGTGTGTGTGTGTGTGTGTGTGTGTGTGTGCGTGTGTCTGTGAATGGGAAAGGAAGGAGTGGTTATAATGTCCAACGATCTCGATGCCCAACTCGATGCTGTTTATCTCTCCAGCTCACATGCACTGGATAAAAGGGCGCGCACACACATACACACAAGCAGATGGTCTCCTGATCTCTGATCTTTATCAGACACTGTGTGTGTGCCGCTTTCATCAGACTTGCTCTTGTGCTTCTGAGCGTTTGCTCGGTTCTCACGTTTGTTCTTTAATCTCAGGAGGTGAAGCTCCAGCATTTCTGTACACAAGATCACTCACGGATTGAAGAAATGAAAGGAATGATTTGCGGGAGAATCGCATCTACACAGTTGTGGTCTTTGGTGCTCGCGATCAACTATCCAAGATGTGTTCAGTGTCTGTGGTGTGCTTTTTACAATATGCGCAATATCATACTGTACATATGAAATGTACATATTGTAACTAAAAATGTGCTATGCATAAAAAAAAATTAAAAAATTTGAACACAAGTTTCCAGATGAAGTCAAAACAGAAAGCAAGACTTTATGTCAGTGATACATGTATAGTCTCTTCCTCTTATCTTTTTAAATTTTTATTTTTAAAGATGCACAGTATTTTAAACAAATACATAAACTAATGCATAGCATGTCAGATGTCATCTGCTATGTTTAGTGTCTGAGGTTTGATTCTTTTAATGCTGCAGCTACTAACCTAAATTTAACGTAATATTCTTTTTTTTTTAATTTTTTTTTTAAAAAAGAACAGTTTGGACGTAATATAAGTTAATTTCACACAACATATTTAATAGCATAACTTGAACACCATTTTGGGCAAGATACCAAAAGTTTGTAGGTAGAGATAAAATAACAAGGTAGAACTAGCTATATTTGGTTTATGGGATTTCTTTTCATTTCTTTTCAAAACACGGTTTTGAAAGTATTGTAGCTAAAAAGTGATACAAGTTTACAGTGGGGAAAAAAAAAACTCTTTGATCCTCTGTAGTTTGTGTAAGTTTTCCCACTTACAAAGCAATTAAGCGTCTATCAGTTTTATCAAAGATTTATTGTAAAGGATCGAGACAGAACATCAAGCAAAAATCCAGAAAAAGCACATGATACAAACGTTATAAACTGAGTGAATAAAATAAGTATTTGATCGCCTCAGTAGCTGGTGGAGAAACACTTGTTGGGTAAAACATTTTTTGTAGTCAGTTACCAGGTTTGCACACATCTCATGAGGGTTTTTGTCCACTGTTTTCTTTACAGATCTTCTCTAAATCCTTTTGGTTTCTTGCCTGTCACTTGGGAATGCGAAGTTTCAGCTCCCTCCATAAGTTTTCTATAGGATTAATGTATGGAGACACTCTCTTGATCTCTTGAGACACTCCTTTGTGCCTTGCCGTGGCAGCATGTTTTGGGTTATTGTCATGCTGGACGTTCCATCCATGACCCATCTTCAGGAGGTTCTCCAAAAACTACGACTGCAACGTATCACAGGAACTGTGGAATCACCAACAAACCAAATGTTTCCAAAGGTTTCAGTTTAAAAATATGTAGTGTGTTTCATCATAGTTTCTTTTCAAGTAGTATATGCAGTTTATTAACACCCACATAAAACACACACACACACACACATGACCTGAGGCAGTCCGGAGACGAGCGGTAGAAGGCCTCAAAGTAAACTGATCAACAGCACAAAACCAAGAGCCAAGCGGCTTCTCCTCAGTGTGGCCTTATCACGGAGGCTTAAAATAGGGAGTGATGTTGCCAAACAGCTCTCGCACTCTCTCTCTCTCTCTCTCTCTCTCTCTCTCGTTGCCCTTCCCTTCTTTCACTCCTCTCTCCCTTCCTTTCAATTTTCCATTCTCTCGCTCTCTCTCCTCATTCTGTCTCATCTCCCTCTCTCACTGGGCGTGACATTATTGAAAGGTCACCACAGATCACGTGGAAAAGCCCTAAATACGTGACTTCTTGAATAACTGTTTTTTTTTTTTTTTTTTTTTTTAAATCCTTTGAATAAGATTATAAATAGTTTTGCAGGCTAGAAAGGAAAGTCCCGAGGTTTAATTGTATTAACACTCTCTCACACACTCGCTCTCTACACCGCGTATCCTGTACACAGTCAGGTACTTACTGTATCCAGTTCACAGGAGGCCTGGAACTTATCCCAGGTGACTCGGGGCACTAGGTAGGGTACACCTGGTACACCTGGGCACACTAGGTAGGGTACACCTGGGCACAAGTACACACAGAAAAAATGCTAACTAGCGTAATATCTTCGGACTGTGAGAGGAAACCGGAGTCCCCAGAGGAAACCCACCAAGCACGGGGAGAACATGCAAACTCCATGCACACAGACCCCGAGACAGGACTCCAACTCTTCACCCTGGAGTTGCACCGGTGCTACTTACTTTAAATGTTAATTAAGGTCTGCCACGGATTGAGAGTGAACAGGTTGTCTACAAACGTTTTTGAATTTTACAAATTTAAATCCAATTTTACAAACAAAAAGGAAAAAAAAATTGAATCGCCTTTTTTGTTTGTATTATTTGCTTCTATGTTTGTGTGGTTGTTTTATAACAAGAAGATAAAGTTGGTGTTCCAGTTTGTGATTAAAAGATTTAAATGGTAAGAATTAGTTGTAAAAGAAATACAAATTAAAATCGTTAAAAAAAAAAACATGCATTCAGTTTTATAAAAAGCTGTTATTTATTTTGCAAAAGAAGCTGAGACTTCAAAATTGTCTGTTTGTTTATTGTTTGTAAATTAATTTATTGAATTTATTTATTTACTTGCAAACGAGTTTCAAGGTTAAACAGGTCATTCCCAGACATGAAAAGACAAAATCTGTTCAATCTGTTTATTTGCGAAATAAACGAAATAAAACCAAGTGAATCACATATTTATATTTATTTGGTTAATTGACTGTTTGCTTGTTTGTGCTGTAAAAATGATGAATTTGGAGTTTTAGAGTGTAAACACTTGCAGATATAATTACACTTGTTCTATCAATTTAGTCCATTTGAACTACTGTAGTATAAACTGAAATACAAAATTAATGGTCTTTTTAAATAAACTTTTTTTCTTGGTTTTCTTACTTTTATTAAATAAAATAATAATAATAATTCATACAACACAATTGGATATAAATACATATATTATTTAAAAAAATGTATATGTAGATTTTAAATATATTCTGTAGTCTATTACAAGGAGACATGAAAAAACGCTTTTATTTTTGTCGTGCAGGATGTCACTGAGGTGTTTGTCCACGGGTGCTGAGTGAGGCTGGTTAGCGAGCCGCTCCTCTGACCCCTTCCCGCCTGCGTCTCCGTGGAACAGTCCGCTTCGAAAGGCTGAGCGTTCCTCTCTGGCCGACCTCGTCTCCAAAACATCCAAATATAGGTGCTTTTCTGGACGACGCAGACGCGGCACCTCTCTGACCCACCTCACGCTCCCCGCCCCCCACTCTGTCCACGAGCTTAAAAAGATGTTAGACGATGGAATAACAGAGATAAGGGCCGGTGCGTTTGTTCTGACGCTGATTCCGGTCGGCGCTGTTTTCCAATTGCCCCCCGGGGGGCGGACGGGCGTGTTGCATCTGTTTCATTTAGCCGTTGCTGCAGGAGCGAGATGACGAGGAGCCGCTAAGATATCTTCCAATAACAAAGTCTCATGGCTATAAAAATCAATCAAGGCCCCGGCCAAAATCAGTGCGCGGAGCCCGGTGGAAAACGCATTAAGGGGCCAGACGACACTTTTATGGGAGGCCCAGCATGGGGGCTGCGGTCAAGATAAAAACACAGGGTCAGAGCTGCACGCCTCTACCTGTTGGCTTAACCGCCAGAGCAGGTTGCCAGACCATATGAGCCGACTGTGCTATTGTGCTAAGTGTAGACTTTAAAGTGGGGTCAGAGGTCATGTCCAGACTGCATGTGCTGTTTTTAAACTTTCCAGCTCTGAAGTTTGACTGAGCTGACATCCTCATCCTCAAGGCCAGGAATGAAGGGACCGCTACTACTGACCTTCAGAGCAAGTGGAAGTGGATTCTGCCAAGAACACAGATATCTACAAACACGTACTGTATATACAGATGCACAGGCAAAAAAGTACCCCAACACACACACACATACACACACACACACACACACACACACACCCTGGAGAAGTGAGCCGTCAGCCATCACCGTCATAAATCTCCCGTTCTGTGGTGAGGAGGGCACTCTGCACCTTGTCGGAAACGCCCACATTAAACGCTGAACAAACCATAACATCCTGCCCCCCGCGGCCCACCAGGAGCGATCCGAGCTTCCCCTCGGCCCCTTCTGTCCCTCCGTTCCATCCCTCCATCCATCCATCCATCTCCTTCCTTCTCTTTCCGCCTCGTAGCGCCTTTCGTAGGACCGCATCTGTGTGTGTGGGGGGGTCAGAGCGCATGTGTCTGTCTCGCTCGAACCCTTAACACGAGGAGGGGCGGGGGTTTCCAATCCAACGACTTCCTGTTCCCTGTGATGTCATCATGGGAGGAAAGGGGCACTTAAGTGGAGGATGCAAACATTCTCTTCCTGTCGTGTGCCAGACTTGATTGAACAATGCGGGCAGGTGTGTGTGGATGTGTGTATGTGTGTGTGATTACACTGCCTCTCAATCCCCATAGAGGAAACATCACATTTCTGGAACACGAGATGGAGAAATTATTTTATGTTCCCTCTACGCTTGTTACGCCCATAAAGGGCGTGAGGAAAAGAAAACACTCGCAAAAACAAAACAGAACAGGTGGCCATAACTCAGGGCTGTTCGTGAGTAGCCCAAATTAATTAAGTGCACAAAAAAACTGGCATGTATTGGCATCTTACCTTAAATAATAAGAAAATGACAAATGATTAAAATTTTCAGAATTTTTTGTTTTTCCAGAGTAATGGCTGTAGCTTTTGTCCCAGGTCTCTCTCTCTCTCTCTCTCTCTCTACAAATGAATTTTAAACAATTTATTGACTTTTTTATTATTATACTTAAATTAAACATGGCAGCAAGGTGGTTAGCAGTTTCACCCTGAACCACCAACATCGGGTTTAATTCCCGCCTCAGAGTCCACGTGCATGGAGTTTGCATGTTCACCCCGTGCTTGGTGGGTTTCCTCCGGGTACTCCAGTTTCCTCCAACAGACCAAAGACATGTAGATTAGGCTAATTGGTGTTCCCAAATTGCCTGTACTGTGTGAATGTGAGTGTGTGCCCTGTGATGCATCGGCATCCCATCCAGGGTGTACCCTGTCTGGTAAGTCTCCTGGGAAGCCCCCCACGACCCTGTATAAAAGATCAAGCGGTACAGACGATGAGTGATTGATGAGTAAACATGCACCAGAAACACTTCCATATATATATATAAACACACCCACCAGCCTTCGTGCCTATTCATCACATGCAAATGATATGCAAATCTAAACCATCTTTATGCAATGACTGTTCATGTAACTTCCAGTAAACTAGCTAACGTTTCCTCAAAGTTATACACAGGATTTCGGTGTCATGGTTGTCAAATTCTTTTTAACAATTTATTCAGCCAAAATTCTTAAAAAGTATTTAAATCTGCTTTGAAAACAATAAATGATCAATTAAATCGCTTAACCTGAATTTTTACTGAACGTCTGGTCAGGACAAAAGTAATGGCACTCTACACAAGTAGAAACATTAAGAACATGCTGTGTTTTAGTAGAACGTACTATTTAGAACATACTATGTTTGAGCTCAGTGGGTTCAAATCAACAAAACGGCCGTAAAATTCGGTTGGAATTTTCGGTTCGATTTTGCAGACAAGTTGACTAATAAGTTAAAGGTGGTACCTCGGCATGCGAACACGCCGCAATAAGAATTTTCACCTAAAGAACTGGAAATTCGCCTCGGCACATGAACCGAACGCCGCCTAAGCTGCCCGTACGTCCAGGAGCCAGTGCAAACAGTCAAAGCCAGTCAGCGGCGCGACAAATCTTTACATGTTTTTTTTTTTAATGAGTCAATTTGTGTTTTGTGCAAGATATAATGATGACATACACATCACGCATCACAAGAATGTTAGCAAGGATGGTAGCAAGAAGAAAAGGGATTCACTTTCAGTTTCATTTTAAAAGTAACAGGTGCCAAGAGGAATCATAAATTAAGGTTAAGTGAGGTTTAATGTCTATTTATTTCATATTGTACATAATTTACCAATCTTTTACACATATATTTTTTATTGTTTTTATATGCAAAAATACAATTATAGTGTATGAAACTGGTAATATTGGTCTTTTTCGGGTGGCTGGACTGGATTATCTACATTTACGTTATTTGCTAAGCAAAATGTGAAAATTCACCTTAGAAACTCACCTTTGGAAGGATTAAATTTGTATGCCGAGGTACCGCTGTAATACCTAAGGTTTACCTAACAGCAATATCCTAGCCTAGTGGTTCTCAACCCGAGTCCTGGAGGACCACTGCCCAGCACATTTTGGTGTTTTCCCAGCTCCCATCATACCTGATTTAACTAATCAACTAATTAACAGCCTTTTCGTAATTGAAGTGGGAAAACACTATAATATGTAGGGTGGTGGTCCTCTAGGATTAGGGATGAGCACCACTGGCATAGGCTACCTTAAATCTGCTTGGAATTACATTAACATAGGATTGAATAGAAATCGTGTAACTCCAAGGCGAATTTGTAGTAAAATATATATATATAAAAAAATTCTAACTTCATAACACCAGCCTAGGAAAAGATCAGAATTAAAAATACAATTTCTACAATTTTTATCCTCATAAAGTCAAACATCATCATCTGTAGGATGAACACATTAAATTAACACCTATTAACAAGCAGATTCTGACACGTGTCTTGATTTTCATCTCTTTCACCCATGTTCATTCTCATCCAACCCTTGTGATGAATCAGCCTGGCCTTTGACCTCCAGTCTAACCAGTTTAAATGAGGCACCATGTTGTGTTTGTAAAGATCATCACTTTGACCGGGACTTAAACCATTACTGCAAGTAGAAATCATCATCTCTTTGTTAACAGACATAGACTCACCAAGTGGTTGTATGACTTCTAATCTAATTAAAAGCATAAGCGATTCATTATTATTGTGATTAGCAAACGCATTGCAGTAATTAGCTGCAAATGTGCCGGTTTCAAGCCCTGCAAAAACCAAACCTTCTAAAATAATAGAAAATTCCAATCACAAGCTATAACACTAGCTGTAATAGAAGCTTGTTTATTTAACGATTACGTCATGTGTTGTCTTCTGGACGCCAGAGTTTCTTGGAATGAATATTCATAGCCGCTTGAATGTAAACGAGAACAATTAGTGTGATGGGTATGAAAGTGAAAATAATCTATAGATAAGATTTGGTATTTTGTGTGTGGTGGGGTTGGAGAGCGATGGGTTGGCGTCCACAATATCTTCTCCATAATTTATCTGTAGTCAATTAAGCGTTCTCCCATCAAGCTTACAACTACCAAAAAAGGACAGCAAAGACTTTAATGTGCTTCCTTAGGAACGTATAACGGGAGCAGACCGCATCTAACGCACTCGGAGGGAAGCGCTATCCACCCTATCCGCTTGTGTGATGTCACAGATGCCCATGATTGGCTAGAGTCAGTATGATCGATGTGAAAGTGCAGGTATACAGTTCCGTCCCTCTGAGAGCAGCTGTAGCAGCTTGTGATCTCCGGGTGAAAGGAAGAACCAATTTCCATTACATCACCTTGGAAACGCATGATTCAAGAAGTTTTCAATTATTATTTGATATCTTGTTAATTCTAAAATTGAGATGTTTTGTAGTTTGATGTGAGAAGGTTTTTGACCTCATTTAAGACGTTTTGTTTTATTGTTTTCAGCAAATATGCTTTCAGTTTTGATTTGAGGTGTTTTCTGTTCTGAGACTTTTGGAATTCTAATCGAAGACAATAACAAATCTGACCGAGGTGTGTTTAATCCCAATTTGAAAAGTTTTGAATTTAGATTTGGCGTTTTAAATTCTGATATACACACGTGGACAAAATTGTTGGTACCCTTCGGTCAATGTAAGAAAAACTCACAATGGTCACAGAAATAACTTTAATCTGACAAAAGTAATAATAAATAAGAATTCTATGAATGTTAACCAGTGAAAGTCAGACATTGCTTTTCAACCATGCTTCAACGGAATTATAAAAAAAAAATGAACTCATGGAACAGGCCTGGACAAAAATGATGGTACCCCTAACTTAATAGTTTGTTGCACAACCTTTTGAGGCAATCACTGCAATCAAACGATTCCTGTAACTGTCAATGAGACTTCTGCACCTCTCTGCAGGTATTTTGGCCCACTCCTCATGAGCAAGCTGCTCCAGTTGTTTCCGGTTTGAAGGGTGCCTTTTCCAGACAGCATGTTTCAGCTCCTTCCAAAGATGCTCAATAGGATTGAGGTCAGGGCTCATAGAAGGCCACTTTAGAATAGTCCAATGTTTTCCTCTTAGCCATTCTTGGGTGTTTTTAGCTGTGTGTTTTGGGTCATTGTCCTGTTGCAAGACCCATGACCTGCGACTGAGACCCAGCTTTCTGACACTGGCCAGCACATTTCTCTCTAGAATCCCTTGATAGTCTTGAGATTTCATTGTACCCTGCACAGATTCAAGACACCCTGTGCCAGATGCAGCAAAGCAGCCCCAGAACATAACAGAGCCTCCTCCATGTTTCACAGTAGGGACAGTGTTCTTTTCTTGATATGCTTCATTTTTCCATCTGTGAACATAGAGCTATAATTTTCTTTCGAATCTCCTGAGACAACTCTTTCCTTCGCTTCCTCTGGTCCATGTTGAGTGCGGTACATACCATGTCACCAAACAACACAGTGACTACCTGGAGCCCTATATATAGGCCCACTGACTGATTACAAGATTGTAGACACCTGTGATGCTAATTAGTGGACACACCTTGAATTAACATGTCCCTTTGGTCACATTATTTTCAGTATTTTCTAGGGGTACCATCATTTTTGTCCAGGCCTGTTCCATGAGTTTATTTTTTTTAATAATTCTGTTGAAGCATGGTTGAAAAGCAATGTCTGACTTTCACTGGTTAACATTCATAGAATTTTTTTAAATTGTTACTTTTGTCAGATTAAAGTTATTTCTGTGACCATTGTGAGTTTTTCTTTCATTGACCGAAGGGTACCAACAATTTTGTCCACGTGTGAATATATATATATATATATATATATATATATATATATATATATATATACACAGTACAGACCAAAAGTTTGGACACACCTTCTCATTCAGCGAGTTTTCTTTATTGTGTTCTTTAGCCCAAACGCGTCTCTTCTGCTTGTTGCCTGTCCTTAGCAGTGGTTTCCTAGCAGATATTCTACCATGAAGGCCTGATTCACACAGTCTCCTCTTAACAGTTGTTCTAGAGATGTGTCTGCTGCTAGAACTCTGTGTGGTATTGACCTGCTCTCTGATCTGAGCTGCTGTTAACCTGCGATTTCTGAGGCCGGTGACTCGGATGAACTTATCCTCCGCAGCAGAGGTGACTCTCGGTCTTCCTTTCCTGGGCCGGTCCGCATGTCAGCCAGTTTCTTTGTAGCGCTTGATGGTTTTTGTGACTGCACTTGGGGACACTTTCAAAGTTTTCCCAATTTTTCCGGACTGACTGACCTTCATTTCTTATAGTAATGATGGTCACTCGTTTTTTTTCTCCACTTAGCTGCTTTTTTCTTGCCATAATACAAATTCAACCTCTTTGAATGAGAAGGTGTGTCCAAACTTATGGTCTGTACTGTGTGTATATAGATTCTAATTTAAGACATTTTGAATTCTGATTTGGTATTTTGTGAACTTGAGACACTTTGAATTTTGATATATTGTAAATATTGTTTCGAGTTGTTCTGTAGTTTGTAATTTGGTATGCTATTTCAGACAAAAGTCAGATTGTAAAAATTTCTAGCCATTTTCATGAGACCGAAGGGCATCTTCACTCCTGTGCCATCATTTGACTAAAGAAGAAAAAAAACAACCTGATTATTGATTACAAAAATGCCACCTTTAAAGGTGAGATGAGACAATGGTGCAGAAGAACACACACTCATCGCTATCAGCTGTAGCCGAACAAAACAAGTGACAAAAACGCCATTAGTTCTTTGCGAGAGGTGAGAAAACAAGCGTGTGTTTTCTAGTGGCTCGTCCCTACAGGGCTCGTCTAGGTTACTGTTTTAGAAACCCCTCTTTTGCCCAACAACAGTTTTGTTTAATGGCTGTGCCTGAGACCCTCCGGGAGTTCCATAACTCAGCCGGTGGAATCTCCACCTCGGAAGAGTCTTTGTGTGTGTGTGTGTGAGTGAGTGAGTGTGTGTGTGTGTGTGTGTGTGTGTGTGTGTGTGTGTGTGTGTGTGTATGTTTGTCACCTTGGCCGCTCCCACAGGGAAAGTGACAGGAGCGTTTTTTCAGCCACTGACCCGCGAAGAGGACACTGGGACAAATAGCAGCACTTCCTGTTCGGTAAGAGAAAGGGTGAATGTGTGTGTGTGTGTGTGTGTGTGTGTGTATGTGTGTGAAAGCGTGTTATTTGAATGAGTGAGTAAGGCCTGACTAAGGCCTTCTTTTATTCCACGGCCTTCCAGAAGCTTCCGAAAAAGCAGATTCGATCTTGTGTATTCAGCACGGTGAGGTCATCGTGTGTATGTGTGTGTGTGTGTGTGTGTGTGTGTGAGACTATGTCTCCAGCGCAGCTTCCTTTGGCAGAGAGAGTGTGTTTTCTCGCGTTCTCTTTGATGTCGCATTCAGTCCGTTTTCTCTGTTTGCCCAGGCAGTGATAGTTGCTGATTAAAATCTGTTTGTCGTGACCGAGGAAGTCGAAAGAACAGAGTGAAATCACAGGTGTGTGTGGGGGGCGGGGGGGGGCTACAGGGAGTCTTTGAATCAGGACGGCTCTTCTTAACACTTAGACTGAGGAATACGATGGTAAAAAAAAATAACGATTGATGAGCATCCGTTTTTTTTTTTCATTTTTGTCCATTCATAGCTACAGCGAGTTCGAGCTATTCTTACATCTACATATATAAGAGTTAACGTGAAGGCCCTGAGGGACGAGGTGGCCCAGAGGTCCTGGAGAGTCAGGTAGATGATACACGCCGCTCATCTTCTCACCGTTTGCCGACATCTAATGTAAGATGAAGAGAGGGAGAAAGGGAGTGCGAGGGAGATTATCCCTTCACAGTGAGAGCGAACACATGAAAGAAAAAGGAACTACAGATGAGGGGGGTAAGTGGGAAAGGAAGAAAGGCGAGAGGGAGGAAGTGAGCGGGCGCGAGAGGATCGTTTCATGTCTGAGATGCTAAAGAGAGGGATTAAGAGATTAATGGATTCTCTAAACGAGTGTCACTCTCCGCTTGTTAACTCTCACTCGGTCTTCAGCGACCAGGAGCGGCGCTCCCCATAAAGACTGGATAATGGGCAGAGCATATCAGGAGACCCTCGGCTCACACACACACACACACACACACGCAGAGGGCGAGGACATCAGGGGTCTTGAGCTCTGATTAAAGATTAAAGCTAAGCTCACTGTGCATATCAATGCTGGTGTGTTAACCTTTTTCAGTTCAAGCCCCCTACACACACACACACACACACACACACACACACACACGCATGCATATACATAGAGACAGCCCGAAAGACAGCTCATAAAGGCATGATGAAGGCAAAGCGCTGAACAAACGAGGCAGGGGGAAAAATGGACGAGTTGAAAAAACAGGATCCGACCTGTCAAAATAGAGCGAGAGAAGTGTGACAAACACTGCAAACAGGGACGGCAGCTTCAGCACGAGTGTGTGGGCGTTTGTGTGTGTGTGTGTGTCAGTGGAAGCTGGTTCTGTTTCTTCAGAAATGATGATAAGGGATGAAAAAGCTTTCAAAAAATCTTTTTATTTTTATTTTTTACTTTATTTGATTAAATGATGACGAGTTAAAAGTGACGCCTAACGGGTTTGAGCTGGTCATGTGACACAAGGTTGTTTCTGACGTGAGAATATATACATGAATTCAATATTTTTTTAGTAATATTTTTCATTCTGATGTAAGATTTTGTGCATGTGTTGATTTGGAGCGTCGAGTTGAGATTTTTCGGGTTTGTATTTGAGATTTCTTCAATCCTCATTCGAAATGTTTTTAATTGTGATTTGATATCTTTTAAGATCTTTTCAAGAAACATTTGTTTCTTCAGTTCTCAACTGAGAAATTTTATCATTTGGATTTGAGACACTTTCATGACTCTGATTTAAATCATTTTAATCCTTATGCTAAATGTTTTCTATTTTAATACGACATATTTATACGTGTGGTTTTTTTTCTCAGTTTTTTTTTTTTTTTTCATAAACCAAAAAAACGAGAAAACAGTTCCAGGAACAAACGCCATTAACCTGAAATAAAACTTCACAACCTCACAAAAGACAAGAAGCAGAGGAGCGAAGGCTTTTTATGGGACATAATGTGAACTAACAGAAAACACCTGAAATCAATCAGACTAGAAAGTGTGCACATAGAAACATAAAAGTCAAAATACACGTTTTTGAAGAAAAGAAAAGAAAGAAAAAAAAACACAGTTAAACAATGACACACACATTGTAACAAAGACACAAGCTACTAAACTTGAGTAAACTTGAGTTTTATCTTATAAAGAGACAGTGACTCTAGTTAGGAGACCATCTTCTCTGATAATCGAACAAGTTGCATGTGCTTTAATGAGAAAAAAATTAATGATTCATTACTATTAAAACTATTGAAACCAGGTTAGCACAACGACCCAAAAACCATCTACTACCCCAGTCTCCTGTCCACGTCTTGTGAGTAGAGGGCCTACAGGATACAATACCATGTTAGGGATCAAAGGTCAGTGACCAGACTGGTCCGGGCTGACAGCTCGACTGAGCGCTCATTACAACTGTTGTGAGCGGAAAGGTACCTCAGAGACACCAGACTTTACGTGTATGGGTAGCAACAGTGGACGACTAGATCCAGGAAAACAGCAGGTACTAAGACCAGCTCATCCGTACACTAGTACAGAAGAAGCATTATGAAGAAGGAAGTGGAGGTTCAAAAGGGAGAAGGGAATTAAGAAGTTCCCATTTTGTTTGCTAATTGATTTTACATCTGTGTTTGTGCGCTGATGATGTGGTAAGTTGTGAAGATGAAGAAATTCAGTAGATGAGTGTTATAAACAGTGTGAGTAATATTCATCCATCCATCCATCCATCCATCCATCTAGGAACCTCTGTAGTCCAACTAGGGACTGTGGAGACTAATGGTGACCATTGGATTTATTCCCATTTCACTGAAGTACCCAGAGGAAACCCACCAAGTACAGGGAGAAAATGCAAACTCCATGCACGGAATCGACCCTGTACCCTGGAGGTGCAAGGTGTCTCCAGGAAATTTGCTAACATTTAATGCTAACTAGTGTCAGGTAAACACTACACACTTTTTTTTTTTTTACCTAGTAATGATTTGGCAACATGTGCTCACTATACCAAGTCATTTCTCAATCCCAACAAAATGATGTGAAATACTGAGTAAGACATAAGAGCGTGTGTGTGTGTGTGTGTGTGTGTGTGTGTGTGTGTGTATACATACATGAGAGAGAGTGAGAGATCCGGAGAAGGGTTTGTCGCTTATTTTTAATCCGTGCCATTTCATTTCTCTTGCTTTGCTGGATTAGAATGATTTTATTTAAACTGCTGGTCTGAGTGTGGAGATTGAGACGCCACGGCTTTATCGAGATTAAAAGCAACACACTCAGGAATACAGAGAGAGAACAGGGAGAGCCATTGCACTTTAATATGACTAAAATTATATTAAGACGTGGCTTAGCTAGCGTTACTTAAAACTAAAAAATAGGGAAAACAATAGAGATCAGTGTTGCGTGCTGGCATTTCAGCTCCATTAAGGAGATGAGTGAAAGGAAAGCTTAAGACTGGGTTATTTAACCCGTCCTCTACCTCATCCATTAGCTCACTGTAGACCTGCTAAAGGGTATTAAATAAAACGCCATGATCACAGAGGTTATGACCGAAGGAACTGTCACAACTGAATATTTTCATAAAGTATTTTCACACTGTCATTCGCATAAATAGACATATCCTGGCAAGCGACTGCGTGGCCTGGAGCCTGGGCTCGCTATTTCCTCTCATTAAGAGCTATTACTGACTGAAATATGCGTCCAGAATGTGAGCTGATTCGTTCGGACGTGTTGGCTGAGACGCGTTTAGGTGGCACAAAACAAAAGAATCAAGTTGAAAGACGGAGAAAAATGGGCAATTAGCATCACAGCCTGGTAAAATATGACACCCTGCTGGGTCTGTTTCACATTTCGTACGAGGTTTCTTCACTCTACATTATGATATGAGTCAACGGATGGAAACTAACAGAAAAATGAAGGAATTACATGTAGCACGTAAACAAAATGTGGTTTACTAGCACTGGCCATAATGGCCAGAGTTGTAGTTTTTTTGTAGCCACATGCAAACCATCATGCATTTCAAAAAGAGGAAAAAGCTGAATATTTTAAATGGTATTAATGACATCACTACCTGGCTAACCCTTTAATAATATAAAAGAATATTTACAACACTGTTTTATTTGATTTGATTTTTTCCCCACTTTGTATTCGTGGTGTTTTGCCGGCAGCATGAGAAGGCTTGCTATTTGCACGCTTTAAAAACTGATGTATATCCATGTTACCACACTTTAACTCATCTACTGGCTGCCCCATGAGATGATGTGATTGGTCTCAGTACACAGTTGAGTTATCTTAAATGCTGATTAAGCTGTACAATATAGAATACACTACAGTTTGATCTGGCAAGACGGTATGAATAACCCGAGTGTTTGAAAAGCCGTTGTAAGAAGAGCACTAGTCAGAGGTGATTAAATCAGTGGTGGGTAAACACTAGAGAAATTGATTAAACACTTTTCAGAGGGGAGTACATGCTAGTCAGATGTGGGTAACTGCAAGTCAGAGGTCAGTAAATGCTAGACAGATGTAGGTAAATGCTAGTCAGAGGTGTGTAGACTCTGGTCAAAGCTAAGTAAACGCTATTCAGAGATGAGTAAATGCTAGTTAGAGGTGTGTAGACGTTAGTCAACGGTGATGAAATGCTAGTCAGAGGTGGGTAATCTGGTCAAAGATTAGTAAACGGCAGTCAGAAGTGAGCAAACGCTAGCTAGAGGTGTGCAGATGCTAGTCAAAGGTGAGTAAACGCTACTTAGAGGTGAGTAAATGCTAGTTAGAGGTGTGAAAACACTGGTCCAAGATGAGTAAATGCTAGTCAGAGGTGAGTAAACGCTAGTTAGTGGTGTGTCGACGCTGGTCAAAGGTGATGAAATTCAAGTCAGAGGTGAGCAAAAGCCGGTTAAAGTGATTAAATGTTAGTCAGATGGTGGTA
>CM059204.1:7242950-7247950 GCA_030347435.1 Clarias fuscus | reverse complement strand
TTATGATGTGTTTTTTTTTTCTTTTTTGCTGTTTTTTTTTCTTTTATTGATGGTGTTTTTTCTTTTTTGATGTTGTGTTTTTTCTTTTTTGATGTGTTTTTTCTTTTTGATGTGTTTTCTCTTGTGCAGTGATATTTTTGTCTTTTATTTTGTTTTGCATTCATGTTTTCACTTTTGTTTGATATTTTTTTGCTGTTTTGTTTTGGTTTTGTGCGTGAGTGTGTTGCTGTTGAGTTTTTTCTTTAGTTGTTTTGTTTTGTTTCTTGTGTGAATGTGTGTTTTCTCTTTTTTTGGATGTTTTTTGTTTTATTTTGTTCTGTATTGTTTGTCTTTTGTGTTTCTTCTTTTGCTGTTGTGTTTTTGGTTTGGCCTTGACTGTTGTGGGGAGTTTTTATTTAGATTCTTTTGTTGTTGTTTTTTGTTGTTGTTTTTCTTCTTTTTTGTGGTTGTTTATTTTTATTTCATTTTCTTTTTTTTTTGTTGTTCTTGCTGGATTTTATCTTTTATTTATTGTATTTGTGTAACCCTAACCCTTTTGTGTTTTCTCTTTTCTTGCTGTTTTGTTTTGTTTTGCTGCTTTTTGTTTAATCTTTTTTTCCTGTTGTGTTTTCTGTTTAATATTTTTGTGTGTAATATATTAAACACAATCCAAGTCTTGAGTTTCTTCCTTTAAAAGATGATGGAAAATGAAGCGCACACAAAAACATACTAGGTGTTCGCGTTCAGTTTGTGTTGCGGCGCTCTGAGGTCCTTGACGCTGTGGTCTGAAGGTATTGGGTTCATTTCCCCCAGCCGCTCTGACACTAGTTCTTACACTAAAAAGTCAAAATTCCCTTAAAATAATAAATAATCATTTTCAGCATGTCACATAATAATGTTATGTTCATCATAAGTGTCTGAAACTGCCCTCTGGAGTATAGCGCCTCCTGTGTACCGAGTGGAGAGGATATTAAATATGAATCAAGAGTGTTTGCAATCCCTTATCTCTTTTCCCTCTCTCTCCATCTCTCTTTCTCACTCTCTTTATCTCTCTGTATCAGACAGGTGTTGTAGTTCGGTGATAAGAGCCCAAACTTGGCTACTGTTGTGTTTTTCGTCAGAAGCCGCTGCGCCTCTGAAACTACGCTTGCTGAATAATACATGTGTCACGGTAATGTGTCTCTAGAGAGGGACAGAAAGAGAGAGAGAGAGCTAGAGAGACACAGACAGAGAGAGAGAGAGATTAATGGACGTCTCATTCGTTTTTTGACGTGCGGATCTTTTGGCCCATGCTGCTGACTGGCTTTTCAGATCACACTTACGTATTCTGTTTAACGAGACAGGGAGAGGGATAGAGGGATGGTGTGTATGTGTGTGAGAGAGAAAGTGTGTGTGTGTCCTGTCACTTTCTTAGCGTACGTGTGTATATGTGTGCGTGTGTGTGTGTGCGCGCATTACCCCCGTGTGGCACGGCGGCTCTGTCATCTCATGCCCCGAGGGCCTGTCGGTCCGCGCACGCCACAGTGCACCGATATTAAAGCGACGAGAGACAACTTTTACAAAGAGTTGTGCGTTTGAAAGAGTTGTGCAGGTTTTAGACGAACATCTGGACTGCGAGCCCGAGTGGAAGCCGCAGTGTTACTGCTGATGAAAGTTTCATAAACTGTTGAACTGATAGAGTGGCAGATAATGCAAACACCCACCCCACACACACACACACACACACACACACACACACACACACTACTGTATCTCTCTTTCTCTCTTACACACACACTTATACACAGTATCACTATAAGCTGTACGTAGCTCTAATGCAGACCGTGACCCTTTTCTTTTCCGCACATGTGCCCAGACACCGTGTTTACGTAACACTGACCGAGACCTCGCTTTCCTGCACATGCACTCAAACATACACACACACGCACACACACATATATGAAGTGTGTGTAAATGGTGTATCACGTATAGATATGACTGTGAAGTCTACTTCATACAAGGAGACACGATCGTACCCAGCCGTGCCGAGGTTGTGGTGTATAAATAAAGAACATTTAACGTGCATTTCTTATCCAAAGTGATTGTTTTAGCTCCGCCCCCTCCGGTTCGGTTGAGCCGTCGTGTTTCAGGACGCACTGCGGCCTTACACTCCTGCCCTCTGATGCTAGACGTGGACTTCTACTCTTGTAGCTCGTTTAGCACAGGTTTGATGCGTCATGCTGTTCAGCTCAACACGTTTGTAAAGAGTGATTATTTACTTTAGTGACTGGCACCTTCCAGTCTCGGTCCAGTCTTAACGTCTCCTCAGATGTCTCTCGTCAATAAAGTGTTTCTGATTTTGCCGTGATTTCGTTTTTTGCATCATTTGGCATAAAATTTAAACAGTCAGAACACTTTCTCTTTTTGTTCTGTTCTTCTTTTTTGCTCCACTTTCTGTTCGTTTGTTGTGTTTTGTCTTCACTGTTGTTGTGTTTTGTCTGTTGTTGCTGTTGTATAATTTCTTTTTTGCTGTTGTGGTGTCTGTTTTGCTTTTGTATTTTCTTTGTTGTTGTTTTGTTTCCTTTTTAATTGGCGTGTTGTCTTTTTTGCTTTTATGGGTTTTTTTTCTTTTTTGCAGTTGTATTTTCTGTTTTTCATATTTCTTTTTTTTTTTGTCTGTTGTTCTGTTTTGCTTTGCTGTGTTTCTTATCATATTTTATTCTTATGATTTGTTGTCCCCCCGCGACCCTGAATACAGGATGAAGCGGTATAGACGATGTGAAAGTGACTGAGTGAAAGTGATTTTCTTCTTTTTTGGTGTGTTTTGTCTTTATTGTTGTTGTGTTTGTCTTAGGTGGCTTAGCGATTAGCACTGTTGCCTTGCACCGGCAGTGTCTGGGTTCAAATCCCAAATTGGTTCTGTGTGCATGAATTTTGCATGTTCTCCCTGTCTTTGGTGGATTTTCTTCAGGTTTCCTCCCAAGTCCAAAGACATGCAGATTAGGCTAATTAATGTTTCCAAATTGCCAGTAGTTTGTGAAGGAACATGCGAGTGTGTGTATACATGTGTGTGCCTTGCGATGGATTGGAACCCCGTCCAGGGTGTACCCCCCCTCGTGCCCTAAGTCTCCTGAGATCGGCTTCACGCCTCCCGACCCTGTACGCAGGATAGAGTGGTATTGATGATAAGTGAGTGAGTGGGTGTTTTGTTTTTATTGTTTTCTATTTTTTTACATTTTGTCTTTTAAAATTGTGGAGTTTTTTTGTGGATGTTATGTTTCTTTTTTTTTTTTAGCGGTTCTATTTTTGATTTAGAAGATCTCTTTTTTGCTGTCGTGTTATTTTCTTTCGCTGCTGTGTTTTCACACTTGTAAAGAGCGATTATTTACTTTAGTTCCTGTAACCTTCATGTTAGCGTAGACCTGCCCGCTTGTCCCCCTCTGTCGTCCTTCATCAACAAAATGTTTCCGCTGGTTTTTTTGTTGTTGTTGTCTGTTTGCTGTCTCGTCACACCGATACTTCATATTTCGTCTGCAGTATGAAGCGGCATCCTATCAGTCGGTTGAATCTGAGCAGAGTGTATAGCGCTATACACTTCAGGAATCATCCTGCTCCTTTAATCAGCAGTCAGGTCACCAATAAACACCAGAGACCCGGTTCCATACCACGGCTTTAACAGGTAACGTGATATGCTTTGGATCATGAGCTATTAATTCTTTGCTCCATACTTTTCTCTTCACATAATCCTGGTACCAGAAAATTTTGATTTCATCCGTCCAAAGAATCTTTGAAAGTTTTAAAAGTTTTTGGGTCAAGTCTAATCTGGCCTTTTGGTTCTTGAGTGTTACCAGTGGTTTGCACCGTGTTATGAAACGTCTGTATTTACTTCATAAAGCTCTTCTAGGCCTTTTGCTGGTGCTATCCTTAGTTATACTTAATTGCAAGTTAGTTCCTTCTTTTTCTCCTTAATGATGGACTCATTGAGTAATGTAGGAACAGGCCATACCTGGTCATGCACAGTAATCGCTTGTCAGCCATTTATTACATTATTTACAGTACAGTCGGAGCCCCGCAAAATGGCCCTGTGTATGAAAATGGCTGTAATTCCTAAATGGTGTTAATGTCACACTTTTTGTCAAACCCCTTGAATCAAAGTTGAACGTCTTGTTTCATTTCACTTCAGTAGGGTGGTGCACAGAGACCGAATTCCAAAGAACGTGTCTTTGTTCCAATATTTATGGACCCGACTATATCGTGGGTTATAGAAGTCTGGGATCACTTTCTAGCTCCATGGTCGTTCCCGAATATTTCATTCTACTGTACACTGTAAAGCAATGCTGACGGAGTCCACAATATACACTAATATAAAACAGTCGATATTGAGACTCATCATCTGTAAAGTCTTCGTAACGGCTCTTATCCGAGGTGCTGTTTGTTACTTGGTGGTTAGCTGAGGCTGAGGCTGGTAACACTAAATATATAGGACGCTTTAGACGGTCCTGTCCTCGGCTGATGCTGACAGCTGTTTCTCTGAGGACTCGTGACTGCAGACACTCGATAGTTCAGGACTGGAGTTTCCTACAGTCTACCTGAGCCTCCTGTTATAAACACGTCTCCTGTTATACTGAACTTCCAGCCTCCTAACACACAGGATGACTGCAGATCAATGCCTGCTATCCGTTATCACCCACATGAGGACGGGTTCCCTGGTGAGTCCGGGTACTCTGAAGGTTTCTTACTATTGACGTCTCAGGGAGTTTTTCCTTGCCACTGCTCATCATGGACAATCTGAACATTACGATTCTTACATTTTCACATTTGCTACAAACTTCCATCATTTTGTTTGTGTCTAGCATGTGTTTTTTTACCAATGATACTTGTTATAATGAAATTGAATTGAATTGAATTGAATTAAATGAACTTCTCCTCTGCAGCAGAGCTCAGTTTTGGTCTTGTCTTTCCTGGGACGGTCTTCATGAGAGACAGTTCCATCATGGAGCTTGATGGGTTTTGCAAACGCACTCGACACAATACTGTTCTCG
>CM059204.1:7227950-7240450 GCA_030347435.1 Clarias fuscus | reverse complement strand
TAATATGTCAGGGAATAGGAGGAGTAAAAATGAGTGAGTGAGGAGTCTGAATGGATGAGTATGTAAATGAAGGAGTAAAAGAGTGTGTGAGTAACTGTGAGTGAGTGAATAAGTGAGAAACCGATTGAGTAAATAAGCAAATGAGTGAGTGAGTGAGTGAGTGTGAAAATAAGTGAGAAAATGAATAGGTGAGTGAGTGGGTTAGTGAGTGTGTGTGAAAATGAGTGAGTGAGTGAAAATGAGTGAGAAAATGAATGAGTGAGTAAGGGAGTGAGTGATTGAGTGAGTAAGTGTGAAAATTAGTGAGTGAGTGATTGATTGAGTGAGTGAAAATGAGTGAGAAAATGAATAGGTGAGTGAGTGGGTTAGTGAGTGTGTGTGAAAATGAGTGAGAAAATGAATGAGTGAGTATGGGAGTGAGTGATTGAGTGAGTAAGTGTGAAAATTAGTGAGTGAGTGATTGATTGAGTGAGGAAATGAATAGGTGAGTGAGTGGGTTAGTGAGTGTGTGTGAAAATGAGTGAGTGATTAAGGGAGTGAGTGAGAAAATGGATGAGTGAGAAAGGGAGTGAGTGATTACATGAGTAAGTGATTAAGTGAGGAGGGAGTGAGTGTGAAAAGTGAGTGATTAAGGGAAGGAGGGAGAAAATAGGTTAGTGAGTAAGGGAGTGAGTGAGTGAGTGTGAAAATTAGTGAGTGAGTGAGTGAGAAAGTAAGTGAGTGACTGTGTGAAAATGAGTGACAAAATGAGTGAGTGAGTGTGAAAATGAGTGAGTGAGTGAAAATGAGTGAGAAAGAGAGTGAGTGATTGCATGAGTAAGTGATTAAGTGAGGAGGGAGTGAGTGTGAAAATGAGTGAGTGATTAAGGGAGTGAGTGAGAAAATGAGTGAGTGAGTGAGTGAGTGAGTGAGTGAGTGAGTGAGTGAGAAAATTAGTAAGTGAGTGAGTGAAAATGAGTGAGAAAGAGAGTGAGTGATTGCATGAGTAAGTGATTAAGTGAGGAGGGAGTGAGTGTGAAAATAAGTGAGTGATTAAGGGAGGGAGGGAGAAAATAAGTTAGTGAATAAGGGAGTGAGTGAGTGAGAAAATAAGTGTGAGTCAGTGAGTGAGTGTGAAAATGAGTGAGCGAGTGAGAAAATGAGTGAGTGAATGAAAATGAATGAGAAAATGAGTGAGTGAATGAAAATGAATGAGAAAATGAGTGAGTGAGTAAGGGAGTGAGTGATTGAGTGAGTAAGTGTGAAAATTAGTGAGTGAGTGATTGATTGAGTGAGTGAAAATGAGTGAGAAAATGAATAGGTGAGTGAGTGGGTTAGTGAGTGTGTGTGAAAATGAGTGAGTGAAAATGAGTGAGAAAATGAATGAGTGAGTATGGGAGTGAGTGATTGAGTGAGTAAGTGTGAAAATTAGTGAGTGAGTGATTGATTGAGTGAGGAAATGAATAGGTGAGTGAGTGGGTTAGTGAGTGTGTGTGAAAATGAGTGAGTGATTAAGGGAGTGAGTGAGAAAATGGATGAGTGAGAAAGGGAGTGAGTGATTACATGAGTAAGTGATTAAGTGAGGAGGGAGTGAGTGTGAAAAGTGAGTGATTAAGGGAAGGAGGGAGAAAATAGGTTAGTGAGTAAGGGAGTGAGTGAGTGAGTGTGAAAATTAGTGAGTGAGTGAGTGAGTGAGAAAGTAAGTGAGTGACTGTGTGAAAATGAGTGACAAAATGAGTGAGTGAGTGTGAAAATGAGTGAGTGAGTGAAAATGAGTGAGAAAGAGAGTGAGTGAATGCATGAGTAAGTGATTAAGTGAGGAGGGAGTGAGTGTGAAAATGAGTGAGTGATTAAGGGAGTGAGTGAGAAAATGAGTGAGTGAGTGAGTGAGTGAGTGAGTGAGTGAGAAAATTAGTAAGTGAGTGAGTGAAAATGAGTGAGAAAGAGAGTGAGTGATTGCATGAGTAAGTGATTAAGTGAGGAGGGAGTGAGTGTGAAAATAAGTGAGTGATTAAGGGAGGGAGGGAGAAAATAAGTTAGTGAATAAGGGAGTGAGTGAGTGAGAAAATAAGTGTGAGTCAGTGAGTGAGTGTGAAAATGAGTGAGCGAGTGAGAAAATGAGTGAGTGAATGAAAATGAATGAGAAAATGAGTGAGTGAGTAAGGGAGTGAGTGATTACATTAGTAAGTGATTAAGTGAGGAGGGAGAAAAGTGTAGGGTAGCTCAGTGGTTAAGGCATTGGACTACGGTTCGGAAGGTCCCAGGTTCAAGTCCCACTACCACCAAGTTGTCCCTGTTGGGCCCTTAACCCCAACTGCTCAGATGTATAATGAGATAAAAATGTAAGTCGCTCTGGATAAGGGCGTCTGCCAAATGCCTAGATGTAGATGTAGAAAATAAGTTAGTGAATAAGGGAGTGAGTGAGTGTGAAAATTAGTGACTGAGTGAGTGAGTCAGTGAGTGAGTGTGAAAATGAGTGAGTGAGTGGGTGAGTGAGTCAGTGAAAATGAGTGAGAAAATGAATGAGTGAGTAAGGGATTGAGTGAGTATGTGATTAAGTGAGGAGGGATTGAGTGTGAAAATGAGTTAGCAATTAAGGGATGGAGTGACAAAATACGTTAGTGAGTAAGGTAGTATGTGAGTATGAAAATTAGTGAGTGAGAAAATGAGTGAGTGAGTGAGTGAGTGAAAATGAGTGACAAAATGAATGAGTAAGTAAGTGTGAAAATTAGTGAGTGAGTGAGTGAGTAAGTGAGTGAAAATGAGCAAGAAAATGAATGTGTGAGTAAGGGAGTGAGTGATTGATTGAGTAAGTGATTATGGGAGGAGGGAGTGAGTGTGAAAACAAGTGAATGACTGAGTGATTGAGTGTGAAAATTAGTGAGAAAATGAGTGAGTGTGAAAATTAGTGAGACAGTGAGTGAGTGAGTGAGGAGGGAGGGAGTGTGAAAATAAGTCAGTGAGTAAGGGAGGTAGTGAGTGAGTGTGAAAATTAGTGAGTGAGTGAGTGAGAAAATGAGTGAGTGAGTGAGTGAGTGAGTGAAAATTAGTGAGTGAGTGAGTGAAAATGAATGAGTGAGTAAGGGAGTGAGTGATTGAGTGAGTGTGAAAATGAGTTAGCAATTAAGGGATGGAGTGAGAAAATAAGTTAGTGACTAAGGTAGTGATTGAGTGAGTGTGTGATTGAGTAAGTGTGAACCTGAGTGAGTGAGTGAGTGAGAGAGTGAGTGTGCAAGCAAGTGATCAAGTGAGTAACCGAATTACTGAGTATGTGTGTGTGTATATAATTGAGTGAAAGAATGAATGAGTGAACGAGAGTGAAGTGAAGGAGGGAGAAAGTGAGAGAATGAGTGAGTGACTTTATCACATGTTTTACTGTTACTCTTATTGAGGAGTTTGAGTAAACTAAGTGTAAAACTCTAACTGCACACTGAAATAGGAATAAAGAGTAAACATCAGCGAGTGTCTCATTTATTATGAACTAATACACTGAAATTCACTAGCAAGCTGCGTAGCAGACGCGCCTCATGTGCTTTATGTCACGTCTGTAGTCAGGTTCAAATTAATGATGAGATTGTAAAGCTCCGCCTCCTCTCACCTCATCACACCCAGTTACTTGTGTAAAGTTGAGATTTGTGTAAACTTATTTCACCTCGAGCAAGTTAATGAACGAGTGAGGCGCACTGAGAGAAAAAGAGAACAAGAGAAATGGTGTGTGTGTGTGTGTGTGTGTGTGTGTGAGAGAGAGAGAGAGAGAGAGAGAGAGAGAGAGAGGGTGGGGGGGTATTGCCAAAGAAGATTGCAGAGAAACCCCTGTGGCAAGGTTATCTGGAGAGCAGACCAATCCCCCTAACCATCTCACACACACACACACACACACACACACACACACACACACACACACACACACACACACACACACACTAAATCCATACATACATACAAACGATCTGCATGTCAGATAAATGTGTGTAAAAGCAATCTCTCTCTCTCTCTCTCTCTCTCTCTCTCTCTCTCTCACCCCCACACACACACACACACACACACACACACACGCACCGGGTGTCTGGCAGACAGAAGTCTGGGGTCAAAGGCAAAGCCAAGGTGAAATACAAAGCGTGGACCTTACGCTCCAAAACACACACACGCACACGCACAAACACACACACACAGCCCTAGACTTCTAAAATGCTCCTTTGCCTTTTTCTTTATTCTTTCTCTATAATGTGTGTGTGTGTGAGAGTTAGGATAAGTCCAACCAGCTGCCAGGGAGTCACTTCCTGTTCTCATCAGTCTCTCATCACTTCTGCGAGTGGACGCTTGTGCCGCCTGTCAAATCAAACGTCCGGCTCTGAACGGGAATCTGTGTGTGTGTGTGTGTGTGTGTGTGTGTGTGTGTGTGTGTGTGTGTGTGTGTGTGTGTGTGTGTGGGTTAGATTGGGTGTGTGATAGTAAGGAACATGCTGTACACTCCACCTTTTCCTTAGACTGTAATGTAGCCTCTCTCTCGCTCTTTCTATCTATCTGCATGCATCATCCTTTTCACTTCATCCTTTTATTTTCTCTCATCTGCACCCAACGCTTTAGTAGAAACTTTCAGTGGGGCCTTTGAGTTTATAATTTGTCTCTCCATCAGTGAGACGAACTCACCAACACCTACAGTGTGTCAATTTCATTCACCAAACGACTCTTTTTGGAGCGAGTCGTTAATGTGAACGAATCGCTGAGTCATTTCCTGTTTTTGCCAGCACAGAGCATTACGTTGCATTGTACATTTTATACGTATCTGCCACATCCGAGCTGTTTCGTCATGACCCTGTGTGTGTGTGTGTGTGCGTGCGTGTGTGATTTTAGCGTCTGATTCATTTTGACAGACTCACTGAATCATTTCTGTCACAGGACCGATTCAGTTCATTCTCATCCTGGAGATCAACACATCTTCGCTTCACGACAAGGACGTGACCTTGGCTTGTTGCGCCGCCAGTTTGTGAGTCAGGGAATCTTTAGTGTCAAAATGAATCGGTGATTCGTTCAGATCGAGCTGGTTCTTGAGACAGAAATCAGCTGATGACAAAAGAGTTCAGAGGAAGGAATTATTAAGCACGGCCATGACTCACAAATTAAATTGTTCGTAAATGGATAAAAATATACAAGAGTACAAAGAGTCAGTCTTGTTCTTGTTCGTTCAAATGAATCAAAACTCTTATAGTCTAATGTAGTATATAAGCACTTCAGGACATCCTTTTTTTGGAAATGAATCAACTTCTGGCTGCTTGGTGATCTAAGTGATCTCTCCTCACTGCCCATGTTTCGTTGGGTTGAGTCGAGTGTGTGTGATCAGATTTCCTTTAGCACCTTGTTAATTTGAAGCGTACTCACACACATTCGGTTTCCCTTGATTATTTTTTTTTCCTCCCTCAAAAAAAAAAAAACAAAGCTGGAAAAACAGCGAAGAACATGATGACCTCCTCCTACTCGACGAGGTGGCACCAAAACTGGACTCGCAATAAATCATGGCACGTTGCCTTCAACACTTCTGCGGTCACAAAGACACACACACACACACACATACACGGCGGGATAGATACAGCGCCTCACGCACACAGGAAAATGCCCTCACATACACACCTTTGAAAGGCGCGGCAGGGTCGGGTCAAAAGGAAGGCCGGGTTCGTCTAGCATGCTGGAGAGCAGATGGAGTCGTCTGGCTCGGTGTTTTCTTTCCTCTATTCTCCTTTTCTTCTGTCCTGCAATGGAGGGAAAAAAAGGCAGGATGTGTATATCTGTCAGCGAGCATTCACACAGTCACCTGTAAGGAAACAACCTCAGCAATAACTGCTGACACAAGCAGCGCAGATCCCGGCAACACATCCTTACTCCTGCTACATGTGTACATAGATACACACATGTACTCACCCCTTCAACACACACACACACACACACACGCACACACACATATAGGCAAATACACACATATTATTTATTGTTCCTTTTTTTTTTTTTTTTAAGCACTCTCAAGTTCAAATCGCACGTTCATGTCGATGCACTTTTGCTAATCCGATTTCGTTTCTATAGCAACATATATTCAAAGGGATGTACGGCGGACACACAGTGGGATAAAAAAGAAATTCTGTATAATGATCAACATGATGAAGTTTGCTGTCAAAACTGTTTGGAAATGACACGGTTAAACAAGTGAAAATTTTGCCTTGTTTATTGTGGGAGTTGAAAGCGGCAGTTGAAATCAAGCAGGTACCAAAAAACTAAACAATAAATCGGAGGACGTCAGCGTGGTAAACGGTAAGTTTTGCAGTGAGCAAAAATGAGACGGTTTACGTCACAATATTCTGTTGAAAGTTTTTCTTTGTGTTGCGGCACATGAAAAAAAAAACACAATGTGTATATTTTTATGATTACGTGAAATTGCAGCTACAAAATCATTACAAAATCTCGATTTTATCTTTATTACTGAAATAAATCAATTTAATCTAGCTAGGTGATATTAGCTACTTTATCATTTGTGTATTTTTTTTAAATACATGTTTATTTTATATTTGTTTGCACTTGATGTGATAAAATGTTGCTGTTCTGCTGAAATCCTACAGGTATCCATACGTTCAAAATCAGATTTGGGATATTTATAAAATTTCGATCCTGTGCCAATTGCGAAACAAATCAGGTTGCACCTACAGTACCATTCTTTAGGTATTGTAAAAATATCAGATCAGGAGGTGATTCCCAACTCTAGTACTTACACTACGCATGTTATGAATTTGTCTGTCGAATGCAAACAATGCTTTGTCTTTGATGGTCCTCATTTTGTTGGTCCCCACAAAACACCAACTGGACAAAACACATCATTCATTAAACCCTTTGACTTGTTGCATTAAACTCACATTCCCAATGCACAGAAGGTCAAGGCCTGTCTGCTAAACACTGATTTATACTGCGTGTGACAGGCGGCATTCAGGCCTCTGATCCTAAACGGGTTGCCAGGTGCTCTGTGTAAAAACTCAACTCGGGAGCAGATGCGCTTTTTCCATGGGCTTAAGTCTCGCGGTGTATAAATACCCCCATGAGTCTTGAAGACAGTCCAGAGAATTCTGCCTCCTATTGTCTCTGACAGTGCGAGTCATATTACACACACACACACACCACGCGATCATGCGCTCCCTCTGAACAATGCTCTATAAGGCATGGGATAACTCAGGATCACTTTTTCCATAATGGTGCACTGAGTCCACCTCAACATCCTTGTCCTGTTTTCACTAATATTTTTCTTCTCAATATCAAGTTTTAGTTTCCTGACATTCCTTCGCATTGTCTCTTTTACCCTTTCTTCTTTTATTTCTGTTCCCCCCTCCTTCTTCCTTTGTCTTTCTCAGCTGTTTCGTCTTGTCACGGCTGAGCAGCGTGACAGCGGCATGTGATGGGAGCATGCCACGGCCGCCCAAGCACTTCACAAACGTGTGTGAGCGGGCATGTGTAAAAGAGGGAGGGAGAGAGAGAGAGAGAGAGAGAGAGAGAGAGAGAGAGAGAGAGAGAATGTCTAAAAGGGAAATAAATGTTCATGAAAGCAGTGTTAATTTCCTTTTAGCTTCATCATTAGCATACAATCCATTTAAAATGGTACAATTTTTTATACCAAACTTGTTGTTTTTTAATGACTTTATGTTTCTCAAACTGGGACACTTCTCATATTGAAAAATAAATGCTGGAAAATTGTTAAATAAATGAAAGGGTCTGCATTATTGCTTCTAGCTAAGGTCAAGGGTCAGGGGCATTCAGCATCCCTGTCTATAGCTATGTAAGCTTTAAATCTGAGTATAAATATTTTCTTAGAAATATTTTTTAACATAATGTAAAACAAAAAATAAATTACAATATTGTTAGTTTGGTGATCAACCGTATATACAGTACATACACAGTGGGGAAAATAATCATTTAATCCCCACTTACAAAGAAACGAAGGGTCTATTATTTTTCTCATAGTTATCATAGGTTTTTAAAGGCTAGAGACATACAGTAATATAATTTTAAAGGATAGAGACATAATATCAAACAAAAATCCAGAAAAAGTACATGATACAAAGGTTATAAATTGAGTTGCAATCAATGAGTAAAATAAGTATTTGATCCCCAAGCAACCAAAAATAATTCTGGCTCCCATAGGCTGGTTATGTGCTCATGTGGTACACAGATTAATTTAAGAAGGTGCTCCTAACAACAACTCGTTATGTGTACTGTAAAAAAGACACCTGTGTCCAGAATCTCTATCTTCCATTCAAACCTAACCACCATTGGCAAGACCAAAAAGCTGTCAAAGGACATCAGGGACAAGATTGTAGACCTGTACAAGGCTGGAATGGGCTACAAGACCATCAGCAAGAAGCTTGGTGAGAAGGAGACAACTTTTGGAGCAATTATTCACAAATGGAAGAAATACAAAGTAACCATCAGTCACCCTCAGTAAGGAGCTCCATACAAGATTTCACCTCATGGGAAAAAGATAATCATGAGAAAAGTTAGGGATTATCCCAAAAATATGGTTATGTAAGGCAGTTGGCACCACAGTCACCAAACGAACCATTGGTAACACAACATGCCGCCATGGATTGAAATCCTTTAGCACTTGCAAGGTCCCCCTAATCAAGAAGGCACATGTACAGGCTGGTCTGAAGTTTGCCAGTGAACAAATAAGGATTAGGAGAAAGTGTTGTGGTCAGACGAGACCAAAATTTAGCTCTTTGGCATCACCTCGACTCACTGAAGGAAGAAAAATGCTGACTATGACCCTAAGAACACCATCCCTACAGTCAAACATGAGAGTGGAAATATAATTCTTTTGGGGCTGTTTCTCTGATAAAGGAACAGCCCAACTTTGCCGCATTTAGGGGACAATGGGCAGGGCCATGTATTGTAAAAGCTTGGATGAGAATCTCCTAAAGATGGGTCGTGGATGGATCTTCCAGCATGACAATGACCAAAAACATACTGCTAAGGCAACAAAGGAGTAGCTCAAGAAGAAGCACATTAAGGTCATGGATTGGCCAAGCCAGTCTACAGACCTTAATCCTATAGAAAATTTATAGAAGTAGCTGGAACCTCGAGTTACCAAGCGACAGGCAAGAAACCTTAAGGATTTAGAGAGAGCCGAGCCAGTCTCCAGACCTTAATCCTATAGAAAATTTATGGAGGGAGCTGAAACTTGGTGTTTCCAAGCGACAGGCAAGAAACCTTAAGGATTTAGAGAAGATGTGTAAAGAATAGTGAACCAAAATCCCTCCTGAGATGTGTGCAAACCTGGTGCCCAACTACAAGAAACGTCTTACCTCTGTGCTTGCCAACAAGTGTTTGCCAGAAAGGGTTTCTCCAAAGTAACTAATTAACTAAGTCAGGTTTTGCTTGGCGATCAACTACTTATTTTCATTATTGAAATGCAACTCAATTTATAACCTTTGTATTATGTGCAAGTGGCACAATGGTTTAGTGGTTAGCACTGTTGCCTTGCACCTCCAGGGTCCACGTTTAATTCCCATCTTTGTGTACATGGAGGTTGCATGTTGCATGCTGTGCTTGGTGGGTTTCCTCCAGGTAGTCCAGTTTCCTCCCAGAGTCCAACGACAAGCAGATTAGGTTCCCATATTACCCATAGTGTGTGAATGAGTATGTGTGTGTGCCCAGCGATGGATTGGCACCCTGTCCAGGGTGTACCACGCCTCATGCCCTAAGTCTCCTGGGGTAGGCTCCAAGCCTCCTGTTACCCTGCATACAGGATTAAGCGGTAAGGATAATGAGGAAGTGTGCTTTATTTCTGGATTTTTGGTAGATATTCCATCTTTATCCTTTAACATAAACCTATGATAAATATTAAATACCCTTCATTGCTTTGTAAGTGGGCAAACTTAGGGGATCAGATAATTATTTTTCCCACTGTATGACTATTTGTAAAGTTACTAATTGTAACATTTCATAACATCGCATCATGGCCATTTCCATAACAGTGTGTGCAAAACCACTGCAAAACATTTGGATGGAAAATCGACCCTTCGACATGCAAATGCTTTGTATAGTAGCAAGTGAAACATTTCCACAGCACTTGCGGCACCATGCTACCCGACAGACCTGCAGCACACTCCATTATATTTGATTACCTTCCCACCTTTATGATAAACATGAAGATGCTTTCTATAATTAGCCAGACATCTATGACAGCTATGTCAACGCTAATCCCGCCTCCTGAACTCACAAACCTCACCCTGACACCAAGCATCCCTGTAAAGCAAACATGACTGAAGGTCTTAGCGTAAAAATAAAAAAAGGTCAAAGATCAAAGTATCTGGTGCAAAGAATTACATTTTGTCTATTTGTATTTGCCAACATGGACCTCATTACGGAATGAGCGTGACATAACAGTCACGATATTACATTTATGTCATTTCCTATTGGGATCTGCATTAAATATATGAATGGACCCGAAGGCTAATCTAGCTAACAAGCGATCCAGAATGGCCACCCACTTAACAGTAGAGTGTTTAACCAAATGGAGAAGAATTTGAAAAATAAATTTATAACATTAGCCCTTTAGCCTTCAGCAAAAACTTTACAAAAGTGGCGATGGATAACAATAACAACTTGAAGCAAGTAGAAAGCTGGATTAATATTTTGCTGAGTCATTCTTTTATCAAAAATCATAAGTACATTTTGTTTGGTTGCTAGCCTTCAAATCGGTATCATTTCTATAGTAAGAGTAAATATACAGTTGGGACTTGTACAGCAGCCTTTTTACATTATCTTGTTTGTTTCTTTGATTCTTTTATTGTTAAGTTGTGTTGAAGAAATGTTGTTCGAAGGTGTAATATAACATAAGTGGAACCAACAAGAAGTTTTGCGGACCTTCCAAAACATTTGCGGTAGGTATAAATTTATTTTAAATGTACAATATGTTGTTCAGTAATCAAAAAAAAAAAAAAAAATTACGATTCCAAATCATTGTGTGAGAAATATAAGAAAATGTGAATATATTTCAGTATTTGCTGTTTTTGAAAAATAATAAACTTCAGCATGGGAAGAGTAACTGCCCTTAGAGTTGAGTTGCATCACACAATCATTTTTGCTTTAACAAAACAGGAATTATGTAGTACAGTATCGTGTAGTTGTGTGTGTGTGTGTGTGTGTGTGTGTATATAGACAATGTTTTTGATTTGATTAATTTTTTTTACAAATGTAGATGAAGGGATGGGGCTAGTGATCTGCCGCACATAAATGTCTTTAAATTACGCACATTATAGCAACTACAAACAATGTCTTTTAATAAATGCAGTCAACAAATTAAAGGAACAACCACGTAAGACCACACAACACACGCAGCGTGAGAAGGAGCGAGTCGAGTCCGGCCTATAACACGCAGCATGGGATCTTCGTTTCAGATGGAAGGCATGCGGAGATTATCATACTAATGCCTCTCTATTGTTTATGAAAGCACTCAGAACTCATAGGAGCTCTTCATCCTTGTCCCATTACTGCCATTTACTCTCTCTCTCTCTTTCTCTCTCTCACACACACACACACACACACACACACACACACACACTGCAAGCCATTATCAACTCTTATCCGCTGTAAGTCTATGAGCAGATGAGAGACTGAGACTTTGAGAAAATGGCACGCTGTTGCTTAGGAGCTGAGTTAAGACACACACACACACACACACACAAACACACACAGTAACTCAGTGCAACAGATGCCAGCATTTTCCACTAACTCTAGCTCTCTCTCTCTCGCTGTGGTTTGCAGTATTAGGAGGTTGTTTTAGGTATTAGGAGGTCAACAGCTGGTTGCTTATCCTGACTTGAGCGCATTAACCTTGTCGGCCCTTTTAGTGTTTTGAGAGCGAGAGAGAGAGAGAGAGAACTAGAGAGATAGAGATAGATAGAGAGAGGTTGTTCATATAAAGTTTTCAATATTTTAGATTTCTACACATACTTATGGAACTTGAAATTTCTTAACACTATGTCTGTAATAATCTCACTGGATTTTAGTATCAATCTGGAGTGGGTTATTGTGTCATAAAATATATCAGCCAATCAGGATCCAGTATGTAAATGAAGGCCACAAGTGAGTGTGAAGAGTTGGGCATGTGTGTAAATTCCTATAATTTAATATGTTTTTTTGTTTCGTTTTGTTTTTTCAGTTTGATTGCTGGTTTCATATGGTTTATATATATATATTATATGTTTATATTATTACTTATAAAAGTTTTTAAAGTTTTTTTTATGACGTTTGTATGATCCTTATGATTTCTTTTAAAAGTAACTAAGCTGAAAAACTCACCCGTGGTTAGTATTACATAATCATCTTGTTTTGTCATAAAACTCAATACAACTCAATTGTGTAGTATTTTTTTTCTCTTAAAATAATTTCTTTATATACAGTTTGTTTATTTGTTGAAAGGGTTGTTTAATTGTTTATGTTACATGATGCTTTAGCATCTTTTTTTTTTTTTGTCTTTCCTATTTTAT
>CM059204.1:7180450-7222950 GCA_030347435.1 Clarias fuscus | reverse complement strand
AGCACACTGTCCTTCTCAAACCCAGAATTAACGCTCATCTTGCAAATCCCATAATGTGGTATGGTGTGTGTGATAGAGAGGAAGACAAAAGACAATAGTTTAATTCTTAAACTAATCTGTTTTTTTATGGTGAAAGGGAAGCGGAGCAGATTGGGCGTTTTTCTCTGGGTTAGTTCTGCTGCGTCAAAACTCTGTGGTGGTTTACGCCAATTCTCCGAAACCCCAGAAATTACATGCTTCCATTCATATAGACACAATGGGTTTAAGAAAAAAAATTGATTCTCAACAGATCATTCAATCATTCTACTGCCGTTTCTTTTAAGATCTGAAGAAAGACAAGCTAATCCAATTTATCAATTGTCGTCATGACAAGGAACATCTTCAGATGTCAGCCATACCATCAGATCAACCATAAAATAGTGTTACTTTCAAAGACGAATCATTGTTTACCCACATCTTCTTTCAGCAAAGAGCCTTCACTGTTTTCCACAATCATCCAATTGGCAACATTTGTCTAGAAGGTACTAGGCAATCGTTTTGTAAGAGTTGAGAAGATTTTTTTAAGCACGACTTAAAAAAGGGCACACAAACCCAATGAAAAACTGCACCAAATACAGCACCAAACCTCCAAATCAAGACTTGCTGCCAGCAACACCAACTGAGAGATTTGGATCTCATGAAAATACTGTACAAGTGTTGGTTAGAAGTTTTTAATAAAAGCTAAACCCCGTAACCCTGGCCAAAGCAATGACCCCCAAATGAGAAATCTCAACCTACGTTCCCAACATTTACCTGTCCAGTGGCGTAAAATTCCTTCAGGTGCTCCATGGAATCAAATAAGAATGAAGAACAGCTATTTGGAAGTTTTTCTTGAGAGTTTATTAGGTGCTGGTTTCAATGTACCAAAATGTCTAGAGTAAATCCAATGCAAGTACAGTTCAGCAATCTGTCTTGTAATTAAAATGGATCTTCCTGGTCTTGCAGAAAAAGAAAGAAACTCTTCCATGTACGAATAAAGATCTTTAATCAACATTCACCAATCACCACCTTTCAGTTTAATCCGAGCAGTTGGTGTTTAAAAAAATACAAAGCATTTTGAATGGGTAATCTTTGGCAAAGAGGTAGGTTGTAAAAATTCCCCCGGGGTTTCTCGGTTTCTTGGATGCTTACTGGCTCAAGCTTTCTAGAAAAAAATTCTGAGTCATGTTTACAAGAAAGTTTCCTCACACCAAGTCCATCTGAACTGCACTCACTCAAGCCAACATTCTCCCACAATATACTGTATCTATTAGCGCAGTGGTTCTCAACCAAGTCCTGGAGGACCCTCTGCTCTGCTCTACTACACCCATTTAAATGAAGAAAATGTTGTTAATCAATTGATTAATTATCCTGGGAGCGAAGAAAACACCAAAATGCGCAAAGTCATGTTTTTTTTTTCATGAAGGTTCGATTGATATCTTGACCATCCTTGACTGGAAGACATTATGTTTGAAGATGTTCTTTGTAATCCTGGAGACCCATTTTAAAGCACAAAGCTTTGGGAACCAGTGGAGTGTTTCTCCATCCTTTTTTTTTTTTTGTCTAGGAGTTTAATCCTGATCTGGGGATTTTAACTATGGCAGAGTTGGGTATCTGTTAATAGGGCCATAGAAAATAGCCATTGCTTTAGAATTGACCTTCTGGAGAGTATTACATCCAAAATCTCAAACCACTAACCCCTTATCCCAGCCCGCTACTGGGTCATGAGATTCCACGCCCCATGACTTCTTAATGAAAACCAAATTCAAGATTCTTACCTCAGGGGTTGATAAACAAATTAAGCCAAACTACCCATCCTGCCATGCCCCCAGCTCTTGGCTGATTACTCAGACTACCCTCAAGTCCAAAAGTGTTAGCCAGAAATAATTAGCCACTGCTGGGAGGACGAGAAGCAGAACTTGGCAGTGCTAATACGAATCATAACACTAAGCAAGAATTAGCACTCCTTCAGCTTCTCTTTGATAACTGAGAGAGGAACAAGTAAGACATTTTGACTTTTTCTAGGCTCTGACACTGGAGACTTCTTCCATAAATGTTACCGTATCAACAGTTATACAAGTCAATTATTATTCTCCGGCTAGACGGAGTTTCTGCCATACGAGTCCCTCTGTGGAAAACGGATGCTCAAACCGATCAGAATTGAGAATTCTGCAGTGGTGGAGTGGAATGCATTCAAACCATATCCCATGCTCATGTCATGTTGTCCTCTACCTCTAGGCACCACACCTATACATTATTGTTGTGTCTATAATATTTACCATGTTTACAAATGTTGTCCCATGCTATTTAAAGCGTTATATAAAGCCTTTCCACTGTCCTAGTCCCCTACTTCCCTGCTTTCTCAGTCACCTTGTTTCCTGGTTATTCTAGTCTTGTTTTCTAGGTCAAGTTCTTACAGGTCTTCACATTGTCTCCTAAACTGTCCCCTACATCCTGGACATTTATGGTTCTCTTTTTTGTTTCATCACTACTACACTAGTTACACTAGTGTTTCATATCATGTAATATTTTGCATGTACACAGTATATTAATTATAATGTTGTGTTTAATTTTCTATTTGGTGATTAGTTATATGTTTCTCTTTACTTAATATTATTTATTTATTTATTTATTTATTTATTATTATTTTAATGAATTTTACTGCCTCGTGTTATATTTCCTTGATTACATAATATGTATCTATGAATACTGTATAAATATATACAATAAAAGAAATCTGTTCAGCTTGATTGTTCATCTGATAATAATGTCATTATTTTATCATTAAAATAATAACAATATTTAATTTATAAAATTAGATCAGATACATTATCATTGTTTAAATTTCATGTATTTTTTTGTTAAGGAGGCTATATTGATCTAAATCATAAATGCTTTTTTTTTATTTGTGTTATACTAATATTTTTTCTACTGTATGTTTCACATTCTTTAATTCTGCTAAGCTCATTTCATTTTCTTTGTGCTATTTTTGTTGTTCTTGTTGTTAGTTTTTAATCCAATTTCCAGTTTAAATTAATGTTCCTTAATACTTAGTTATTTCTAATTATTTGTGGTGGTTATATTTATTTACCTACTCCTAAAAGGACTGCCTTGCTTAATTATTATTATTATTATTATTATTATTATTATTATACTGATGTTCAATAAATTTCTTTTTATTATTGATAAGAAATGGCTCACTAAAATATGTGAAATGCATATTCAGTAGTTTGCTAAACTCTCTAATACACACAAACTCGTATACACATGGCTAAAAAACAAACAAAAAAAACAAACAAACAAACAAACAAAAAAAAAAAAAATATATATATATATATATATATATATTTTTTTTTTTTTTTTTTTTTTTTTTTTTTTAGATCCCAAACATGCAGAATGTGGACAAAAAAGGTACTATTCAAATCATATGAACGTTTCAAGCGAATGATTAAAACTCTACTCTAATGTATCAGTCTTGCAAGTGAAGTTTTATTATAGTATTCGGACATATCGTATTCTGATATCTAAAATTCTTGTAGATTTTGTGGAGAATTGGTGTAAATGATGTAAACGCGCTGAATGAGTGCGGTGGCAGGACAACTGGCTCGCAGTGTATTTCTAGGTCTGTGAATTTCTTGCATATTAATGGTTTTGTCATAAGGTTGGCTTGTTTGAATTGTCTTTTATCTGGCTATGTAAAGGCTTTAATCTCATCTCTTTCATCATCAAGACCCTCTTTCACTCACTCCGTTTCTTCTTTTGTGTTTTTTTCCCCTCTATCTTTGATTAAAATTGATTGCGATGCGACAGCCGCTTGGCAGGAGAAGGCGTTGTTTTTTTGTGTGGTGTTGTTTTTTGTGAGTGTGCGAGTGTGTGTGTGTGTGTGTGTGTTTAGGATGCTGTCCCTCTGTCTAACCTACACACAAACTTGGCATGTGTCATTCATTTATTATTGATGGCAGCACAGCTGGCATTAGAGCAGCCTGCTCACTACACTGGGCCACTATTGTTCCAGTTGCCTCGAGTCTTTTTTTTTTTTTTCTTTTTTTTTGGAAACAGTCAAATTCCCAGAATGCACAGGTGTCACATCTGCATTCCGAGCAGACTTGTAGAAGTTCCATCTTAAGTTCTATTTTTTTTTTCTTTCTGAAGCCACTCAGTCTCTTAAAGCAAGTACACATCTCCGTTCTGTATTTTTCTCTTTGGAGACAAATTTACATTTAAAATTTTATTCATTTGGCGGAAGTGTTTATGAAGCGCAACTTATAATATAATTGAGCTACGGACATGAGGGTTAAGGGCCCTACTCTAGGAGCCAACAGTGACAGCAGGGCAGTACTAGAATGTTTTTTTACAGACAGCTTTTTCCCAACATTTCCTGTATATTTTAATCATCTTGAGCTTAGACTCAATTTGCTGGGACACCCTCAAGACAAACCATGTTTGTGATCAAGCCTTCTCACTGTAAAATGGCGAGCAGTTTGGAGAAGGCCTTATGACTCTCAAATTGATCATCAGCAGCAGTTGCGTATAGCATGTAGACATGCTCCAGAACACCAAACTGCCAAATGTTCCGCTTTAAATATGATAATTCTTGATAATTAACTAACACCTGGCTGCTAATTACTTTCTTAATGATTGAGGACATAAGGGGGAAGTGGTGGCTCAGGCGGTTGGGCTCTGGGATGGTGATCAGGGGGTCATTGGTTTCCAACCCCTGCCACCGGCGGGTCACCACTGTTGGGTTTCTGTTCAAGACCATGAACCCTACACCCATATGACGCGGCCACTGCATGCAGTGCCTGTCCCAAGCCTGGTTAGAAAACAGGAAGGGCATCTGGTGTAAGAACCCGTGCCAGACCATGTAGAGGTAGCTCAGTAGTTAGCAAGGTATTAGACTCCTGATCAGAAGGCCCCAGGTTCAAACTCGGCACCACTGTTAGGCCCTTGAGAAATCCCCTTAACCCTCAAATGGCCCATTGTATAATGCATTGTCATTACGAATAAGAGCATCTGTTGAATGCTGCAAAAAGGACAAAGGCCAAGAAAAATAAATGTTTGAGGAGGTAAGAATTATTTGTACTCGTTATTTCCAAACTGGTTCCTGGATTTCCAACCTGCTTTACCTTTTTTGCGACCTCAAAAATGTTACTCAGACTCTGATTAATGAATGAATGAAACATCAAAGACATCAAATTTCCTTTTTCTCATGACATTCGCAACATCCAGGACTTCTTATGACTATAGGGCATGAGCGAAATGTCGTCCGCAATTTTGGCCCGATTTCTTCTGATTGCAGGACAATGTTGACACTCTGAAGTGCAAAGTTCAGTGATGAATCAGATGCTCGCAAATCACCCACACACACACACATGCTTGGGATAAGGACACAACATTCCAACAGTTTATCAGTCAAGTTGAAAGGTTATGTTCCGTATTTTCTATTTAAATCTATAGCACTCCGCTGTGAGATTCTTGATTCTGATTGGTCAGTGATGTTGTGGAAAGGAGTCTCTAGTGTTAGCATTTAGTGATATGGGACATAAAAAGCTGATTTTTTTGTCCTATTAACTTTGAGAGAGAGAAAGAGAGAGAGAGAGAGAGAGAGAGAGAGAGAGAGCTCATAGCTGTGATCCCTACTGTATACACAGATGAAAAATGCTAATGAAAATGTGTACCTACAGTATTGGTAAATGAATGTGTTTCCTCTTACAGCATGACCACCACAATCTATTTACAACGCTACACTCATCCTAAACAGACCTAATAGCAGTTTCATAAAACCATTTTAACTAACCAAATCCTTTTTTTCTAGCACTTGCGTCCTTTCTTCCATCGCATGTCCTTACAAAGTATTCCGTCCTAAACATGCTTTTGACTTTCCATCCTCCCTCCTACCCCTCTCTTTTTTTTCTGTCTCTCTTCCATCTCCGTAAGCTTTCAAAGCCTTTGTTTTTTTTTTTTTTTCACCAAATGCAAGTCACCGTGAAAAATGCGCTGCTCCAATATTTGCACAGAAGTGGGTTCTGGGTAAGGCAGATAGCCTATCGGTGTTTGAGTTTGGCTTCCCATGCCCTCAATAGCCTGTTTAGCTTATTGATTGGTTTGGCAAGAAAAACTGGGTCCCCTTAGCAGTGACCAAGGTCATCTGACACATGTCCCTCACACACACATACACACAAACACACACAGAAACTCTCTCTCCCTCTCTCTAAGGGGTATGATTGTAGGAATCAAGGGTCACTCATCGTCTGATTGTTTGCATCAGCATGAGAGCACATGTGTGTGTGTGTGTGTGTGTGTGTGCGCGTGTGTGTGTGTGTGTGTGTGTGTGTGTGTGTGTGTGTGTGTGTACGAGGGGGGTGGCAGTGTGTCCGTGTGCATTGACTCGAGTAGAGTTCAGTGGCTTTAGGAGAACTGTGGGATCAATGCCATTGACACTGTCATCAGAGCAGCCAATACATGCATCTGGCCCTCGGCAGGACACACTCGGCCCTCCGCATTCTGCGCTTCCTCGCTTCCTTTAGCCCCAGGACAATAACTCGACATGGACTCACCCGGGCACAACTCTGATTGTTTCGACTTCTAGGAAGTTGTGAACATTCTTCATACTCGTTACACAAATCTGCTGCTTCTGGGGCTTTTGTGCTGAAGCAAGGACACGCGCTGTAACTCCACCGAGAGCTTTGTGTCGAGAATACACTTTTAGGGGCACACAGGAAGGGTTCGTTGGATAGTTAAGGGGTCATTTTTCTAAATGGAGTCTACTTCGAATCCGGTCTCAAGGGAAAATCTGCTGGTTATGGTTTGAGAGGGGCAAACAAAAATCTAGGATTTTAGATTATTTTCTAAAGATTGTATACATTTGGAGTTGATAAATGTAATGTTTTAAATGCAAGCAAGCAAGCAAGCAAGAAAGAAAGAAAGAAAGCAAGCAAGCAAGCAGGCAAGCAAGCAAGAAAGAAAGAAAGAAAGAAAGAAAGAACACTACAATTAAATAGACATAAATAAGCTGTTCCAATTGTATAATAATAATAATAATAAGAAGAAGAAGAAGAAGAAATAAGAATACAATTCCAAAAATTTTTTTACCAGTACTCAACCTGTAAAAAGTAAATAGATCAAATGAAAAAGCTATAAGTGTTAATAAAAAATATACAAATAAAAAGAATGAAACATAAAAACAGAATCTAAAAAGGAAAGGAAAGAAATGAAGGAAGAAAGAAAGTGGAGAACCCCATTTCCTGGACTTATATATTACTATTGATATATAGTATAAATATAATATTAATACTATTAAATTTTTATTTAGAAAGAAAGAGAGAGAAAGAGAGAGAAGAAAGAAAGAAAGAAAGAAAGAAAGAAAGAAAGAAAGAGCTAATTTTCACTAAACTTCTCTATAACCATCCTTTACTGTATATTGAATCAGTATGAAGCCAGTATGTATACTTATACAACTGTGTCCCCTAGTAGGAGCCAGGGAAGTTGGTCCATTTGGGATTTTCACATAGATTTAACAAAGAATGGTGTGGAAGAAAAAAAAAACAGTAATTCTATGGATGGAAACCCTTCGAGTTCTGACAGAGGAGACTGACAAGCCTGGTCTGAGCTGACAGGACTGTGATGAGCAAAAAAGCATCTCAGAACAGACGATATAGATGGGTTACAACTAATTAACGGTCGACCCAGCCCATGTTTCACCACCAACTGTGCCGGTAACTGAGATTACCAGAATCGACAGATGATTGTGTATTAAGTATAAACTAAAATGGACTTGTTTTTAGTATTAGCTTAATATACTTTGCTATACAATACTATACTTTAACGAAATAAATGCAAATATCATTTGTGAAAATTTCACCTCAGTCTCCCATCACATCATCATCCTCTCTGTCCATCGTGTAATTCTGTCTTTCCTTTTCCGGCCCCTCGGCAGCACAGCCTCCTGGTGAGCGCTGATACTGCAGTTCTCAATACTAAACCTATTACATTAGTGGAAACCTGTGTGAGAAGTAAATTTTTGTCCATTTTGTGTCTTTCTCACACCTTATGCCTTGTCCTCGTCTCACACCGCACTCATATGACTGATAAATGATCAACACTACCTGAGCCCACCGTTCACCGCAGTCATGTCTGCTTTCATTGCCTCATCTAAAGCGTCAAAACATTCCCGGGGTGTCCGCTTTGTGGAAACCTGTTATTGAAAACAGAGTGCATGCTGGGAAACCTGGGAGAGGGAAAACAAGCCCGGTGTGTGACGTCGGCTCGGCGTTATCATCGACACGCATAATTCTTTCCAGAGCTCTCAGGGGTGCGTCCAGATGTACATGCAATCCTCTCACACATGGACAGAGACACCTGAGCACACACACATACTGTATATACAGTACACACACACACACACACACACACACACTCAGCCTCTCGAAATGATTATCACACACATTCTCAGCTGCCTTTATTTTCATCTACTGGAAAAAAAAAAAAAGCTGACAAAAGCAAAGATATTAATGCTTTCATGTCCTTAATGTAATGTTATAAGCTATTCAACATGTATACACACTCTAATGTATCTTCTCAAACTCTCCCCACTGTACAATTTTTAATTAATTTTTTTTTTTTTTTTTTTTTTGCTGTTTGTTGAAAAGCTTTGGTATTTGTTAGATAGTTTATTGTAATGATGAACAGTTATCTTTGTAGCACAGTTTTGATGTTTGTTGGACAGTTTTAGTGATTATTAGACAGTTTTGATGTTTCTTGGACAGTTTTGATGTTTGTTGGACAGTTTTGATGTTCGATGTAGAGAGTCTGGGTGTTTGTTAGATAGTTTTGAGTTTAGTGGATTTTCTGGTGTGTGTTGAACAGTGTCAATTTTGGTGTTTGTTAGGCAGTTTTGGTGATTGGCAATTTCACATGCTTGATGTATAGTTTTGATGTTTGTTGGCCAGTATTGGTGTTTGGACAGTTGTGATATTTTTGGACATTTTGTACCAGGTTTTTTTTTTTTTTTGACAGTTTTTTTTTTTTTTTTTACCAGTTTGGCAAATGATATTTATCAATGAAAGGTTTTTTTAAATAATAAAGATTGCTATTTCTTTCCAAATGTTAGTATTTGGTTGTAAATTGTGTTTGAGAAAACCAGCATTGGTTGTAAATTGGCATCCTGATTGTGGGTGTGGAGATTTAACCTTTGTGGGCTATTCCCATTTTGGTTCCCTCCAGTATCCTCGGGTCAAATTGACCCGAGACATATTTGGGGTGTTAAAAGCAATTAAAAATCTAAACATATATGACTTTTATCTCAAATTCAAACAATATAGAGAACATATCTTGAATTATTGCAACCAGTCCCTACTAGAACACAATTTTGTGTTTGATTATTTTTTTTGTCAATCATGTCAGTCACAACATTGTAGTCAAGTATGACCTCTGGCTTGCGATCCTCTCGGCTACTCATTTTTCCATCCTTGTGTAGAGTGCTCATCAGCAACACATTTTTTCCTTTTTTTGGTATGTAAGATACCAGGGCAGTATTGGCTGTGAACAAGAAGTTGGAGGAATGCACTGGTCTGCTCTTCACAGTGAGAACCTCAGGTGGGAGCTCTGTCCTATTTTTACGAAATTGTTCCAACCATTGTCAGCTTTCTTTTGAGAAGCTCCTGTCCCAGTTTGTATGATGTGAAAAAGTTGTCGCAGGTAATGTTGTGACCACTTAGGCCCTGTGCCATATCTATCACCACTCGTGTCCCCTCGTTTTTTTCAGCAGCTCCTCCTGCTTGCTTCCCTGTATAAATTTGCATGTTCCATGCATATGAAGAAACAGCATCACAGGCAGTCCAGATTTTGACACCATACCTTGCTGGTCCCACACACTGGTCCCACACAGTGCGGATTGCTGACAGCTTGCTGACAACCTGTCTAACAGGTCTTGATTCCCGGTTGTACATGTTTATCACAGAAAATTGAGCTAAGGCCATGGAGTTTCAGGCGAAAAGAATATACACTTGTAACATTTTTATTCTTGTAAAAATTAGAAACGAGTCAATTTGACCCGAAGCCCACACAAGGGTTAAAATACCGATGATGAAACTTGGTGTTACAGTATTTCCAGTTTGATGTGAAGTGCAGGTGTTTAACAGAGAATGTTGTTTATAGGTATAAATGAAATGCATGGTCTGCATCTTAAGTCAGTATTTTCTATCCCAATATTCTTACAGGCTTAAATGGAAATGCTTGGCCTTAGGTGTGATGCTTATGGTAAAATCACTGCTCCAGATCCTTTAAATACCAGTATTTTTTAAATTCTATTTTTGCTTTTTGTGTAAAAACATTTTTAAAAATCATCTGATCACAGTGGGTCTACGTTTTAGGCAAATATAACCTCAGACGAACAACAACATATAATTTTTCACCGTGCTATTATTTATTTATTTAAGAAAAAAGAAATGCAGGCAATAGTATATGCCCCCTTACTGCTTCCACAGTCAACCAGGTCCATCCTTATTGCTAGCTTAACTAACAATGAACTAGCTTCTAACTTTATTTCCGTGTTCATTTTGCACCAGTGCTCCTCTCCTGAATACACGATTGTGGTTTTGGGTAGTCTGGTCAGATGTATAGCCCATGCTATTGTTTAAGCATTCTTTCGCTCTTCTTCTACTCATCCATCACTATTTGGCAGCGCTGGTGTGTTTTATGACACCGGACCCAGTCTCTGCTATTTATCAACCATCAAACACCTCATATATTATCTGTTCAGAGACAGAGACGCAGCAGGGAGCTCTTCCTACTGTTCCTCATTTCACAGCCTGACTCGTTGTTTTTACTCTCGTTTATCTAATCACCTCAGTCTAAACATCTAAACATCTCTCTGTCCTCCGTCCCGCATCCACCTGTTCGGACGTATTCTCTTGAATCTATGCTATAGGTAGACGGATATACAGATAGAGAACATCACGTTCCTACAGCTTTCTTTGTTGTATGCATGTTGTGTGTTTGTGTGTTAATGAGTGAGATAGAGTGTGTGTAAGTGTGTCCTTGCATGTTTCTCCTTTGGCTAACCTCACTCCAGGCCACTCAGCCCAGTGTCCAACATCTCCCTCCCCCATCGCTCTGCCAGGTGAGGTGGGTCAGCCTGGATGAAATCACCCTTTTCTTTCTCATGCTATGTGTGTGTCTGTGTGCTTCCAATGCACATCGTGGATCAAAAATTCTGTGGAAAGTATAACCAGTTCAGTTCACAGCCAAAATACTATCACTTTGGGTTTTTTAATCTTGCACTGTTATTCACACTGCTATTCATTATCAGTGTGTCAGGTAATAAAAGAAAACTCCAGCTTACCCCCACACATACGCCCATGCATATACAGTCATGTGTTAAAGTTAGTAGCACCTCTTTTAATTCTATTCTTGCTTTTTGTGTCAAAACATTTTTAAAAATCATCTGATCATAGTGGGTCTACATTTTAGGCAAATATAACCTCAGATGATCAACTACTTATAATTTTTCACCGTGCTATTATTTATTTAACAAAAATTATGCCAAAAAAAAAAAAAGCAATACAGGCAATAATATGTGCCCCCTTACTGCTTCCACAGTCAACCAGGTGTTGCTAATCACCATCCCTTGATTAATTGATCATCAGCAGGTGTGCAGACCTCTATAAAAACAAAGGTTTTGGCAGTTCGCTGGTCAGGAGCTTTCAGATGCATGTTAACACAATGCCAAGACGGAAAGACGTAAGCAGCAAGAGTGTTATTTAGAGGATAAGTTGTTGCTGCACATCAACCTGGAAATGTGAAAAAAAAAAAATCCAAATGATTCAGAGTTCAACATTCTAAAGTGAGTAGTATTTGTGACTATATTCCCAAATGAAAAATATTCAAGATGTCCACATCTTCCCAGAAGTGGACGTCCCAGCACATTCACGCCAAGGTCAGGCTGTGCAATCCTTGGCCAAATATGAAAAAAAAATGCGAAAGCTACATCTCAGACCCTACAGGCCTCACTGAGCATGTTAAATGTTAAAGTCCATGACAGCACAATTAGAAGAAGACTGAACAAGTACGGTTTGCTTGGATAGATAAATGGGAATGGAATTTTTTGGTTTAAAACCTTAAACTCCCAGGATTCTCTGTGGGTTTAGACTCTCACAATGGAGTTACCCATAAAGCCAATTACTTGCTTTTATATGATAAGTTTGCTATATGTAAAGAATAAAAATAAATGAACTATGACCTCCAAACCTGACTTCCTGGAATGTTTTATTCTCCATGATGCCACAGACATTTGCCAGCAATTACATTCATTAATAAAGACATTTGACATTTGACTTTTTATTCATGTATAGTTACAATTAATGTTCTACATTGATGTTATTGTATCAACACCTTCTTTTGAACTTCATTCAGCTCAAAGATCTCTTTTGCCAAACTGACATTGGAGACTCCTTCAAAAACTCTTAACGCATCTTGACAGAAAACTTTCCCATATAAACAAGTTTATTACGTTTATTAGGTTAAGTGTCCACACCAGCTATTCATAACCTTGATAAAGTTTTTACTATAGACACAGAACTTAAATTAGTGTGATTATTGAAAATGAATCCACATCTTCCAACAAATCAGAATTGAGAATTTGGTCGATTTTAAACTTAAGTAAAGGTCGTGTATTGTATTGCTTTGTGTTGTTGTGCTCGCTTTGGGACGCAGGTGAACATACAGGAAGTTATTTTTGTCCTTTTTTTTTGTTTTTACAGGACGTCTTAATTTTTTTGTTTGGAGAAATAACGATATAACCGGATATCACATACCTTTTTTCAGACTATACTGTCTATAACAACTACTAACAGAAGACGTACAGATCACACTGTAGTGAAATCCAAAGCAAATCAATTGATGCAAACACAAATACCAAATCAGAATGATTATGCCTATATTTTCGAACATATTTTTTTCCTCCATTATATAAAGTCTCTCGACGGACAGAAGTCGGGCTCTCTGGAGGCGGCATGCTAATTATACTCCTAATAGACTGACCACTTAGAGGAAGACAAGTGGACTGATGGGTTATCGTTAATGATTCCAAAAGAATGGAGGACGGCGCGATGAAGTGGAGAAAACAGAGGGACGAGAGAGGAGGATGAGAGCAGAGAAGTCCAGTGGACATCGGTTAAACAAAAGGATGTAGAACCGTATAATTGGCGGCGATGCGAGCGGCAGGCACTCGAGCGCAGGAGGAGAAACACTCCAGGATGAATGGAGGTGTGATACCACGGCTCTTCTCTTCTGCAAGCCTGGGGTTCTGGGCTTCAAGTTAAATGTGCACAAAAAGGATGCATGTACGGTGAAAAATGCCGGATTGTTGTAGCATTATTTCTAAAATGTCACATAACAATAGTGTCAGGAATTATGGAGCGAAACATCGAGCTGGAAATTGTTGTAGAGTAGGGATACAGACGAATATGTGTAAGTTATTTGGCTGTAAATGGATACAAATACCGAGATGAATATGAACTGTGCTATTTGGTGATGTTTATTCATCAAGAATGTCGAAAAGGTTGAGAGGATTGAGACTGCAGAAGTGTATTGTGTAAATTTCAATCCAAGAAACAAAGTCAATCCAGGACTTTTGATTGTACAGAGTAACAGAACACAGTCATGACAGTAAAAACTCGGTTTATTTCTCTATATAATTCTCTGCTACACTAATGCACTTATCTCAGTCTTTCACTACTGCTTGGACACCATCATGGTCAATTTTCTCAGTCCACTGTAGCCATGATGGGACTGTTTGCTTCATGTCTGAAACTCTGGCCTCCCAGGAACTCCTTCATTCACAAGGAATTTTAGCACCTGGTTCGACTTGATGCCCCTCGTATTTGGAGAAAGATGAAGCAACAAATAATTTAGTTTTTGTAATTTAAGGAACTGTAAGAGTTAGAATTTACACAAAAACTGTATGTTGATGCTACTTGCTTTCCTACCACTGGTTTGTTGTTTTCAGTGTTTTCCGAAAGTTCATATATATATACTATTTTTGGCCATTTAGATTTTTTTGCTAAAATGTACTAGCACATCAACACAGTGAACACAAAACAAGAGGAATAAATCTAAATTTGATGTAGAATCCTAATTATGATTTAGGATGATTTTTGATGTCGGAACCTAATCATCAAGTTTGTTGATGATGATGATGATGATGATGATATATTCCATTTTCTATGCAATGTGTCTCCATCATCCAGTGAGGTTATGCGTTTATGGAAGTTGAGTCATGTAAACTGGATCTCTTTCTTGTTAGGTAGATATGTTTCACTACTCATCCAGGTAGCTTCTTCAGTCTGAGGTAAGTTGGTAAATTTCTCATATCTGTGTCCTCCAAGGTCAAAGGATCCTTCCTTGTCTGAAAAGGCTCATTACATGAACAATGGAGAAGGTGAGAGAGAAGATGAGAACCTTCTCCACTGTGCATGTAACAAGACAGTCTCATGTAAACTTTAATTCATACAAGAAAAACCTACTTGTATGAGTAGTGAGCAAATGTATATACAAATATACTTATCAAGAAAGAAGGCAAGTTGACTTGAATTAACTTCCAAATAATGGATTTGTAAGTTTTTGGCCAGCTCCTACACAAGAACACATTGGTCATGTGACGAGGCCACGCCCAGTCCATATGTTAAATACAAATCCAGTTATCTAGACATCAAGAGAAATTATACTATAATACGTACCATAACATACCATAGTATTAGCAGGGTACATCACACATTACCATGGTAGGAACCACCACAGGACTTTATAGAGTTCCATGGTATGGACTATGGCACTCCAAAGGGTACCATGGTAGTACTATGGTAGCCACGGTAGCAAAAAGAAGTTCAGCTAGTATTGCAATAAGGTATGTTTGTACTGTACTGTAGCAGATATGTTAGTACTGGTACGGTATAGTACAGGCAGTACCATATTGTATGTAACATTGTATGAATAAGAGTTTCAACATACACTACATTATTTCAGTAATATCACATTCTGTGCCATACAATGGTACCATACTATACAAATATTATAGCATTATGGTACATAAACATGTATAACATATTTTTGACATCATCCTGGTACGTATTCCGTAATACCATGCTACTGTACATTGTAGAACCGTGTACTATACTACAGTATTTATACCGTTTGTACCAATGTATGAACCATAATAGAACCATGTACTATAGTGTGGTACATGTACTATATCAGCACTGGCAATAAAATACCATGGTACAGGTAGCATCAGACTACCAGGGTGCCTATACCATGGTAAAATTTATTATGGGAGACCATGGTGCTTGTGTTGAACTAAACAAAGCCACCTTTTCAGCCATAGGTCTTTTATCGAAAGAGCGAGGGGAGAGCGGACAGCGCCGTCGGATAGGTCGCCGCGTCTTACGCTGACCCACATTGAACGCGTGCTTTTCTAGCAGACACATCTCTCCGCTTTTATTGCAGCGTGTTACAACAACAAGCGGAGCAATAACGAGAGAGACGCGGGAAGGAAAAAGCGAGCATGTCGAGACGACATCGGCTCTTTGTGACTCTCCAACCTTGCCAAAGAAAATAGGTTAGCTCCTCTCACTCGAGCCCACCCCGGGGGAGACCCCAGCGGGTCCTGATTACTCTTACATCGGTAAGCATTTCATAATGCACCTCCACACGCACAAAGAATACACCCTTGTGTATGAGCTTCTTTCAGTCCACAAACAACAACACTGGGAAAAAAAAAAGAAAAAAACTCAACACCCTCAAGCCTAATCAGCATCCTAACACACACTTCATTTCTGAACATACACACACGTGCACAGGAGCGATCCTAATCCCTCATCTGCATTTAGGGAACAGAACACAAAGGTCACCCGGCTCCATCTCATGACAATTATACATTTGATAAACATCAGGATAATCTGACGACGACAACGCTGGTATTTGTCTCGCTTTATTTGTTGCCGCAGTAACCCAAGAGTCCTCGCGGACTAGCGAGGTCAAAGCGCCGCCGTGTAAATATTTGACACTCGGATTAAATCATTTCGAAACAACAGATTAATACAGGAGCGTGTTTTTTTTTATCATGAAGGGATGGGGAATAAAGGTGTGTGAGGGCGCTGTTTTTTTTCTTTTTCTTTTTTTTTTTTTGAGGGTGTGAAAGACTGAAAAAGTCACAACAGGAACATTTATTGTTATTTCAGTGCCTTATTGTTGGTCTTAATGAAGGTCATGGAAAAGACAACAGCCACACCGATGTTCCTGTGGATGATGGAAATGTTGCAAAAATTACTCATTACTCATGCACGGCAAGTCTCACAGTGGCGGGACTTTTTTTTTTTTTAGTTAGTTTTGCTGCAAGGTCTTGATAATATCTGTAAAAAGAGCCAAAAAAATAATTCTATGTTTCTAAAGTTATGCTAGGTTATACTAAATATCTATCTATATAGTAATATATGTAATTTGAAAATAAATCATGTGATGATAAAAATATATATATATAAATAAAGGTACACACAAATTTTATATAAAATTTTATGAATAAAACTTAATTAATATTTAATAATCTGGTTATCTTCCAGTAAATCTTCAGATTCTGTCAGGAAATATAATTTCTGTTCAAATTACCATGTGCTTGTGTCCAATCCCATCATTGCTGTTCCTTTACTTCATTAAAAACATTCTTTTACATCCTTGTTCATTGTTAATGTGTGTTAATACGTAAGTCTCATTTCCCATGTTTCGTGTTTGTTCTTGTTTGATTTCTAGGTTCTGATCTTCACCTGTATTTTTGTTGCGTCTTGTCCGACTGTTACAAAGCACTGATACTGGAGATTCCTTCCATAAAAAGTGCATTTATATAAAATCTCAGCTGCACAAGTCCCTCTGCAAGTTATTTATCACAAAATGAAAGCAATTTCTCCCTTCAATTTTCTAATTCCCAAAGCAAAAGCTTTTATTTTAAGTTGCAGGTCGATGTAATTTTTGCAGTAAAACACTCATGGTGGTTTCCCTAGTGGTTAGTTGTTCTGGTCAGAGTGGAGGTGGTGGAGCTCAGAACTTCTCCGCATGAGACTGGAACACACCATGGATGGGATACCAGTCCATCTTCCATCTCAGTGCCTTTAGAGGTTAAGGTTCTTGTATATTGATGATAATATGGAGATCCTCAAAGTGCACAACTCATACTTTAACTCGACCAAATCCCTAAACCCTCCGGAGACGGCGTACTATGACTGACCCTGGACTATGAACGCAACTTCCCTTCACGCTGGGATATGTGAAGAAAAGCATTTCCTTGTCCTGGACACATGTGTGTAATAACAATAAAAGGCAACAAAAATAGGAAAGTTAGAAATAGTGAAGGTTAAGAAAAGGGGGGCTGTCGTTTCCTTGGAACTAGAACACGATCACAATTTTTCTTTTTTTTTTTCTCTTTTTTTTGTGGGGGAAAGTACAGATTTTATCTTGTTCTTTGGTTGGCGAACTAATGGATCAGGAAATCTGCTCTAATTATGGGAGACTGGGTTATTAAACTACATGAAGGAAAATATTACTGATGGTTGATTAAGAATACAAAGAGATGCTCCAGTTGACTAATTGGTTGGTTTTTCTTTTTTTTCCATTTCATGAAAGATGGCTAAACGTCTGGAATTGCATACAGGACATTCCTTAATTACCAATTAAGTTCATATGGTTTCGATCATCACTGCACTCCCTGTCCAACTGTCTCATTAATGTTCTAAGTCGTCTTGATTATGAAATGAATAACTTGATTGAAGAAAATTTACTTGCTCTTCAGATAATTCAATAAATAGCATTTGTGTTTGTATGTCACAATTACAAAAAATTAATATGGCACACAAAGGCACTGCTGGTGAAGTAAAATAAAGGAGGGGCGCTGGTTTCATTTTGTGAGTGGCTGAACAAAAAGCAAGACAAGTCGTTAAGAGTGTAAAAACGGCGTTAATGGACATGGATGGAATTCAGACTCTTAATAATCAAAATGGCACTTGAATTTTAGGAGCTCGACTACCATCATTCTTCTCTTCTCTACAATCCAGCTCTTTCCACCACTTATCTCATCACTCCTCTGGCTTTTTTTTTTTTCCTTTCTCTCTCTGCGTCCTGAGTATGAATGCGAGCCCCCACTCGAGACCGTGCTGTCATTTACCTGAGGAGACTCTCGTAGCTCCGAGCTCAGTCACACAATCATTTACACTGGAGGCCGCGGTGTCACTGCCGTAATGAACTGGCCTAAATAAGCACAACTTGCCATCAGCGCTGTTTTAATGAAGTGTTGAGGCACTGTGGCATGGGGAAGTCATGGAAACCAGCAACATTTGCGCAGCGCGAGATGCCCTGTAGCTGAAACTCTGGAGTGTCCTTCAAACAAAAGATATTTCACAGTCAGAAGTGACCTGCGCATGGAAAACTCTTTCTGCAGATTCTCGTGTCGCCTGTTGGTTCTCGCGTCTCTTTTCAACATGGACTTACTAGTAAAAATGTATACAAATTCAAATGAGCTTAATATACCCCAAATATTCTGTATATACTGTATAAACATCATTTTTAGATTTGTACTCATTTTCCTCAAATGATTTTTCTCTGACACACAAGGTTGTCCATAACAAAACATTTCATTTGAAAACTACTACTGTATATAACAATGACTTAGAAGCTTCCATGCTTTAAGCAAACCACAACACACAGCAGCCAAATTTTTAAGCAAAACTGATTGTTTCATGGAAAGCCATGAACATCACTTCTTTCTGTCATGTGAGCAGTGTAGCAGAACGACTGCTTTTGCTGAATATCTGCTGCAAGAAGTGAAATAAATGCATTCACTGGATTTTTGGAGAATAATGATGCCAAGAAAAGAAAAAGGAGTTTTACATTATGTTACTGTCATACAGTCCACCCAGCAGTAATAAATGGCATGTATGTGTCACATAATGTCTGCGGTACATTCTGTGAAATAGGCCATTATGTGATTTGGATGTTTTGCCAACACCACGTGATATACTTAACAAAATTATGGGAGATACTATAATGTAAGCAATGTGCTGAAGTTTGCAGGGCAGACTTATGTTTCTCATGTATAAAATGTGTCTTCTTCTTCCACTCTGTCTCCTGCTTTCACTTGCACTGTTTTGTGCATTTCCATGATGCACTTACAGTAATACTGTCTAAAGAAAATTAAGAAGAGAAATAGCATGATGACACATTATACTTAAAGTGACACAAGCAATGTGGGTACAAGACACCAGAGATGTGAGATAATGTTGCATTCACTTTTTTTCTGGTTGTGTCCTCTATTAGGGCTTCACTGATTTTGGGGGAAACGAGGGTCGGTTGATGCCCAAAAGCACACTATACAATGCATACCTGTAGTAAGATAGAGAGCGGTCTTCAAAGACAGAAATGAAACTGGAACTGGAAAAAGAGGAGGCTGACGAAACTGTAATCTGATGTTTTTTTTGTGCTGTTTATAATGTTTCTTCTTTGTAATTTAAAAAGAAAGTTGTATGCAACAACAGTGCTTTTTGTTTGACTCACTACAAAACCATTTTCAAAGAACATGTTTACTATATTGATTGTTAAAACTCAACCAACATATCCTTGATATTAAACTGCATACTTAATGACCACAAACACAAACGCAGGCTGATTTATTCTTTGTGGCCCATAGCCCATATACTCTTTGTGCTATGGGTGGTGCAGTTAGAGCTTTTTGCCAAATCACACAAAATTCATACTTATCTAACAAATAATTTTAGCATAATATTTGTGCATGTTAACAACCCTGTGCCTCAAGAAAGCATGCATTAAATAGTCTTGATAATTTCACAATACATTGCTTGAAATAATAAAAACATATATAGTTTTTTACAAAAAGTTGTTTTAACCAAAACTGCAAAAATGTATTTATCTCATTTTGCTGTCAAACTGCTAATTTGGGGAAGTCTAAAAGGTTTTAAGGTTCTAAAAGGTTGATTAAACCAAACCCTCCAAAACATTTTGGAAAGGTTTTAAGCAATACCTCCAAAAGACCTGTAAAGCATTATTTAGTTTATCCAAAGAGGAGTACTTAAATAGTAAGTCGAATGCTTCAACTGAGAAAAACAAAAAGTTCAATATATAACTACAGAGTGTATAAAACCAATAACAGAGGGAAAGTTAAACATAGAATAGTCATTGTTTTAACCTTGAGTGATTGCATAGAACTCTAAACCAAAGGAAAACATCTAGAAATATAGAATTTTGCTTTGTGTGCACTTATGAATCTTAAAAGGTTCTATTTTTAATGTAGAGCTGCCCAACTGGGGAAAACAAATTCTTTCTAGAACTAATTTCTCTTTGTTTGTACTGGCATTCCTAAATAAAATCTGAGATAAAAAAAAAAAAGTTTAATCTAAAACAGTATCCAGTTCTTTGATTTATTTCCATTGGGAGCTAAAAGGGATTTTAACTATAGGACCTAACAACACCATTGAGTGTTCTTTAGTTTGTCCCAGTTGAAGACCCTTGAAGAACATAGGTTGTACCTAAAACCATGTAACAGAGGAAAAGTGTAATACTAGAGCTGAAAATCTGAAAACAGATGAACAAGTTGAATATACATTTCTAAAGTAGACTTTGTTTTATCTACATTGGGCAACCTTTAAAAGTTTCAGGTAGAACTAAGGAAATATGGATCTGTAAGTGTTGTTGTTGTTGTTGTTGTTGTTGTTGTCCCTACAGATGAATCTTAAACATGTTTTTAATTTAAAATCCTCCATCTGAGGAAAACAAGTTGGATCTACAACTACAAAGTATATAAACCCAAAAAACAGAAAGGAAACAAGTTGAATCTAATGGTCGAAAGTAGTCCATATTTTATGTACATTGGGGAACCTTAAACAGTTTTACATAGAACTTTACAACTAAGAAGAAAAAAAACATACATAACTATAAAGTAAATAATATCTAAAACTGTAAAAAGTTCTTTGGTTTATCCACATTTGGGAATGTAGAATGATTTAAGTAGAGTACATCAGCTATAAAGTGTTATTTGGCTGATCTCTAATGAGGAATTTTAAGATGTTATATGTAGACACACAACAACACAGGAAATTAAATAAGTTAAATATAAAATAATTTTGGCTTGTTTGTTTGTCTGTCTTCCATGGAGAACAAAACCTTACAATAAAGCAATGTCTGTTTTTTTTTTTGTTTTGTTTTGTTTTGTTTTTTTGAGGGAACCTTTCAAAATTGTCTAAAAACATTTAAGGCAAACTTTTACCCTCAGGGATAATGTCTGAGGAGTTCAGGTTGGTCGGTGTGAGGGGTACACAAGTGGACAAAATTGTTGGTACCCTTCGGTCAATGAAAGAAAAACTCACAATGGTCACAGAAATAACTTTAATCTGACAAAAGTAATGATTTTAAAAAATTCTATGAATGTTAACCAATGAAAGTCAGACATTGCTTTTCAACCATGCTTCAACAGAATTATTTAAAAAAATAAACTCATGGAACAGGCCTGGACAAAAATGATGGTACCCCTAGAAAATACTGAAAATAATGTGACCAAAGGGACATGTTAATTCAAGGTGTGTCCATTAATTAGCATCACAGGTGTCTACAATCTTGTAATCAGTCAGTGGGCCTATATATAGGGCTCCAGGTAGTCACTGTGTTGTTTGGTGACATGGTATGTACCACACTCAACATGGACCAGAGGAAGCGAAGGAAAGAGTTGTCTCAGGAGATTCGAAAGAAAATTATAGACAAGCATGTTAAAGGTAAAGGCTATAAGACCATTTCCAAGCAGCTAGATGTTCCTGTGACTACAGTTGCACATATTATTCAGAAATTTAAGATCCATGCGACTGTAGCCAACCTCCCTGGATGTGGCCGCAGGAGGAAAATTGATGACAAATCAAAGAGACGGATAATCCGAATGGTAACAAAAGAGCCCAGAAAGACTTCTAAAGAGATCCAAGGTGAACCTCATGCTCAAGGAACATCAGTGTCAGATCGCACCATCTGTCGTTGTTTGAGCCAAAGTGGACTACATGGGAGACGACCAAGGAGGACACCATTGTTGAAAACAAATCATAAAAAAGCCAGACTGGAATATGCCAAACTACATGTTGACAAGCCACAAAGCTTCTGGGAGAATGTCCTATGGACAGATGAGACAAAAATGGAACTTTTTGCCAAGGTACATCAGCTCTATGTTCACAGACAGAAAAATTAAGCATATCAAGAAAAGAACACTGTCCCTACTGTGAAACATGGAGGAGGCTCTGTTATGTTCTGGGGCTGCTTTGCTGCATCTGGCACAGGGTGTCTTGAATCTGTGCAGGGTACAATGAAATCTTAAGACTATCAAGGGATTCTAGAGAGAAATGTGCTGGCCAGTGTCAGAAAGCTGGGTCTCAGTCGCAGGTCATGGATCTTGCAACAGGACAATGACCCAAAAAACACAGCTAAAAACACCCAAGAATGGCTAAGAGGAAAACATTGGACTATTCTAAAGTGGCCTTCTATGAGCCCTGACCTCAATCCTACTGAGCATCTTTGGAAGGAGCTGAAACATGCTGTCTGGAAAAGGCACCCTTCAAACCAGAAACAACTGGAGCAGCTTGCTCATGAGGAGTGGGCCAAAATACCTGCAGAGAGGTGCAGAAGTCTCATTGACAGTTACAGGAATCGTTTGACTGTAGTGATTGCCTCAAAAGTTTGTGCAACAAACTATTAAGTTAGGGGTACCATCATTTTTGTCCAGGCCTGTTCCATGAGTTCATTTTTTTTTATAATTCTGTTGAAGCATGGTTGAAAAGCAATGTCTGACTTTCATTGGTTAACATTCATAGAATTCTTATTTATTATTACTTTTGTCAGATTAAAGTTATTTCTGTGACCATTGTGAGTTTTTCTTTCATTGACCGAAGGGTACCAACAATTTTGTCCACGTGTGTAATTAGTTAGTCTGGGAGTCGTGGTGATTTCTAATTTGAGAAACAGGATCGAGTGGGAGTGTCAGAAAATATCACGGGAAGGTAGAATTAAAAACACTTAGAGGAGTATTGGTTAGGGTGTTTGTGGGAGTTACAGGGTTAAATCTTTTTTTTTTTTTGGCTTAAAAGTATATTAGTTAAAGATATCCTGTGACCATGAGACAATGATAGAAAGAACCAAACGCAACCAAACAAAACATCAACGTAATTTCACGAGGACAATTCCCTCCCCTTCGTACATGAAAGGGACATGTCCCCCCCACCCAGCCCTATTGAGACAAGTGAGAAAGGGAGGGAGAGGTAGTTAGTGAGAGAGGGAGAGCAGGAGAGAAGGAGGGGAGCTGAAGAAGTGTCAGAAAGGTGTTGTTGAAAGTTAGTGAGATGAGCTAGTGAGATGGTAATGCTCTGTTACTGAGACTACTGTCCTAGCGCTACACACACTCACCCAGTGGAGAACCCTTGTGAGTGCTATTATGGGCGCCCCAGCAGATGGGTAATTACTGAATTTAGAGAGAAGGGAGGGAGCGAGGGAGACAAGAGAGAGAGAGGCAGAAACAAGGTGGTGCATTAGTGACCCGTTCCATTGTGATCGTCTAATGTGTACGGACCGCTGAGGGGACAGGGAAAAGCGCAATTTCAGAAAGGGTCACAATCAGTGGAAATACCCTTTCTCTTTTATACAGACCACACACACACTTTCTCTCTCTCTCTCTCTGTCTCTCTTCTCTGCTCTCCCTTTTTCAGCAGACGTGCATCACAGATTAATGCTTTGTTTGCCTCATTTCTTTTCCTTCAAGTGGCAGAAAAGTGAGAAGCTTTAATTATGATGGAAAACATGGAATCCTAATAAAGTAAATTGGCGCGTGTGCGTTTCACAGGGCGTTCACCTCATTTATTTGTAAAAGAAAAAGAAAAAGAAAAAAAAAACCCTCCATGCGCCGGAGAGGAAGCGCTTGCTGTCTGCGTGTAAGCACCTCTTTGTTGTCACGCTTGTCTTATTGTCTCACCGCTACAATAATCTCTACCTGACAAACAGCTCGGCCATTCATGCACAATAATCTCATTCTCGCGCCTATTGTGGCTTCACGCGAGCGAATTAACACGCACTCGCGCACATAAAGGGTGCTGAGAGAACAATTAATTATTAATTGAGAGCAATTAATCCTTGTTGCCGGTAGTACAGTGCAGGAACCTGTATGAAAAAAACGAGAGAGAGAGAAATAAGGGGTTTTTTTTGTAACTGATGCTTTACAGGTGTGTGTGTGTGTGTGTGTGTGTGTGTGTGTGTACAAACAGATCTACGGTTTCTGGTGTATATCATTTACTTCTTGAGAATTTTTCTAAATCTCTTGTTTCTTCAACGAGAATCCAGAACCTTTCATAAATCTACAGTACAACATTTCTGTCTCCATATCTGTGCCATAAACATTTGTTTGTTTTTTACTAAATAACTGCAGTTTTCTTCTTTTTCTAATGAACTGACCAAACACGGCTACTGGACACTACTTATTACGGTTGGTCGTGATTATCTACCTGTCATGGTCTGTACGTCCTCTGCCGAAGCAAGTTTGACATCTTGGACATTTCCACACACATCCTCTACAGGGACGTATTATTAACTTTCCCTCTTTCCCTCTGGCCAAATTCCAGACGTCCCATGGACTTCTGAAGGAGACGTCTTTGAAGCATCTTTCCATCCCCCCATTAATTATTCATCCTTTACCCTAACCAAACGCTTAAAAAGCGTTCGAAGAACTTAAAGGAAGGATGGACACTTGGTTTTAGGGAAGAGGATCCTCAAAGGTTAAAGGTTAATGACTATTGATTTTAAAATCACCAACCTGAAATGAAAATTGTTTGTTTGAATGTCCTACATAAATCTGGTCTTTAAAAAAAAAGAATTCTACACAGATATATATCTTTTTTTATTTATTTATTTTTTTCCACACTCAGTCACTAGTGTCAAATGCTAGGGGATGGGAGCGAGAAGATAAAAACAATATAAAATATAAAATAAAAGAAATGAGTAATTTAAATAATATATAGAAGTCCTAAAAGAATTGTGTAAAAATAAATAAATAAAAAATAATAATAATTTTACTTATTTAGTGTGGATCAGATTGAAAAAAGAAAAAAGAAAAAAAGAAAAAGAGTAGCCTTATTTAGTGCACACCAGACAGAAAAAAGTGATTATTTTTAAATAATAAATATTTTTTGTATTTTATTTTAATATTATTTATTATTATATGTTGTTATATAAAGTTACAGATATTTGGTGCACACCAGATCTACCTATTTATTTACTTATTTATTTATTTATTTATTTATTTTTACTCTGTTGTAAGGGTATGTATATGTGTACAGTACCCTTTCCTCTTCTATGCAATTCAAGAATTCTGTCACTTTTTTATCTAGTACAAAGTTGTTAAGGACAGTTCTCATGATGGAGGAGACTGTGAAAAGCAAACCAAATGCAACCATAAGAGAAAACACCTGAACAGGAGAGCAGAAATGAGAATAAATGCAGCACATCTGCCATTTTAAAGTAGTTTAAGAGCGAGGCTTGAGCAAAAGTGAGCAGGGGGGGGGGGGGGGGGGGAGTCAGCATGGTGACACAAGTGTAGGAAAGTAGCCAGCGTGTCCAGCAATGATGTTTTCTGACAAAGAGAAAGAGGATGTAAGACAGGAGCAGAGGAAGAGAAATGTATAATGAAGTCATGTAGAAGCAGAAAGAAAGTTTTCTTCCTCTTAAACGCACAACGGTGCAGAGCTCCGAGCTCTAGTCTCGTCCAAAAAACCCCACAATATGGCTGGAATTCACACACGCCATCTGCTTGGAGAGAGCCCAAATCCTGACGAGGGTAACTTACCCACAAGCCACTGCATCAGCCCCTGTCAAGTACATGTACACACACATCGACACATTATCCCTCCATATGTGCTCGCACAAACCCGAGCGTCGAGATTCGCACACGTTTTTTTTTTTTCCTCCCCGACGTCGACCCTCCGCACAGTAATTATCACCCACATGTCCACACAAACGCGCACACACTCATACAAGCATGACCCCTGTCACTCCCATTGAAAGCCTATGACTGCATCTGGAAGTAATTACTATAGAGGCTTTGTGCGTGTATGAGAGTGTATGTGTGTGTGTTATTGGGGGGATGGGGTGTGCAATCAGCTTTGTTTTGTGTGTCAGGGGATGATGAGGCTTAGGGATGCATTGTAGGTATATCATGCATTCTCTCTCTCTCTCTCTTTCTCCCTCCCTCCCTCCCTCTCTCGACCTGTAGCCTCCTACATTAGCGGCTGCACTCATCTGCCAGCTCTTTAGAGCGTGGAGCAATGAGGATAAATGGAACAGTTAGTGAGGGAGAGAGGGAAAAATAGAGACGAAAGAGAGGGAGAGAGAGAGAGAGAGAAAAGCTCTACACATCTCAGCCTGCTTCAGAAATATTGAGAAGTGGGGTGGGGGGGTTGTTTTGCATAAATTTGCATGCTCATTAACGAGCGCCTTTTGTCCGGCCTCCTAATTATCATGACACATCATGTCTTCATTGCAGAAGACTCCATTGCTCGCCGGATGGTTTGTTTGGGAGAATAATGCATGTTTATTCTAAACCAAAACCCCTTTTTGTTCTACTGAATGTTTCTCTTTTTTTCCTCCCTCGTGTCCTCGTTGATCAAGGAGCGAGAATGAATGGCCGTTTTTCAGTCACGGCGCCAAACAAAAAAGGTGCCCACTTTTTTTTTTCTGTGGTCCTCGTATCCCTTTCCTGTTCTCTTTTCTTTCTCCTCAAGACCAAACACAAACAAATGATGCAAATCTTACAGCCATTGATAAGCCTACAGGTGCGCGGTTATTAATATGCAGTGCCGTTTCGGTTCCAAGAAGCCTTTAGCATGCTAGAGGCTAACGCCAATGCTAATTCACAGGTGTGTTTCGGGACTCTTTGGGTGAAGATGCACTTAGAAATTGACGTGGCGCCAGTGGATGCCTCAAAAATATCCTTCTAATGGTGATCAGACTCGGGAGGTCAGTCAGAACTTGTGTTGCCACCAGTCCCGATTTTCCCAGGACTGTCCATATCTGTCCTGAAAAATACAGGACAGATATGTATTTCCAAGGACACGTAATGTGTTTTTCATATGATTGATTTTATAGATCTACGAGGGGCGCTCAAGTCAAAGTGGGACTTGTGATAGAAAGGCATTAAAGTGATTGATATTCAAGCAAGGCACGTTGATGAGACTCGTTGATTGACACAGTAAAATGTGTGAATTGTGTAAACGTTTAAAAGACAACCACACGTCTGTGAATGATGATCCTGGCTGAGGTGGCTCAAATGCTACTGCAGTCGTTCCTGTGAACATTCAGAAAGTGAAATGCCTAATCCATGAAAAAAAGGAATAACTTGTCGCTAACTTGCAAAAGAGATGCTTCTGTCTGTGGGAACTGTGCACACAATCATTTACCAACACCACCTGCACTCTACAGGAACTGCACAATCAAAAGTCTCGATTTGATTTGAACAATCATTGTATAATTGCAGAAGTATGACGCAAGGTCAGTCTTTTGGTCAGTTGTCAAGATTTCTTTGTAAGTAAAAAGTGGCCACTTCAGTCAGAACCATTGGTAGCAACTGCTAATTACTGCTAAGCATTAATGCTAAACTACGTTCGAGTCTTGTTTCAAACTACTATTTATTATTACACTAAAATCTATAAGTAAAAAAAATCAATACACCAAAACAGTAAGGATCAGTTTTCACTAACACTAAATAGTACACTAAATCAGACCGTTAGCATTCCCAGCTAGTTTGACAACAAATTACTGCACAACAACTTTTGTGAAATGTTCTGTTTGTTTTAATGAATGACTGAATATTTTGTCAGCTTTCCTAATATTATCCAGCTAGTTATTATGAGCAGCAAACCCTTTTCACCTTGATTACGATGGATTAAAAAACTGTTATTCTGCTAGAACAGCTCACTTTGGCTAACTAGCTAGTTTAAACCACTAAAAAATGTATTTTATTTTAAACTGTAATTTTTACAAAACAATAACCTGTAGACATTCTGTCGGGTTAGCTCACTTTAGCTAACTAACTAGTTTAAGGCATTAAAATGTCGATTTTTATTTTAAATTTGAATTTTAAATATATTTTTTTTTCATAAATTCTCTCAGGTTAGCTCACTTTAGCTTTAATTAGCATGCATTCAATATTTATTACTATGAATCAAAATCCCCTCAGATAGGCTTCTGGTTTAGCTCACTTTTGTTATGTCGCTAGTGTTAGCATTAAAGTGTTTATTTTTATAAATCAGATTTGAAAATCCGCTAATAAATGCTGCTAGGTTAGATCACATTAGCAATAGCTAGAAAGCTCACAATAATTAGGTACTTTAACATTAAAAGTCAATCTTTGATCCTTTATTGAACTGAATGTTAATTTAAAACTCTCTCCAGGTTAACTCATGTTACTTAGTTACGTTTAGCAGCAATGGTTTTCACACTTACTTTTCAGACAAGCTGGCAGGTTAGCTCTTGCTAATATTTGTTATTGTTATTAGTAAATGTCAATCTTAAAGGTTTGCTCCCTGTTGTGTATAAACCATAGAAAGGTATTCTGTCTTTTCAAAAGTGAAGCTACAGTAAATGCGTAACAAGCTGATGCCCGAGCTAAAGCTAATGCACTGAGATCTTCTAATCTGAGATCTGATCCAAAGCTACCAATAATCTGGGATCATCTCCAGAGTCCCTGGTCCTCCGAGACCCCGAATCAGGCGGCCTTGTCCGATTGTCTGATTGAGCTATTGTATGTGAGGGTATGTTCCTCAGACCTAATAAGAGAGCGATAAATGAGAGATAATCAACTCAGAGACAGATAAATGCATTTTTTTTTAAAGGAAAGCACAAAGATTGCACCATTGAGATAAGAAAAAGCAAGAAAAATGAGAGGAGAGAGAGAAAGGGGGAAAGTGGGCGAGGGGAGGGTTAAATCTGCGATTAGGGCACAGATTTCCCGGCCGCCTGGGCGACATGCCAGAGCGCAGAGTCATCTGCCTTCTGCTGGGGGTGTAAGTGGATCGCATTAGGGTGGCATCGCTACCGCTGTCCGGCGTTCGAGACAAGACAAAGAAGCAGCCGTGCTCCAGTTCATGCTAGATCAGGAGGAAGGTGGAGAGAAAGAGAGAAAGAGAGAGCTTATGAAGCATGAAGTTCTACTCTGTTGATGGGTTTCTAAAAAATAAAAAAAAACACATAAAAACTGGAATAAAGGAGCTGAAGAGAGGGTCAAGCACACACACACACACACACACACACAAAAGGAGCAGTTTGTACTGTACATAATGACCTAACCATTTCATGATGTGCTGTTATGTAACAATAACCAATGACGGTAATCAACAAAAATTTCAACAAGACTTTTTTAAAAATCCATTTATTGTTATATTTAATGCTATCATTTAGGTCATGTTACAGTTATTTCCTCACCAGTCTCTCTCTCTCTCTCTCTCTCTCTCTTTTAAAAAATATTTATAAAAATTTTAATTTATTTATTAAAATGAAAATGAAATTTCTTAAGAAACAAATTAATTAAATTCTTTATTAATGTACTATTAGGAATGTATGTCTTGCTAAGTATTACAACCCACTGAAACTGTAAACTCTGTCTAAGAATAATAAACAAATATGCTTACAGAAAAAAGAACTCCCGATTTTTATGAATATATACTGTATATATTGGACATATACGGTATGTGTGTATATTCCTTTTATAAAACCTTTTTTTTTATCTGTCTGTTTTTCTTTTCTTTTGTGACAGCCAATCAGTTCTTAATATGCAAATACAAACGCAGGGCATGCAAATGATACAATATTAAATCAAGTGTGTTTCTGAATGTCTTGGTGATATGTTTTATACTTAATGCAATGAAGTTTTAACAGAATTGAGATTACTGATCAGAGGTCTGTTTCTGTCAGTGTGTGTGTGTGAGAGAGAGAGAGAGAATTTGAGAAGGACACTTCCAAAAGGATGGACACACAATCAAAAATCAGTGCCTGCACATCTGGCTATTAGAACGGTGAGTGTCTGCCATTTGGCACCAAACGCATAGCATTCAGTCACACCAGACAAAAAAGAAGAAAAAAGGAAAAAAGGGATAAAGAAAAACATGTGAATAAAATTCACTGAAACGGCATCATATTGAAACCCAGACTCCCACAGGATGGTGATCATCATTTATATCTTATAAAACATAAGTGTGCATAGAGACACTGCTAATACGGTAGCTAGTTTGCTAGGAAGCTGATTTTAAATACGCAGCATCATATTTAGCAAGCTTGCTATCGTGGAGTTTACTAGTTTAAAACTAGTTTATGCTATACTAGTTTGCTAGCTAGATGAGATTGTTAATATAACTGAACTAGCAAGTGCGTCAAGGCAGTAATCTAGTGGTGAATCATCCGAAGTTTTTTTTTTTTTTTTCTCCATGGTGTGGTTTCTTGGCGATGTTTGTAAATCCCATTTGAAGTGTACACACACTCTCTCATTAGGTAATCTGTCACACAGCGCGCTGAAAATTTCTTATAGGCTACACTTCGCCAAAGACGCTCATGTGAACACAGTACTTCTTCTCTGTGCCAGGGCTGAAGATGCTGTGAGGGCTGAGACTAATGCTGCGAGCCACAGGATGCTCGCTCACACACACACACACACACACACACACACACACACACACACACACACACACACACACACACACACTAAACATCTCTGCTTGCTGCCAAAGCTGAGATTACTACAATGTTCTTGAGGAATCCAATACACCTCAGGCATCTCTCTCTCTCTCTCTCTCTCTCTCACACACACACACACACACACACACATACACACACAAACACACACACACACATGCTTGTTTTTTACCTCCTCAGGCTGCAAGTGATCTAACACAACTGTAAGGGCTAAGGGAAGTACATATACAAACACAAACACACACACACACACGGTCACACAAGGTGTGTGTAGTGTAGCGTAAAGAAAAGCCTCAGACAGACCAAGCACATTGATATGACTAGAGAACTAATGTAATTATTCCAAAGCCTGAGGCATGCCCAAACACACACACACACATACACACACACACTCAATGTGGACAGATGTGGCCTGAGACACCTGCAGTGGTAATGCGTGTAATGTGTGTGTATGAGTGTAAGTGACACTCTTGATGCAGGTGAAACGCGGCCTAAGGCGCACGTTTAGCATCCTTACAGTCTTCATAGCGCAACACGAGACTTCATGAGGCTTTAACATGTTTATCTCAAGTTCTTTAACGAATCTACAATATATATAACAAAATTGTTGGTACCCTTCGGTCAATGAAAGAAAAACTCACAATGGTCACATAAATAACTTTAATCTGACAAAAGTAATAATTTTTACAATTTCTATGAATGTTAACCAATGAAAGTCAGACATTGCTTTTCAACCATGCTTCAACAGAATTATAAAAAAAAATGAACTCATGGAACAGGCCTGGACAAAAATGATGGTACCCCTAGAAAATACTGAGAATAATGTGACCAAAGGGACATGTTAATTCAAGGTGTATCCACTAATTAGCATCACAGGTGTCTACAATCTTGTAATCAGTCAGTGGGCCTATATATAGGGCTCCAGGTAGTCACTGTGTTGTTTGGTGACATGGTATGTACCACACTCAACATGGACCAGAGGAAGCGAAGGAAAGAGTTGTCTCAGGAGATTCGAAAGAAAATTATAGACAAGCATGTTAAAGGTAAAGGCTATAAGACCATTTCCAAGCAGCTAGATGTTCCTGTGACTACAGTTGCCCATATTATTCAGAAATTTAAGATCCATGGGACTGTAGCCAACTTCCCTGGACGTGGCCGCAGGAGGAAAATTGATGACAAATCAAAGAGACGGATATTCCGAATGGTAACAAAAGAGCACAGAAAGACTTCTAAAGAGATCCAAGGTGAACTTCATGCTCAAGGAACATCAGTGTCAGATCGCACCATCCGTCGTTGTTTGAGCCAAAGTGGACTACATGGGAGACGACCAAGGAGGACACCATTGTTGAAAACAAATCATTAAAAAGCCAGACTGGTATATGCCAAACTACATGTTGACAAGCCACAAAGCTTCTGGGAGAATGTCCTATGGACAGATGAGACAAAAATGGAACTTTTTGCCAAGGCACATCAGCTCTATGTTCACAGACGGAAAAATGAAGCATATCAAGAAAAGAACACTGTCCCTACTGTGAGACATGGAGGAGGCTCTGTTATGTTCTGGGGCTGCTTTGCTGCATCTGGCACAGGGTGTCTTGAATCTGTGCAGGGTACAATGAAATCTCAAGACTATCAAGGGATTCTAGAGAGAAATGTGCTGGCCAGTGTCAGAAAGCTGGGTCTCAGTCGCAGGTCATGGGTCTTGCAACAGGACAATGACCCAAAACACACAGCTAAAAACACCCAAGAATGGCTAAGAGGAAAATATTGGACTATTCTAAAGTGGCCTTCTATGAGCCCTGACCTCAATCCTATTGAGCATCTTTGGAAGGAGCTGAAACATGCTGTCTGGAAAAGGCACCCTTCAAACCGGAAACAACTGGAGCAGCTTGCTCATGAGGAGTGGGCCAAAATACCTGCAGAGAGGTGCAGAAGTCTCATTGACAGTTACAGGAATCGTTTGATTGCAGTGATTGCCTCAAAAGGTTGTGCAACAAACTATTAAGTTAGGGGTATCATCATTTTTTTAAATTATTTTTTTTATATAATTCCGTTGAAGCATGCTTGACTGCAAAACAATAAAGGCAGTAAATTTGCTAACTAATGGCAGAGGAAAATACTGTGCTGGTTAGCATAAATAAATTATTTAAATAGACCACTGAATTGCAACACAGAGAATAGGCTGTAGTTAGATACAACAAAGGTGACATTGTACTGTACTTTCACTACAGTGAGACTAAAAATTACACAAAACTGCTGGAATATTAAGTTCAATTCAATTCAATTACATTTTAAATGTACATCGCTGTTATTTAATTTAATGAAACATTGGCAATAAAAATGATTGAAAAACTGGTGACAATGTCAATATTTTATTCACAAGTGTTGATAAAATGCTCAGGAAAGACAATTACTATTGTAATGATTTTGCTAGCTAAAATGAAAGATATCTAAGAAACACATTAATGACTTTGCTAATTAGCATGAATTAATTTTGTAACAATTAATTTAGATTTAATTTAGGAACCACTGACTAACACTAGGTAATGTCTGAGGTGATGACTAGCAGAGCGCTGAAGTCATTTATACTGTAGAAACTGTGTGTGGGGATAAATTCTTAAGAAAAGCATCAGCTGCATAATGACTGAGGAAGTGACTTGCTAGCTAGCACCAAGCTGTTGAGTCTTTTATACATAGAAATGACATGTGAAAATACACAATGACAGGAAAATGAAAGACAAGTGTTGGGTGGGGGGGGGGGGGGGGGGGGGGGGGATATCAGAAAAATTCAGAAAATCTTTCTTCAGACATGGTGCATAAATCACTTAAACAGGACTGACTAAAATGCAAATCGAGAGAACACAGTAACTAAATACTGAGGTAAAGACAAGGGCATACCTACTGTATGTTCCCAGGGTCCAATGTGCCCTAATTACATTTTCTTTTAACACAAAGTAACCTTCTCATCCTGTTTGTGACAAATATGACCCATTTCAAGATAAAATATTTCCTGAATATTTAAAAACTATATTGCATATAATATTATAAGACTTTTTACCCACAACAAAACTACTGGTTATCACTTTATTTGGTTGTGGTGACCTCTAGAATTATTTTGTACATCCTGTCACGATGAGCCTGGAGCCTATCCCAGGAGACTTTGGGAATAAGGCGGGATACACCCTATAAAGTGTGCCAATCCATCGCAGGGCGTGCACAGACATGCACACACATAAACAGCAATTCGAGAACACCAATTAGCTTAAACTGCTAAACTGGGAGGAAACACATCAAGCACTGGGATGTAAACTTCAAGCAGACAGATCCAAGAAGAGAATCAAACCCTCAACCGTCAACCCTGGAGGTGCAAGTCCACAGTTCTAACCATTACACCTATGAAAAAAATTCATAAAACAAATAGAGCTGGGGTAATATCTTTTATTTCAGATTTCCATTATATGTTATATAGACCAGGGGAGCATAGGACCCTATATGAACATACATCCACCGGACAATGATCGGACTTTTGTGACATTTGGATTTGGTCCCCATGTGAACGTTTTGTGTATGACGTTATTAGGACCTTACTGACTAATAGTAGGAACACTCCCTCTTGGTCCCGCAGAAAATATTTTAAACGATAATTCAGCAACGTTGCAGGTACACTCCAGGAACATCCCTCCCCGAATGTCATAGTGTAAGTTTCCATGTGGAGCTCTAAGTTTAAATCCCAGCTGGGGTGGCATTCAAAGGAAAAAAAGGGGGCAAAAAAGAAATGGGGACGAGTAACAGCTATCACTATATATATTTTTGGTTTTAAATAAAATGTCCACCGGATGTTCACAGAACGTCCCCATTCAGTCCTCCAAAGGTCCCGCGGACGTCCGGGGGAAGTAAAGGGAACCCAAAACAAAAACTTTTAGAGGACAATTGTAAGGTGCCTTTTAGGGACGTTCTGGGGACATTTTTACTTTATTTATTTAATATATTTATTGCTGGGAACTTAGGACCCTTTGCTCTGCAAAGTTTATATGTTTATAGTTTCCATTTAGGCACTATAGGGCCCTGGGAACATATGGATGACCCCACTAATGACTTAGGAAGCTAGCATGATCTCAAATGAAACAACTGTGACTAAAATTGACAAAAACAGCTAAATGTAGGGGCACACTTGAGGCAGAGCTAACGCAAGCGTTCAAATTGCAGTGATGAATATCAACCAAGGAGACTATTCTAATTTGAAATGTCTTGTTAGGAAAGTGAACACTTCTGTAGCATTTGATCAAACTCTGACTATCTTTGATGGCCGTGTGCTCAGAGTGACAACGAACAACCTCCGTCTCACAAACCCAGTGATTGACAGCTTACCTTTAACTTCTGTATGCTAATGACAGCTGGTATAGAATCAGAGTCAGAGAACATAATGTATGGGTCACACAGACACACAGACTTGTAAGTGTATACTATATGTATACACTTATGTGCTACTATTTTTGCATTCCTTTAAGCTTCACACAGTGCGGCTGGCATACACACCTTTCACCTGACACACTCGGCTTCTGCGCCTGCCTCCTGCGATCTTTTCACTCAGCTCGTTAGTGTGTCTGAGCTGATTTACAAAGAAATGACTTAAGTTCAGGTCAAATAAATCTTTAATGTGTGATGATCCCAGTTAAAGCTCCTTGACACGGTTTTATGTCTCCCTCTCTCTCTCACACACACACACACACACACACATAGAATTGACTGATTATATGTTTGATTGTCTATGTAGGAATTTTCTTTGTTTCAAACACACAAATACATCTAGCATCTGAATTTACAGTATGAATCATCTCTCCATCTCGGTGGCGTAAAGTGGATAATGTGTGTGAGTAATTGGTCTAAGGGCTTTTAGTGTTTTTTTTTGTTTTTTTTTGCACCAAGAGTTAAGCACATTTGCTGAAAACCAATCTCTGGTCTATAACATTTTTTTTCTTTGCTTGAAGTGACGCATTTTTGTTCCAGAGATTGTCAAGTTACTTCCTGTTTCACATGACTTCCTGATTCAAGTATTTTAACTATAAAGGTTGTGGTTTGGAAGGATGTCTGAAAACTAATGCTCAAACTAGAAGTGATTCATAACATGGTGTAATTGTTCCTAATTTGGTAACTAATCAGTGTGCGTAGAATCAGCCCTCGGTTGAATACTCAAGCTGTATGTGAAACTGCAGGGGTTCTTGATTGTTCCTCTGTGAAACCAGTAATTGGTTTATGTAAGCTCTTGACTGGCAAGTTCACTAACAAAAATGCCACAATTATCCATCGCTGGGAAAAAAGGCCATGCTATCTGGGTGGAAAGGACATAGTATCTCTTCCCTGTCAATCAAAGTGACGATAGCCAATCATGAGATTTGGAAATCTTATGTATGCAGAAGACGTTGGATAGCACTTAACAGTAAGATTTGATTTATGTACTTAAATCACATGTACTGGGCAGAAAACTGGGGAAAAGGATTTAAGTGTTTTCCTAGTTTTTAGGGGGTTCTAAGTAGCTTTTTTTTTTTTTGGAAGCTTTTCTTAGCTTCTATAGTATATTCCTATATCCATTGAACTCTCAAAAATAAAAATTATTGCCCTACAAGCATGGGTCTTTGGTAAAAACAACAATTTGTTAATCCACATCAATTAAATTGGTAATCAACTTGGCTAGAACCTTGTTAAATTTCTTTCATTATTCATTTTTAATTAAGGGGACTTGGGTTCCTAAAAGGGTTGTGTACTGTATTGAAACCCTTAAAGGACTGTAGGTATCACAACATGCTGTTTTTGGATGAGGGGACTTTCCCTTGGTAGTTAATTTCTTCCTTTTGTCTGCACTTCAATAAAAAAAAATATTGTAAACATAATTGGATTAAAGCATGATTCATATAATCTTATTTAGAAGCGTCCATCACCAACTTGCAGGATGGAGGCATTGTACAAAAGTATGAGCTGTAAACCCTTGGGTCTCCTTTGCTCGCATTGTGAGTGTGTGTGTCAGTTTCATTCAAATACAAGGAGTGATGACGTTCCTTAAGAGCTGCGGTTATACTGTATTAGGCTGATATTAGGCTGATAAAAGGCAGCTGATTCACCCTGGGCAACACACACACACACACACACACACAAACACACACCAGACACCATATAACCATTGGGCACAGATTAAGATATATCCAGCAGAACTACAGATTTGCAAATTCTCACCACACCCACCAGTTAACAGATAACACACATCAACGTGTATCATAGCCATTGTTATAATGATGAGTGAATAAATATAGTTTAATTGTCTCATAAAAAAACCCACTAACGTTAATATCCACATTACCATCAGGTGTGCAATTAATTATTTACTGCGAATCCACAGCATGTGAGAATGTGTGTCTGTGTGTGAGTGGGGGGGGGGGGGGGGGCGTAACATTTATATAAGCCGTGCATCTTTAACCAAAACTAAATCCCATCATTTCAACAAGAAATCGTCACTATGCCATCATTTAATCACAAGTTTTAGCAAATAAGGGGTTGGAAAATGACCTAAAAAACTTCAACACTATTTACTGAATTACGAAAATTCTAATTTGTAGCAAATTACTGTGGTATTAAATAAAATAACAGTACATTTAAGGTTTAAAATAATGGACATTAAACTGAAATCTATCCAATACAAAAAAAGTCACATTTTAAATTTTAACTATATCTTAGCAAAATAAAATATTTAAATATGTACATATTATATACGTCTACTAAAGTCTCCTAAATAAATATGCAAAAGTTACTAGCATTATAGGACAAATTTACACTTTTGCTATTAATTGTAACACCTTTGTTCAACCATTTTCAATATTTTCAGCTCAACTGTCAAGAAGAACAAGAAGTTTAAAAAGAAAAACGCTTTTTCTTTAGCTAGAAAACAAAATGAATTAAGTTATGTACATAGGATATACTTTTATACACCATATGATGCAATTTCAACATATAAACTTTTTTTAATGTTTAAAATTTCTATAAAAGATTGCATTTTTATTGATTTATATAGAAGATGGCTTCAGGTATAAATTAAATAAAACAATGGTGTTGCATTTATTTTATTAATTGATAGTGTATTTTTAAAAAAAGGAGTCAACAATAAAATTCAATGGAGAATTGAGTACAATTATTCTAATAACTACAGTCATTATGCTCTGTCCGTCCAAAAAGTAAAAATGTTTTATGGCTAACGGACGTTTGTTCAAATTATCCTAGTAGAAATTATTCCTAAATAATTAATGTTAAACAGAATGTACTGTATATTTATAAATATTAAATATTAATACCTTGTATGCATAGTGTCAGTAAATGCATACGACAATGCAGAATCCAAGAACTGGACGTTGAGTCAACATTAATTTATTAATGCCTAAGTATCTGGAATTATTTTGTTTATTTTACAGCATTCCAAACTTCTTCCTTTTATATTCACACGAAACATTGACACTTTCTTTGCGCAAACTCCAGTAAACATATACTCGCAAATATATACACACATACATTGTTACAACTGTAAACCATAAAACACTGATCTACATCAGGGTCCCAAAGTTTGAGTCAGTTAATTAAGAAAAATAAATTAACCCTGTGACATGTATGATGTTCAATATATGGTATTATTGTAGATACATTCCACCTGTGTGTATACTACATATCTGTAGATACACTAGAAATATACATATTATACACATCTCATCGCAGAATTTTGTTCATAAATTTTGTCTTCTGCATTACTGTATTCCTAGTGAAACAAATTCATTTAATTTTGCCCAAAACCTCCTTGACAATTAACTCCTTGAATTATTAACAAATAATTACTTGACTTCTAGTTGATCATTTGGAATCAGAAGTGGCTTATGTGAAAGGCATAAAAGTGGCAGAATGTTGATTTTTCAGATTAATCATCTACAGTATTGAACTGCATCCCAATTGTCGCAAATACTGCAGAAGACCTATTGGAACACTCATGGACCCAAGATTCACACAGTTCGGTGGGGGAAAAATCATGGTTTGGGGTTATGGGGGGGGTCATGTGGGTTGTGCATAAGATCTGCAGAGTGGATGGAAACATCAACAGCCTGAGGTATCAAGACATTCTTGCTGCCCATTACATTCCAAACCACAGTAGAGGGCAAATTCTTCACCAGGATGGCGCTCCTTCTCATACTTCAGGCTCCACATGAAAGTTTCTGAAAGCGAAGAAGGTCAAGGTGCTCCAGGATTGGCCAGCACGGTCACCAGACATGAACATTATTGAACATGTCTGAGGTAAGATGAAGGAGGAGGTATTGAAGATGAAACCAAAGAATCTTGATGAACTTTGGGAGTCCTGCAAGAATGCGTTCTTTGCCATTCCAGATGACTTTGTTAATATTATTGTATAAAAAAGTTATTTGAGTCATTGCCAAGACGTATGGATGCAGTCCTTCAAGCTCATGGGAGTCTTACACAATATTGATTCTTTTTCTACTGCACCATGACTTTATGTTCTGTACTGTACATTATTTCTGTTAGGTGACAACTTGGCAAAGTCTGACCTTTCAGTCCTAATTAACTAATTAAAATCACAGCATGATGAGATTTTATTTTGGCTCAATAAGTGTAATCTAGAGGCCTTTGCTTTTCATATAAGCCACTTATGATTCCAAATGATCAACTGATCATTTGGAATCAAATGATCAAAAGTCATTCTAGTTATTATTTGTTGTTCCTACAACTTGGACATGCGACGAGACTTTTGTCAGGGTGTGTATTAAGAGATGACAATAATGTTGACTACACTTTGACATTTGTATTTACTGCTCTTTTTCATAGCTGTTTCATTCAGAAACATTTAGTTTCCTTACCTTTTAAAAGCATTTTCACTTTTCAAATGTTACAACATATACATATATTCATATATACATACATACATTTTATGTATAGGTGTAAGAAAATGAACTGTAAAATCTCTTCAACCTGCTCAATAATTTAATAATTAAAGAATAAATAAAGAAAGTTGTGTCTTAGTTGTGGGTTTAACGTATGACTCAGAATTTAAGACCCTGAAGTATTCTAAAATATACCATTATGTCCATATTGGGTTTCCTGTCCAAGCAGACTTGTTGAATTTTTTTTTTTTTTTTTTTGGGTGGTGGTTCAATGATCTTTGAAACCAAATGCTTCGAATTCTCGAATTTTAAGAATTTTATTCAAATTTTGGACCCCTTGAGCCCTCTTTCCTACTACAAGTGCAAATTGGAAGCTAATAAGGGTCATGCGAGCATGTTAACGGCACGGTCTTCAATATTCATCATCTAATTCACATAATTACACCAAATTTAGGACTTGTTCACAATTTGACCTAGTTCAAGTGCAGGAAAAAAATGCACATTTAAATGTAATATTAATAATAAAATACTAATTAAACTGGCTATGATCTAATTAAGTGATGTTTAATGTAATATCGCACAAGGTGTTTCCTGGAGCAAGTCGGACTCTTGAGTTGATCTTTGATTTTTTTTTTTTTTTTTGTACAACACACAAAGTGAATCTGTGAGATAAAAACAAATGTTTTTGACCTGGAAAAACAATAACCATACATTACTTTTTACTTTAACTAAAGATCCTACTTTAGGAAAACTTACATTTTTGCATCAGAAAATAAAAAAATTCTTCTTTAGTTCTGCACTAAAGCTATGTGGCTAATGTAGATTCCAAGTAAGAGAAGCCTATAGTTACTCACGTGTTGTTTACATAACGCTATGCTATATGATGAATGAAATTCCACTCACCTACACTTATCTTGTTGGTTTAGACACTGATATTTCAGTGACTTTAATAACTTGAAACCATATGTCGCACCCTAACGTGCTAGCTTGTTAACTTGCTAACTTGAAAAAAACAACTGACATTAGTGGACAGGTAAAGTTACATTAGGTGTTAGAAATTCAAGCAGCTGTTGTGTATAAAAAAAAAAAAAAATAGTATGTACTATTATAAAGTACTGAATCCATGTTGAACAACCAACAGAACAATTAGGCAAAATAAAGTCAAGCAGAGGGTGTGGTGTAAAAGTTAGCAACAAAGCATGTGTATTATTGCTTTTCTGGTGATGATTTAAGCAGTATTCCGATGCTAACTGCTAACTATAAGCTTCTATTAGTTGTTAGCAACATTAGCCTTCATAGCTCCAAACAAATAGGTTTTAATTTTCTACTTCATCCAACATTTTCTTTAATGGCACAACCACATGAAATTTTAGCATCATTATCTGACACTAGTGTAATGAAGGTGAAAGAACACTGTAGTTAATCGTTATGTCAGTGAGGGACCTGTAGTGAAATTATCCTGAATATTGGCACGTGCCGAGTCTTCAGTGCAGCAAGACGATTCGGTTTGTTTCTCTTATGCTACCAAACGCAAGCACAGGAAGAGTTTTGCAGCAATGGCGCTTTCAGTTCAGTCAGACATACTGGTGACACCTCTGACCTGTTCAGTTAGGCCAGGTCACATGAGCAAAGAAAGGATGTGATTTGATGTCCTCCACTCCTCCTACACCTGCACCCAGTCTCTCTACAGGGTTATACTGCAGCAACTACACACACACATACACACACATTAAGTGCACAATCCCATAAGTACACACAAATACCGTACACACACACACACACACACACACACACACACACACACACATACTGAACAGATAAAGTACAACTCAAGAGAAAGAAAAAAGCAAGGAAGAAAGAAAGAGGTGTACAAAAATGTAAGGTATGAAAAAGGCAAACAATAAAGCAATAAGGAAAAAAGAAAAGATATTTCCCTTAACGCAAAATAATCAGGAACCTAGATTGAAATAAATATGAAGAAAAAGCTCACAAATAATTACATACAGTACAGAGAGAAAAAAAATCAAGAATGAGTAGGAGAGAGTAAGGAGAGAAAGAAAGAATATAAAGAAAACAAATGGAAGAAAGAATTAATTAAAATAACTGACAAAAGGCAGTAAAAAAACAAAGAAATCAGAGGTAAAATGGGAAAGAAAGAAAGAAAGAAAGAAAGAAAGAAAGAGGGGAGAAGGTAAAATGGGATATGAAGAAAGAAGGAAAAATAATTATTTCTTTCTTCCATTATTTTTTTCCACTTCACACAATTTAAGAAAAAAGGAAAGAATGAAAAAAAGAAGAGGATGTAAAATGGGAAAGAAAGAAAGAAAGATGATGAGATAAAACTGGAAATGAAGAAAAAAAAGAAGGAACGTAACCCAAACCAAGCAAAAAAAAAAAAAAAGAAAGAAAAAGAGCAAACAAAATGAAAATAAAGGAGCAAAAGAAAACAAATAAATGAATCAAGAAAGGCAACTGGGGAAAAGAAAAAAAATAATGAAAGAAGAAACAAAAGGCAGCAAAAAGATCAAACTAATCTCATTCCCTATACAAACATGACATAGTACACATTTATTCATATTTTATTTTTGCCACACACACACACACACACACACACACACACACACACACACACACACACACACACACACACACACACACACCTGTTCCAGCAGAGACCTGGCCTCCTCTGACACGAAGTCTGGAATGTTCAGTGACGTGTGTCTGCTGATACCAGCAGGGTGGCACTGCTGAAGAGAC
>CM059204.1:7167950-7177950 GCA_030347435.1 Clarias fuscus | reverse complement strand
CTCTAGAACAGTTTGCAGTGTGCAGCTTTTAAACGCAAGCATGTTTTTTTCTCTCTGTCTGCATCTGTCTGTCTCGGTCTCTGTCATTCTCTCACTGCGTCTCTCTCTTTCTCTGTGTGTGTGTGTGTGTGTGTGTGTGTGTGTGTGTGTGTGTGTGTGTGTGTGTCTCTCTCAGATCAGACACAGTTGCTGTAAATGAAAGCACCCCTTCTGTACTGCAGCACTTTATTTAAATAACTTCCTCCTCTAGCGCTGGTGGTGGTTATTAATAAGATAATACTTTCCGAAACGGGGGGGGGGGGGTAGAAACTTTCAGTGCGCGATATCTTAACTTTGTAAACGCCGCTGCATTCACCACGTCAAGTGGAAATAACTGTAATTAGCAGCTTTACGTCGTCGTCAAGCTCATAATTAGCAGCCCGGGGGAACAAATCCCCGCGAGGCAATAAATGACAGCGGGTCACGGCGGCGAGGAGAGGAGCGTCAGGACTTAATAAACAGTCGGGTGCAGTTTGGTGCACCTTCTACAGGAAGAGACGTGAAGGTGTCGCGTGCATTTCCATGGAAACGCTGGCTCTCATGGTCTGCTGTCAGCGTGACGTGACGTGGACGAGCCGAGGCGACATCGACCTGATTTACATACCAGTCTGTTTTTAGATTAACTTTGCTTCCTTTATATATATATTTATATATTTAAAGTATTATTACACAGTAATTAATGCGAGTTTTAATAAATAATCAATAGCTTTAGCTTCGATCTACGTATTTCAGGTTGTGGCTCGTCGCCTAGGAGACGAGTTACTTCCTGTTCTTTTGTCATTTAAGCCATTTAAAGTCCCTTTCAGTACTTAACTCGCAAACTTTTCGCTCCTGCTGTGTAATGTGTGTGTGTGTGTGATGCATGTGTGTGTGTATAATGTGTGTATGATGTACTCGTCCTTGAATTCTGTGTTTTGCGGGTTTCAGTGTTTCTCTGCCTGTCGTTGGGGGGTCAGTTCTAAGCCTTCAGGGCTTCAGTGGGGACACCAGATGGCCCACGAGCCCCTCGAGCAATGAGTCTAGTAGAGCCATCGCCTGGAGCTACACAAGCCCCGCCTCCAGCTGTGGGCGGGGTTTCGCCTCTCTCTCTCTCTCTCTCTCTCTCTGGTCAGAGTTAAAGGCACAACGAGAGCTCGGTCTCCCCCGCAGGCTCCGGCTGCAACCGAGCAGCACAGCTTCCTACGCGAGATGTTGTGACAGCGCGGTGTACGCGATCCTGGTCAAATCGAGCCGGGCTGTACCTGTGTGTGTGTGTATGTGAAAATCTGTGTGTGTGTGTGTGTGTGTGTGTGTGTGTGTGTGTGTGTGTGTGTGTGTGTGTGTGTGTGTGAGTGAAAGAGAAAAAGAGAGCGAGAGATGAGGGGTGGCTCAGGGTGATATCACACACGCACACAGAAGACTTTCAGCAAGGTCGAGTGTCATCACAAAGGATTAATGTCTACGAGACTCCAGGGAAGGAAAGCATTATAGCATAGGACAAACAAGACAAGACGAGAGAGAGAGAGAGAGAGGGGGGGGGGGGGGGGAGCAAAAGGAGAGAAAGAGGAAACGCCATATAAGGATGGATGGACAGATAGAAAAATGAAAAAGGAAAGAGACAAAACGAGAGGAAAAAACATTCTGATGTAAGCGAGAGACAGAGAGAAAATGTGACAGAGGAAAGGAAAAAAAAAGGGGGAAATGAGAGGGATAAAGAGAGATGATACAAGAGGAAAAAAAGAATGAACCTGATAAAACGGGAATTGTGAAAAATTACAGATCACAAATTTGGAAACGAGAGGCAAGAAAAGATAGAAAGAAAGCAAAATGTCAGGAAGGAGTGATGGAAAAGGACGAATAGACAGATCTGGACACAGGACAGGCAGTAATTAAATGAAAGGACAGATAGAGAGAGCGAGAGCAAGAGAAAGTAAGTGTAACCGTAGCTGTTAAAGGGGCGAGAGATGAAGGGAAAGAGCAAGAGTCAGAGAGAGAGAGTGGACAGTCAGAAAAAATACAAAACAATGAAAAACACTGGCGAGAAACTATTTTATTACACTCGAGTTCTACCGACTGAGTTCCAGTAACCGAGTTCCAGTAACCACTCGCATCCCTCATCCCATTCTATCACACGACAATCAGATCTAAAAGAACAACTCGGATCATCCTATTGAAAATGACCTGATTATATGGAGTCTAACGCTACTAGAACACTGCGTAGAGCTGCAAACACATATCACACTTCACCGCCAAATTATTACTATAACGGACACTTGTTATGACTTTAATTACAGTTATAATAACTTTTAATGGCACTTTTTACAAATTCAAGGACACATACTATAAGTCTTTAGTGACATATTTATGGATTTATTTACACTTATTATGACTTTAACAACACTTCTGTACGACTTTAATGTAACTTATTACGCCTTTAAGGACATACTAAAACTAATAACATATTGTGACTTTAACGATACTTATTACAACTTCATGGACACATCCTATAACTTTAATGACCATCAATACTTGTTGCTACTTAAAATTATACTCATTACTTTAATTACACTTATTACGACTTTAAGGAAACATACTGTAACTATTAACAGATTAATACATTAATGACACTTATTTTAACTTGATAGACACATAATACTACTTCAATGACATTTATTTTTATTCAAATGTTACTTATTATTACTTTAAGGACACTTATTACTATTAATCCATCAACAATTATTTCTACTTATTGTTAATTAAATTATACTCATTACTTTAATGACACTTATTACAACTTTAGGGACAGAACCGATTTTTAACAACACATTACTTTAGTGTTAATTCTGACTAATTAAATGACTTTTACTACTACTTTAATGAGACGCATTACTTTATCACCACTTATTACTACTTTAAGGAGACGGTACTACATTAATGGCGCTTTTTGCTTTAACGACTCGCCCTACTACTGTATTGAGACATTTTATTACGTTCAGAGCACTAATTACTGAATTATTACTACTTATTGTTATGTTGAGGATACATTTTGCTTGTTTGTTTTACGATGGATGGAAATGACCTTCACATGTTTTAAAAGCAGGAACTGATTATACTCTGAAACACAATGCAAGCTCTAGAAAGCAAAACACACATCCATAAAATTATATGTAGTTTTAAATAAAAGTGTGTGTTTTTTGCATGTACCATGTGCCACAGCGAGCCACTGCTTTGTTCAGTAAACTCTGAGTGAGAAGAAGCAAGTTCCTATATTTCGCGTGTACATCCTCGGTTGGCGTGTGTGCGTGTACGTGTGTGTGAGGTGTTTTGCCGTAACAGCCACAGCCCTGAGTGTCACCGAAAGCCACTTCGTTCTGTTTCTGGCGCCTGAGAGGGAAGTGCTGGTCTCCTCAGACACAGACGAGTGGAGGAACAGGTGAGCCATCTCACTTCCCTAAAGAACCGCTCTATTGTAGCCGTGAGGAAGCAGCTAACGGCGGGAAAAAACCACAGCAGAAGTGCCTCAAGACACGCACACGCAAATAAACACGCTCCCTCAGGCAAAACACACGCTCGTTTGTTCGGTTGATAGTTCTTCTTTACTTTTAAAAACCGATCTCGGATAGCTCTTGCGGTCTTTTGAAATCAGCCGCACGGCCGTCTCACACCTGGGTCCTGATTACATTTCAGGTTTAAATGGATTGAAAAATATTGCTTAGTCATTAGCTAGCTCGTACTAGCCTGCTATTGTGAGCTTATTACTGGAGTTCACTGGATTTAAAAAAAAGAAAAGAAAAACTAACTAGGCTCATACATACTGTATGGTGCATACTTCTGGGTTATCTGATTCTAAAGTAATAAATGAATGTTTTTTGTGCCAAATTACAGTCATGGCCAAAATTATTGGCACCCCTGAAATTTTTCCAGAAAATCAAGTATTTCTCACAGAAATGTACTGCATTAACACATGTTTTGCTATACACATGTTTATTCCCTTTGTGTTATTGGAACAAAACAAAAAAGGGAGGAATATAAGCAAATAATGTCACACAAAACTCCAAAAATGGGCTGTACGGGTGTTGGATCGAGGTGAGATACGAGGAAAGGCTAGCTAGCTCGCTAATTTAGCCAAATAATCTCTTTTTTTTTGTAACATTAGATTTGTACAGATTTCTCTTCTGAAATTTGACATAGTCCAGCTAGTTTACTAGCAAATTACGAGAACCAATCTTAAACATAAATAATTAATGGTTAAAATAACTAGCTAGCTTGGTAGTTAACTAGCTTAAACCTCATGTTAAATAAGATAACATGAGTATAACTAGAAATTATTATATCGTATGTTAATTAAGATATTTACACAGAACTCGTAAAATCAATAAAATTAGATTTCTTTAAGGATCCAGAGTTGAGCACGGAACTTTTAATCTGATTATTATATTTGTTCATTTATTTATTTATTTAGAGAAGATTTAAAAGTTAAGAGTACACAAAGCTGAGTACTAAATCCGGCATGAAGAATTTAGAGAGGTTAGAGAAGAAATTGAGAGCAGCAATTTAGTCATGTGGCGCCCTCTAGAGGACGTTTAACTAAACATGCTACAGACTACTTAAGAAAATGTATATAAAAAATTCATTTGGTGATTACAATGATTTTATGAAAATGTTATTGTAAAATTTCCATGCAACTATTCCAAAACAAGAATAAAAAGAAAGCAAGAGGGCATTTTTTTTGTTGGGTGGGGGAGATACATTCTCTTAACCAAAAAGTACAAAAAATAAAATACATTCTATTACACACACAAATATATATATTTATATGATTTTCTATTTATGGGTCTTTTCGATAGTTTTTTATCTTAAATGTTTATTTGATCAAACCTGTCAGTTTTGACAAAATCAAATAAATAAATGTAATTAAATTAATTAACATTTAAAACCATTTAAAAAACGACAAGGAATGTTATCACTCATGGAATTATTTACTAATTATTAATCTGATAATTTATTTAGTTAAATTATCTTACATATAAAAGTTACAAAATAATACATCAATTAGCCATAACATTACAACGCAAAATAATACGCCCGATAGTGTGTTGGTTCCACTTGTACCACTGGGGCAGCTCTGGCCCCTTGGTGAGCACTGTGGGTTGCGGCCTCCATGAATCGGACTTGTTTGTCTGGCACATTCCATGGGTGCTTGACTGGATTGGGATCTGGGGGGTTTGGAGGCCTGGTCTGCGGCCTTTAGGCTCTTTGCCTGCTCGGCCCCGTGTGCAGTGGTCTGTAGTGCGCTGGGTGTTCCAGTGTCTTTCTACAGTGTTTTTTCTACAGATTTTTCAGTCATTTGTGCTATATTGCCTTTTCTGTGGGACAGCCTGGTCTTTGGTTCCTGTATGTGGTGAGCCTGTCACCATTTTACTGGTGTACAGTTAGTGATCAAGTGTTATTATGTTAATATTACAGCCGATTGCTGTTTATTGACATGAAATTATACATTTAATAATATAGTTTTATTCTAATTATTCTGAAAACCATACTTTTTTGGAGGGGGGACAGAGCTAAAACTAGGCATTATCCACTTATCCATTAATCTATCTATTCAATATTTCATCCAAATATTGGATTTTCTATTAAATTCAGCAGCACTAAAGTTTATTGTTATGACCACAAACTCAGATGTTTGTAAAAGATGGACATAGTTTGTATTTTCTGCAAAAGCTGTGGAGCTAAGGATGGGAAGCTAAGGAGTGTGTCTGTTTTAAAGCATATAATGTTTGCAAGTTTAGCCAAATAATTTTAAAAACATGACGTGATTCTAAATCGAAAACTGATCCAGCAATTTAATTAATTGAACTGATAAAAAAAGCTGAATTACACAAGTGATTAATTCACACAGCTCTACAATCCATCCATCAATTCAACCATCAAACCAACCATCAACGCAACCATGAGTCCAACCATGAGTCCAACCATCAAACAAACCATCCATTCAAACCGACCATGAGCCCAACCATCAAACCATCCAACCAACCAACCAACCAACCAACCATCAATTAAACCATGCCATCCACCACCAGTCCAAATATTCATCCAATCATCAAACAAACCATTTATCCAATCATCCATCAAATCGTCCATCCAAACATCCATTTTGAATTAACTTTTGATACAATTATTGACTTTCAGACAGATTATTTAATGCTTTTTCAGAAACAATGTGGGTTATCAGTTGTAAAGGGCCTTTAACTTGTGATTCACATGAAAAAAAATGCCTTCAAAATAAAAATCGAGACAGCTCGAGACTTGACTAACCTGGTGCACAGTACATCTTGGCGATGGCAGCAGGATCGCAAGACTCCTCCACTTCTGACCAGCTACAGAAGTAAGTCAACTCGACATGACCTGAAAGAAAGCGTGACAATAAAAAAAGGAGAGAGAAAGTAAAGAGGTAGAGCGAGGGAGGGATGGAGAGGAAGAAAGCAAAAAAAAAAAAAAAAAGCGTGAGTGAGAGCAAAACAGAGCGCAAACAGAGAGAGAAAATGGGGCGGCTAATTAAACTGAAAGCAACTCCACCTCTCCACTAAAACAGTCTGACGAAATTACAACGTTCGCCCAAAATGAAACGAACGTGCCCTTTTCTTCCTCTCTCTCTCCCCCTTTCTCTCTCAGACACACACACATACACACTCATCTGTGAACGAGGGAGCGGTAATTGCTGTGCTTTGAGTGCTGGCACTGTGTCATTGGCAGTAATGCTGTTATTAACCATTAGAGCCTATTAGAGCTGTGATCGCTGAGCAGGGGGCCTAAGCCTCGGAGAGAAGGGCCAGACAAATCGCCCGACTCAAACAACCCGAAAACAAACAGACGCACAGAGGAACAACGGAACAGCAGGAAACAGCAGGGATACAAAAATCCATCACACAATGGGAAACAAAACTATTCCCACATTACCTGTTAAGAAGGTTAAGGGTGTGTTAAACATGCTACCCATGCGTGTATACAATATGGATCTTATTTATCTTATTATAAGGTGTGGATTTGTTCGTATCTGGCCAGCGATTGGTGGAGGCATGCGTGTGTGTGCGTGTGTGACATAACATCAGACAACGCACTTACAGACTTCTCAGCATCACTCGAAATCATGATAATGTCTCTATAAATGTTCTATAGCAAAACTGTCATTATACGCTTAACGCTATTTCAAACGCCCACCAAACAACCTTTAGGGCACTAATAACTCTGGTTGAAGAGTTCCGCAACACAAGGGTTCATGTCATGGACTTTTTTAGCATTACGTGGCGAGTACTTATATTTACAAGTGCCTCGCTTTTTTTTTTTTATTATTTATTTATATTGCTGTTTATGCGAATCGGAGAAATAGACAATTATCATTATAGGGTTGTGTCATAACAGCGACAAAGAATTTCTTTAGAAGTTGTGCACCACAGTGTTTACGAATCTTTGTCTCAGATTGGTCAAAGACAAGAGACCTGTATGGCAGACATGGTACATCCTTTATTAATAAACCGTACAGAGGTGTTTACCCAACATTTATGGAAGGAGTCTCCACTACGGGAAAGTCTTCAGCACAGTGTGTACACTTTAGGTTACACTATATACACGATATGGTGGGTATATATTTATGTGTGAGTGTGTATGAAGATGGGTACCTCTGTAATCCAGCAATATGTTGTTGGGGTTAAGGTCTCTACAGATGATTCCCTCTTGATGCAGAGCGTCGAGGGCGAGCAGCATGTCTACCCCCCAGCTCCTCACCAGAGCCTCAGGCAGATGTGTGTGCAGTGCCACCTCGGCCAACTCGTCCAGCTCTCTGAATATCTCTGAAACACTTCTGCCTTCCTTCTTTTGCGTAACCTCTGACCCTGCAGAGGGTGGTTTTGGAGCGGGGTCAGTTTCAGTCCTGAGAGTGAGAAAATCAAAGGGAAGGGAATGTGTCCGAGATTCTGTCTTGCTGTCAATGGAAAAGGTGTGACCTTTCCGTTCAGACGCTTCTGGGGTTGATTGGCTACGTAAAACTGAGACACGCTCCTCAACAGATAGTTCTAGGCCTGCCTCCTCCCCCAGCTGGAGTACGTCGGGTTTGCCGAACTGAGGTGATGGCTTGGCTTCTACAGCCAATGCCACACCCGCCGCTTCAAGCTCCTCTTCCAGATCATCGCCCGTTACGCCTGTGACCCCAGGAAGGTTGACCAAAAGGTCCGGAGGTTGTCCTTCGTCAATACAGGATGTGTTTAAATCCCCTTGTGTGGACATGGCCTCTTTGAACGAAATCACAGGCACAGATTCATTAGATCCCTGATCACTGTCGAACCGCCACAGATCAGAGAGGTGACCTTTAACCTCCACTACCTCGCCGATCTCCAAAGGATCCTCCGTGACCTCAGAGCCCAGGTCTGAGGTGGAGAAGAGCGTTCTGGAAGCATCAGCGCTGTCCTTGCTGTCAATCCGAAACAGCTCCATGGGTGAACGTTTCATCTGATCTAAAGAATTAAGAGTGGGCGGGTCAACGTGGTCGCCAACTTCTTCGGTAAAGAAGCGCAGCTCATTCCCGCCACCTGGAGAGCACAAACTATCGCTGCTTATTACCGAGCCTCGGTATGACCTCGGCAATGCTTCTGCACCAGAACCGTTGCCTTCGAGATCAGCAGAATCTTCCTCTGCCTCTTTTGCGTCTTCCTCTTCCTCACCCAGAGCCTCAGGCTCCACTTTGTCCTGCTCATACTCATGGCACAGGGTCAGGTAGCTGCTGGTGCACTCTTCATCTGGAGAACCAGACAGAGGGGCTTGAGAGCTGCTCCCGCTCTTGATTGATAGAATCGGCTGGGACTCATCTTCCTCCTGGTCTTCCCTGAGCTCCACGCTGGGCCGTGAGCCGCTGCTCTCTGAGCTGATCAAGGCATCGGGGCAGTGAATTGTTGTTGTGTGGGACTTCTGGATGAAGGGGATGTCAAAGCTGTCTTCTTGACTACCTTCATGCAGGTACTTGTTGATGTGCGACCATAATTTACCACCTACAGCAAAAAAAATATAAGGAGATATGTTTAGAATCTAATTCCATACTCGGGTATGACTGGCTTCTATACCTGATTTGATCCTTGCCAGAGTACTCTAGGTCTCTAGACCACCTTGTTCAGTAGACTCGGGGACAAAACAATCATGTTCTCACTGATCAAAATGTCCAGAATTTGAAGTCAAGTGGTCTTGGAAACGATCATGGCGTCCCAATGTGAAAATGCCATTACAAAAAATGGTTCCTTGTCCATTCTTCCTATATTTACCTTTTAAAGCGCCTTAATGGCCAGGGGTTTGACTTAATAGAACTTTTGCTTGTAGGATTCTACATCAGTTATTGTAAGATTATTCTAACATATAAGGGTACAAAGAATGTTTTAGGGAGGAATCTTTTGTATGAATGAACTTCAGAGTCATCAAGGATTCCTGGATCATCAGACAGCATCAGATTCCCTTCTCCATGCCTGACTTATGTCATGTAGGGTCGCAGGAGACATGGAGCATATCCCAGGGAACTCGGAACAAGGTGGAAGACACCCTGGACCAGGCATGGACACTCAAACACCCAATCATACACTACGAGCAATTTGAAAACTCTGATCATACTTCATTGCACGTGCTAACCCCTCCGATTCACCCATCAGACTGCTTACAGCGCTGATTTAGATACTTTAGCACATTGGCTCCCAGACACGGAGACCATGTCATCTTGATTTTCAGGTAATTGCTAACGCCTTCATAGACGAAAAGAAAAACTGCAAGACAGTGTCTACTCTGGATCAACGTAGGTCAGAAGAAGGAAAACAGGATACGAAGTCCATAGAAGTGTGTAGCTTGAAGATTGGTGTTCTGAGCTCAAATACAAGGCTAACCACAGAGCTGCTGTTGGACCCCTGAGTGAGACCATTAACTGCTCAGCTCGATTCCAAATTCGTTTTCTGAA